>LPNX010488940.1:211846-283808 GCA_001517045.1 Pseudotsuga menziesii | reverse complement strand
ACCGCAAATTAGCCACCAGCGATCACCAAACCAAAAGTGGTCATTGATATGTGGATTTTGGTCATTTTTTTGGTCACTAATCTCTCATTTTCCACTAGTGAATAGATCATCATTCATAGTGATCACTAGCCACAAAAGTATTTGTAGGATCGAAGTAAGATACAACAAAACCAACACTATAAGTGGATGGGATGATTTTTACAATAATTCCATATAACAATTCATTAAAGAAGGGAAATACAAACAAGCTTACACACATGCTCTTAAGGCCACCTATATCCAAGTTCATAGCTTTGGGTACTCTTATGAATATGAATCATTTTACCCATTATGCATACAAGGAGGAATACATAGAAGATTAGGCCTTCAAGGACATATTTTAGTAGCTACAAGACCAATTCCATGCAGAAGAAGGTGACATCTGTAACACCTCGGTTTTGACCCCGTTACATTAGATGTATATGATGTATATATTGTAAAGAATCATGGTGCAAAGCTAAAGCCCAAGGCCCCACCATTGATTGGTTATTCTATGTTTCGGGTTGAAATTGTCACCGATGGTATATCGGGACATGCGGCATACATATTGAGTTTTTTCATCATGTAAATATGCATCTTTAATTAAATAACTCAACCAGCTACGTTCGCGGAAACTAAATTGAGAAGGGGCATGATTTTCACAAGGATAAGGGGGGGGGATGTCAAACCTTGAACCAATGAGAGAAAATCCATGTGTCACCACCCTGTTTTGATTTTTCCCATCTTTCCTTGTTTTATCCAACAACCACCATTAAACGTTCTGCTGAGTAGTTGAGGCAGTTATTTTTTGGGAGTGGGGGTAGCAGGATTATCAGTCCTTTCCCACATGCACACTCCACCCACAGTTTGAACCCATGATGGCAAGAAAAAGAAAACCACCGCCATCACTCCAGCGGACTCTCCACTCTCTCCACGATGGTGCTGAAACACTCATGCACTTCCGATTACTACGCATCCTCTCCATTGTTGTTCATCCTCACGCAGGGATGATAGTCTGTTCATTCTCATGCACAGGCATATTTTCTGTGGTCTCACGCAACCAGGAGGAGGGAGCCGTTTCGGATGTCACTCACGTTTCCACAGAGTGGTATCTAGTATGTTTTTCCATCTGAATTTCGGAGGTCTGATGTAAATTTCCCTCACGCACAGGTCGGGAGTTTGTATTTTCTTCCCGAATGCAGCCTGTGTAAGTCTTTTCGGATTGCTTCGTTGCCTAGGAGGGGCCGTTGTTTTTCCCCATGTTGTGAGTTGTGTTTACTGATACATTTTGGAGACTATTGTAAGTTGCTTGGGAGTTGCTTTGGCCACGATAGGACCAAGAACGACTTAGGAGTCGTTTCTCTGTCTAAGTTGTAACTACTGACTGATTGCATGCATGCAATGGTTGGTATTCGGACTGTGTTGGGAGAAGGGATGGGGGCTTGGGTTGCTTGATAAACCTGGTGTGTTTGGGAAACCACATAGACAGAGCTAGAGGGCTGTCTTTCTTCTCCATAACCCTTGAATAGAACTGGAAGGGAAGTCAGGGCCTGAGGGACTATGTAGCAGAGAAGGGGCTGATTCCCTGTGTTGGGTGTGTGTGGGTGTCTTAGAAGTTAGGTTAGTTCTGGTGTAGGTGTTCCTATCTCTGTAATGAGCTCACCAGATTAGCATTTAGCCTTTCCCAACTCCTTAATGTCCTGATAAACCTGATCATGTTGGCTTGGCTGTCTTGTTGATGGCCTAATAAACCCAACTGTGTTGGCTTGGCTGTGTTTTGTGTATCCTTGGCTATGTGTAAGCCTGCTTGTTCCCTTATTCATTGGAGAATCATGCCCAGCTCGAGGGTGGCAGCGTTGCTGAGACATTAAGGAGCATGTTGGCCTATGGTTGGGTGGAACGTTGCAGCGACGTAGCTAGTTGCAGAATGAGTTCTTCATAAGATAAGTAATCTTGTCCATTTGGCTTCTGCAATCATATTTTCTGTTAATGAATGTGATGAACATGTTGAATGCTTGTATGAATGTATGTTGCTTCCATTGTGTATGATAAATGATCATGTATGCATGTTCTAGTTCAAAGCATTTTGCTTCAGCATTTCAGCAATTTATGAATGCACATGTTCATGGGGCTGGTTTCCCGGATGGTTAACGCCATGGTAGCATCATCTTCACTGGTCAGAGGGTCGGGGACGTTACAGTGTGGTATTAGAGCCTACAGGTTGCAGCATGGACCTCTATGGGCCATGAAAGACCAATTAGCAGAGGCATGTTGCCTTCTGCCCAGGAGAAATTAGTGAATGACTAGGAAATTCACAAAATTTGTCTAAGTGTCTGAATTGTCGGTTCATCGAAAAACTTAGTGGGAAGGAATTTTGATGTGGCGGAGAGCTTGGCGAAAGCACAACTGACAGAGGACAGTTGGAAGGAAAATTGCGGAAAATTTTCTAAGTGTTCGATGTCCGTCGGCGGAAAATAGATGTTGGGTTCACCGACACCGCAGAAGAATTTAGCGGTTTGTCAGTTCGTCGTTGCAGCTGCTGTAGGGACTAAAATGCCGAAGCAACAGTGTTAGTGGTTCCGATTGCTGACAGTAGGAAAGTTTTGAAATTTGGTTTAAGTGTTGAAATCATTGGTGAAAAACAGTGGAAGCCGGAGCCATAGTTGCGGAGGGAATCAGCTGAAGGCCGCCGATATGTCGGCAAAACTTAGTGTTCGAGGCGCCGATAAGCAGCGGGGGAGTTAGGCGATTTGATCGGAAAAATTTAGAAGAAAAGAAAAAATTTTGAAAAATTGTCTAAGTGTTGAGGCCGTCGATGATCGGAGACGGTTAGCTATTTGGATCGGCGGAAGTTAGTGGTTCTTACGCCCGCTGTTTCGGAATCCTAGAGCACTAGCCTTCCAATGAGAAGAGACTGCCAATGCCAATCAAGTTATGCCTCAATAGATTTGGCTGCCGATTGGAAGAAGATCGAAGATGGTGGGCCGCCGATGCGGCTACTGATGGAACTATTTTGTCAACAAAAAGGAAAGAAAAATTGAGCTGATCAAGCGGCAAAAAGGAAGACTAAAGGGAAAATTTCAAAAATTTCTCTAAGTCCTAGCATCGTTGGCCATCGGATGAAGTTAGTGGATTGAACGTCCGTCGTTGCGGCTAGCTAGTGAACTATCCTTCCGATGGATAGAGGCTTCAACCGCTGATGCCGCAGTGATTAGTACTTCCGCTAGCCGATGAGAAGAAAATTTGAAAATTTTGGTTAAGTATAAGGTTGTCGGAAAGTTATTGAGGATTGGATCGCCAATGAATAGAAGATGGAAGAGCTGATGCCATGGAAACTGAAGTAAGAACACTTTCCATCGTTGTGGAAGCCGAGACGACTAACCACCCGATGCACAAGACACCTGACCACCGCTGCAGCGCATAGGCTAGTTTCATCGCCGATCAGGTTCGGAGAGTTGGATGCGGATCCGATGCAGTGGAAGGAAATAGGTGAAAAGCCCTTCGCGTCGCCAATATAGATCGGCGTTTCGATGTTTTTCCCACCGAAACGCCAAAAAATTTTGTGTGGAAGAGACCCGATGAAGAGAAGGAAACTTTGGGTTTTTCAGAAGAATATCTCAGTAGTTTTTTGAGCACTTTTCAACTGTCTTCAATCAGTTTTCAGTAGATTTCAGTAGACTGTCCGTAGTCACAGAGCTAAATATGAAATAGAAAAGAATTCAGTGTTTTAGCATAATTGTTGTTTTATGAATTTCCAGAAGAAAAGGTAAGTAATTTTTATTTATATTAATATTATGCATCTAACGGTTTGCTATGAACACATTTGGAGAACTTTAGATAACTTCCAAAGGCAGTACTCCAGAAAGAGACGTGTGGTAAAGCCAAAGGTGGTTCAGTCATGAGAACCCATGATGGGTATGATGCTCAGGATTCTTACGAGCGAGCAGAAGATGCCATGGGAGAAAATGTCTGTAATGGAAATGATGACATAGAGTCTAATGGAAGAAGATTCCAGGGGACACCGTCCGAGGTTGTAGCCACCATGAGAATCTTGGTTAAAGCGCAGGAAGAGCAGCATTAATTGAATGCTGCCATATTGTAGAGTTTGATAGATTTACAGAAAAAGATAGATTCTGGATGGGGTACATCAAGGCCAGAAGGCAGTAAGAGCAGTACTAGGAGAAGGAGAAGGACTTCTAGTGGATCATCTGACTCTGAAGAATCCAATGGGGATTCCATTTCTTATTCTAATGAAAGAAAAAGAAGAAGTCACCATAGGGATCGCTCTCGAGATGAATTTAGGAAAGCTAAACCTCCTACATTTGATGGTGAGGTAAAGACTGGACAAGAAGCTGAAGCTTGGCTTCTTGGGATAAAGAAGTACTTTCAAGTGCATGATTATCCAGGAAACATGAAGGCAAGAGTTGCCATATTCAATTTGAATGGAAGAGCATCCATTTGGTGGGAACACTTCAAGTAGGTAAAGAGGATCAGTGAAAGGAGACTTAAGTGGAAACAGTTCAAGAAGTATTTCAAGCAGAAATACCTCTATGGCAGGTATTATGATGACAAGATTAAGGAGTTCCATGAGCTGAGATTGGGACAGCAGACCATGGAAGAATATGCAAATAAGTTTTTGGAGCTATTGAGGTATGTCTGGTACATCAAAGATGAAAAAGTGAAGGTCCAGCATTTTTTGAGTGGATTACCTCAGTTTTACAAGGATAGAATCGAGTTTTATGAACCTAGAACTCTTGAGGAAGTAATAAGGAAGGCTAATTATTGCTATGAGCAAAGCAAAAGTAAGCTGGATTACCATAAGGCATGGAAGGACAAGAAGAATGAGAAGTTTGACCAAAGAAAGAAAGGTTTCAAACCTTCTAACTTCAGGAATCAACAGAAGCAGCCATCCCAAGCTGCGAGTAAGCTAGTCGGAGTGACAGGAGAAAATCCTAAGGATCCACAACAGAATAGAGGACCACTCCAATGTTGGAAATGTGGAGGACCCCACATGTGCAGGAATTGTCCACTCGAGAATGAGAGTGCAAGGCCAGCTTATAACATTCAAGAAGCAGAAACAGTGGGTCAAGTAGCAAGGGCAGTCCCTAGGATTTATGCAGCACTAGAGGACCGCCAAGCAGATCACCAGTCAACTGTGGTTGAAGTAACAGGTAAGATTGCTGAGCAGTCTATTTCTATTTTGATTGACCTTGGTTCTACTCATAGTTACATTACTCCTAGAGTAGTGGAGATTTGTGCTTTTAAGAAAGTAAAGCATAGGAAGTCTTGGTTAGTTCAGCTAGCCACTGGAACTAAGAGAAATGTTAGTGAAGTGGTGGAGAAATTTCCATTGGTCATGGATGGATTGGTCACTTGTGTAGATCTAAATGTTCTACCGCTTGGTTCCTATGATGTTCTCATTGGAATGGAGTGGTTAGAAGCTCACAGGGTGAATATTGACTGTTACAACAAGACTTTCGAATGCATGAATGAAGAAGGGGACCTAGTAGTTGTGAAAGGTATTCCAAAGGTGATTTCAGTATGTCAAGTTTCAGCAATGCAGTTAAAGAAGTTCTGTAGGAAGGGTTGCCAGTTGTATGCAGCTCAGATTTTGGAGGCAACAGAAGATGAAACTCTGAAGTTGGAGCATTATCACGTGTTACAGGAATTCATGGATGTGTTTCCCGATGAAATTCCAGGGCTTCCTCCAAAGCGGGACATTGATTTCACAATTGAACTTGTGCTAGGAGCAATACCAGTATCCAAGGCACCCTATAGGATGAGTACACTGGATATGCTAGAATTGAAGATGCAACTGCAAGAGTTGTTGGAAAAGAAGTATATCCGACCGAGTGTGTCTCCTTGGGGAGCGCCAGTTCTGTTTGTAAAGAATAAAGATGGTACACTCAGGTTATGTATTGATTACAGACAGTTGAACAAGGTTACTGTGAAGAATAAATATCCTTTGCCTAGGATTGATGACCCCTTTGATCAAATGAGGGGAGCAAAGGTATTTTCCAAGATTGACTTGAGGTCTGGTCACCATCAGGTGAGAATCAAGGATGAAGACATTCATAAGACAACCTTCAGGACAAGGTATGGGCATTATGAGTTTGTAGTGGTACCATTTGGTCTCATAAATGCACTAGCTACATTTATGTGCCTTATGAATAGTGTCTTCAGCAGATATCTGGACAAGTTTGTTCTTTTTTTCCTTGATGACATTCTTGTTTATTCTAAGAATGAGGTGGAGCATGAAGAGCATTTGAGATTGACATTGCAATTGCTCAGGGAGCATCAACTGTATGCAAAACTGAGCAAGTGTGACTTCTATAGAGATAGAATTTAGTATTTGGGTCACATTATCTCAGAGGAGGGTATATCTGTGGACCCTGAAAAGATTGAAGCCATTATGAATTGGCCTACTCCAAGAAATGTGACAGATGTAAGATCTTTTATGGGACTTGCAGGATACTACCGGAGGTTCATTGAGGGATTCTCCAAAGTTGCACATGCCATCACTTCTTTGCAAAAGAAGGGGATGAAGTTCAAATGGACATCGAGGTGTGAAGAAAGTTTCCAGAGGTTGAAGAATCTTCTCACCAGTACACCCATATTGAAGGTTGCAGATCCAAAGAAAGACTTTGTGGTGTGTACCGATGCATGCGGACAAGGGCTTGTAGGAGTCCTTATGCAGGACAACCACGTGATATGTTACGAGTCAAGAAAGCTGAAGGAGCATGAGAAGAACTATGCCACTCATGATATAGAGCTTGCAGCCATAGTACATGCTCTCAAGATGTGGAGGCATTACTTTATGGGTAGAATATTTGAGCTCAAAATAGACCATTGTGGTCTGAAGTATTTGTTTGATCAGCCTATTCTGAATGCTAGGCAAGCAATATGGCTAGAGGTTTTATGTGAGTTTGATTTTGAAATCAAGCACATAAATGGAAAGGAAAATAAGGTAGTCGATGCACTCAGTAGGAAGGTGTAGGAAATACATGTGGCATCTCTTAGTATTTGCCAATTAGATTTGAGGCAGCAAATTGTTAATCATGTTGCTGGAGATGAATTGTATGAGCAGGTAAAAGACAAATTGCAGCAGCAAAGTATTGAGAAGAGGTATGAGGGATATAAATTGGAAGAAGATGGACTTCTCACTTATAAAGGTAGAATTTATATTCCAGATTTAGCAGATTTGAGGAGAGTTGTTATGGATGAAATCCATCAAACTCCGTACTCTGGTCACCCAGGATACCAAAAGACAATTGCTGCAGCTAGAAGGCAGTACTTTTGTCCAGGAATGAAGAAGGATATGGCTGAGTACATTTCGAGGTGTATGAAATGTCAACAGGTAAAGGTTGAGCATCAACATCCAATAGGTTTGTTGCAGCCCTTGCCAGTTCCGAAATGGAAATGGGAAGTTATTTCCATGGATTTCATTATAGGATTGTTGATGACTTGTAGGCAACATGATTCCATTATGGTTGTGGTAGACAAGTTGACCAAGGCAGCGCATTTTATACCGGTTAAGTCTACGCATAAGATTGATGACATTGCAAAGATATTCATGAAGGAGATTTTCAAATTGCATGGATTGCCTAAGGCAATAGTCTCTGACAGAGATGTCAAGTTCACTTCCAATTTTTGGAAGGAGTTGTTTGCAGATTTGGGTACAAAGATAAACTTCAGCACTGCATACCATCCTCAGACAGATGGGCAGATAGAGAGAGTTAATCAGATTCTTGAAGACATGCTTCGCATGTACGTGATGGACAAACCAACCAAGTGGGAAGATTACTTGCACTTGGTAGAGTTTGCTTATAACAATGGACACCAAGCATCCTTGGGGATGGGTCCGTATGAAGCTTTGTATGGAAGAAGGTGTAGGACACCTGTGACTTGGGATAACCCAGTGAACATGGTTGTTCTTGGGCCATAATTGCTCAAGGAGATGGAGCAAGAGGTTATAAAGATCAGGCAGAATCTGAAAGCAGCATAGGACAGACAGAAAAGCTATGCGGATAAGCATAGGGTGAACAGGGAGTTTAGTGTTGGGGATCATGTTTACCTCAGAGTGAGGGCAAAGAAGAGTTCCTTGAAGCTTGGAAGTTGTGCCAAGCAGTCACCTAGATACTATGGGCCGTTTGAAGTGCTTGAGAGAATAGGGCCCATTGTATATAGACTTGCATTGCCTGCTAGCACTAGGGCTCATAATGTTTTTCATGTTTCTTTGCTTAAGAGATATGTACATGATCCTAACCATGTGATAAATTGGGATGTGATTCAGGTGGAACCCAAGGGAGAGTTTCGAATCGAGCCAATGTGCATCCTCGACAAGAAGGTCACAATGCTCTGGAATCGGGCCATAGGTCAGGTAAAGGTGCAATGGGAGCACTATAGACCTGAAGAGGCTACATGGGAGCTGGAGGATGCCATGCGATTGGCACATCCATTTTTGTTCAATTCTGTGGGACACTGAGGCGATACCAATGTAGCATTTTGTTCAATTTCGTAAAGCACTGAGGACAGTGCTATTGAAGGGGGAGGGGAATGTAACACCCCGGTTTTGACCCCGTTACATTAGATGTATATGATGTATATATTGTAAATAATCATGGTGCGGAGCTAAGGGCCAAGGCCCCACCATTGATTGGTTATGCTATGTTTCGGGTTGAAATTGTCACCGATGGTATATCAGGGCATGAGGCATACATATTGAGTTTTGTCATCATGTAAATATGCATCTTTAATTAAATAACCCAACTAGCTACGTTCGCGGCAACTAAATTGAGAAGGGGCATGATTTTCACAAGGATAAGGGAGGGGGATATCAAACCTTGAACCAATGAGAGAAAATCCATGTGTCACCACCCTGTTTTGATTTTTCCCATCTTTCCTTGTTTTATCCAACAACCACCATTAAACGTTCTATTGAGTAGTTGAGGCAGTTATTGTTTGGGAGTGGGGGTGGAAGGATTATCAGTCCTTGCCCACATGCACACTCCACCCGCGGTTTGACCTCACGATGGCAAGCAAAAGAAAACCACCGCCATCACTCCAGCGGACTCTCCACCCTCTCCACAACGGTGCTGAAACACTCACGTACTTTTGATTACTACACATCCTCTGCATTGTTGTTCATCCTCATGCAAGGATGATAGTCTGTTCATTCTCATGCACATGCATATTTTCTGTGGTTTCACGCAGCTAGGAGGAGGGAGCCATTTCAGATGTCACTCATGTTTCCACAGAGTGGTATCTAGTATGTTTTTCCATCCGAATTTTAGAGGTTTGATGTAAATTTCCCTCATGCACAGGTCGGGAGTCTGTATTTTCTTCCCCAGTGCGGCCTGTGTAAGTCTTTTTGGATTCCTTCGTTTCCCAGGAGGGACTGTTTGTCACGTCCCCGACCCTCCGACCAGCGAAGAGGACGCAACCAACTCCAATCACTCAACTGGGCAAACAGCCCCATGAACATAAACAGGAAAAATGGTGAAATTAAAAGCTTAAACAACATGCATAACAGAGTGCATAAAACATCATACAAGATGCATAATTCCTCAATCATTCAGCGGAAGCAAACATATTCATAAACCAACATTCAGCATGTTCATCATAACTCATTAAACATCAATATAATTGCAGAGATGGAATAGCAATGGTACTTATCTTTTGATGAAGAATCCTGCAACCAGCTACGTCGCTGCAACGTTCCACCCAACCATAGGCCAGCTTGCTCATCAATCTCTCAGCAATGCTGCCACCCCCGAGCTGGGCATGATTCCTCCAAGGATAAGGGTCAATGCAGGCTTACACATAGCCAGGGGACACACTCAACAAACCAACACATTTGGGTTTATTAGGCCATCAACAGACCGACCAAGCCAGCACAGTCCAAAGACCAACCACTGCTTACATGCAGCAAAACCATCCCTTCACAGCCTTGTGAAGAAGCAAAGGCAACCGGGGATAATCCCAAACAAAAGATGAGCACAACTCAAGCCCATAAGGTGACACAGAGTTGTTCTTGGCCCTGACGTGCCAAAACAACTTAGACAGTCTCAAACAAAAGAGAAGTCAAACTCCAACAATCCACAACAGCCCAACTTCATAGTGAATGAGGGCAACATCACACAGTCCACAAAACAGAGGAGAATCCAACTCCCAGCGTGAACAGAGGAAAACTCAACCGACGGATTGGAAATCCACGGCGGCTCAAAATGAAATTGAACACCACAACCAACAAAACATAAGGAAGACAACAGTCCCAAAACGAATTCAATGAGCACGGCTCACAACATGGAAAAACGCACACTCAGTCCACAATTGAAGAAGAAATTGGACTCACCGCCACATCCAAAAATCGTGGGAAGAACAACAACAACCCAAAACATGGGTGAAATCAACAGCAAGCCGCATACATAGCAGAAATTCATGCCCGTGAGGCTGCTCTCCCTGCTCCCTGCATGCACAAAACCAGAGAGGGAACCCCCGACCAGCGCATGAGGAAGACAGAACCGACCTCTGCGTGAGGAAGATGAATAGACCACTTCCTCAGCACACGGATGAACAGGCAATCCCAAAGAAAGACGAATAGACCACAGAGAACCTGCATAATGGAGAGTATGTGAGGGAGAACAGACAGTCGTGTGGCACCAACCGACCATGGGAGAATGGGGAAATCATGGAAGAAAGGAGTGGATGCAGTCGTGGGTGGAGTGGGCGCATGGGCAAGGGACTGACAGTCCTGCCACCCCACTCCCAAAAGCAATAATTGCCTCAACCACCAGCCATAACTGCCCCCAACAACAAAACCAAGTCATTGAAGAGGTTGGTGAAACAAGAAAGGTGGAAAAACAAACAAGGTGGCAACACATGGGTTTTTCCCCCATAAACCAAGGTTTGACATCCCCCACCCCTTATCCTTTGGAGCAATGCCCTTTTCATTTAATGTTGCACTGCTGTAGTTGGTTGTGGTTTTAGTTTTAATTGATGTGCGTATTTACATGATGCCGAATTATAATGTGCCAAATGGCACGATAAACCATCGGCAACTATCCCCATTGCCGAAACACACACACAACCAAATCGATGGTGGGGCTTTTTCCTTGAGCTCCTCACCATGATTAATTACAATATATACATCATGCAAACGGGGTCAAAACCGGGGACATTCACATTGTTGTTTTTCCCCATGTTGTGATTTTTGTTTACTGATACATTTTGGAGACGGCTGTAAGTTGCTTGGGAGTCGTTTTGGCCATGATAGGTCCAAGAACGACTCAGGAGTTGTTTCTCTATATAAGCTATAACTGCTGAATGATTGCATGCGTGCAATGGTTGGTCTTCGGAATGTGTTGGGAGCAAGGATGGGGGCTTGGGTTGCTTGATAAACCTGGTGTGTTTGGGAAACCACACAGACAAAGCTAGAGTGATGGCTTTCTTCTCCACAACCCCTAAATAGCACTGGAAGGGAAGTCAAGGCTTGAGGGACTGTGTAGCAGAGAAGGGACCGATTCCTTGTGTTGGGTGTGTGTGGGTGTCTTAGAAGTCAGGATAGTTCTGGTGTAGGTGTTCCTAGCTCTGTAATGAGCTCACCAGCTTAGCATTTAGCCTTTCCCAACTCCTTGATGGCATGATAAACCTGACCATGTTGGCTTGGCTGTCTTGTTGATGGCCTGATAAACCCAACTGTGTTGGCTTGGCTGTGTTTTGTGTATCCTTGGTTATGTGTAAGCCTTCTTGTTCCCTTATTCCTTGGAGAATCATGCCCATCTCAGGGGTGGCAGCGTTGCTGAGAGATTAAGGAGCACGCTGGCCTATGGTTGGGTGGAACATTGTAGCGATGTAGCTGGTTGCGGAACGAGTTCTTTATAAGATAAGTAATCTTGTCCATTTTTCTTCTACAATCATATTTTCTGTTAATAAATGTGATGAACATGTTGAATGCTTGTATGAATGTATGTTGCTTCCATTGTGTATGATAAATGATCATGTATGCATGTTCTAGTTCAAAGCATTTTGTTTCAGCATTTCAACAATTTATGAATGCACATGTTCATGGGGCTGGTTGCTTGGATGGTTAATGCCATGGTAGCGTCCTCTTTGTCGGTCGGAGGTTCGGGGACGTTACAACATCAAGGATGGTTATAATATTTAGAATGGGTTCCTCTACAAGCTGGACAAGCTCTATGTTCCTAAAGGTGAGATATTGCAAGCTATCATAGAGGCTCACATCTCCAAAGTTGTAGGGAATTTTGGTGTTGGGAAGACAATTGCAACTTATAAAGGCATGTTCATTTTACTAGAATACAACAAGATGCAACTCCATTTATGAAAGGATGCATGCTATATTACATGAGTAATCCAAATAATAGGAATAAAGGTTAATACCATCCCTTACCTGTACTAACTAAACTATGGGAAAGCATCTCCATCAACTTTGTGGGTGTTCTGCCAAGAATCAAGATGGGACATGAGTATATATTTGTTGTAGTTAACATGTTTACTAAGATGTGCATTCTCATGGCTTGTACAAAGACCATCAAAGGATAATTCATGCACCAAAATGTTTCTTTGAAATGTCTAGGTGGACTTTGGGATACCAAGAAGCATCATCTCAAATAGAAATACTAGTTCTTAGCGTCTTTTGGACAACACCTTGGGAGAAAATGGAAACTAAGTGGAATAGGTATATATATTTCCATAGATAAAAAAATGAGTAAACATAAGTGGTGAACATGAATTTGGTTCAACTTTTGAGGATTTATAACCATAAGCCACATCCAAAGATGGATGATAATTTGATATACATCCAACACTCTCATAACAAAGAAATCTACACTTCCATTGGTAAGTCCCCTTTTGAAGCTTTTTTTGGATATCTACTAGATTCACCTTTGGATGTTGTATATGGACAACAAGAGGGAGTGAGGGAAGACACCACTAGTGAAGCATTAACAACTGAAAACTTTCATTAATAATATCAGGAAAATTCATTTGCAAGTACAAGAAACATTGAAGAATTCACAGGAAAAATATAATCCCAAACATGACCAACACGGGGTTGAGAAAACATTGAAGGTGGGGGACATAGTTTAGTTGAACTTGAATAAGGAAATAGTACAAGGTTTTGGTAAGAATATTAAGGAACTAGGTTATGGCCACTTGAAGTGTTGAATAAGGTAGGAGATGATGCTTATAGAATTGTTTTATCCCGATATATGTTCATTTACTCAATAGTGAATGTGGAAAATCTGAAACTCTTTAAACTATCCATGTTGGACCTAGAACATGAGCAGATATTATCTTATGCAGAGGACATGGCGCCATAATATTTAGAAGAGTTAGTACAACATACAATTTTGTAGAATAAATCTAGAACACCTAGATGAGGACAATATGAACTTTGTTAGGTTAGGTTGAAAGGACAACATCTATAAAATGATAAATGGTACTACTCCAAGGAGAAGGGAGAGGAAAATTTTCCTCACCTCATTTAGTAAAATATTTTGGGGACCAAAATCCTACCAAAATGGGGAGGTATGATCTTACAATGGATCAATATATTATTTGTCATCTATTTGGTGCTTTTTGTGTGAAATATTGGATGAATTGGCTTGAAGAGCCCATTTTAGTGAGATGTCTTACTTTGAAGTTTTGGGGTCTAGAACCTTCCAAGGCCCATTTGATGGATTGAAAAAAAAAATGGTTTCAAAAGTTTACAAGCATAGTTTATACCCCCATGGATATTATTCTACACTATGAGAACTTTTAAATAATGAAGAGATCAACTCCATTGGAGTTCATATGAGGAAGTTATTCCTCACACAATTTAATCTATCCTATTGGCCGCCATGGTACCAAGTGGATTCCATGCCATCTCTCATTACCAAAACATATTGATAAATTCATGTGTGGAATTTCAAGAACATTCTACAAGGTCCAAAACCCTAACACTAATCGGGAGTTGAGGCATGTAAAAACACTAAAACTAGCCCTAGATGGCTATAAGGACATTGTTAAATACTAGGCCACTTGAAGAAGGAGGAGGTTCCATTCTTATTGTATTATTTTATTGTTCCATGGCTAATAAAGAGCCAAGAAATAGATATTAGAGAATACTAGAGGAAGTAGGATATCCTGCAAGATCCATACAAGCCACAATGTCATGGATAACTCCACAAAGTGTATCACTTTGTTTATATCTACATTGTATATTGAAGACGAAAAGAACAAGGCACAATCCTAAATTCTGGATATGTTTTTCCCCATGGTGGGTTTTCCTGAGGTATATCTTGTGTTATTTGTGTGGATGTGTTATTTTTCTCTAGTTTTTAGTTGATCTCCTTTCATTTTAGTTTATTTTAGCATTCTGTGAGATTAACCTATCAACAATGAATCTTAAATATTTAGTGAACACTGTATAACTAAGAGTTTACATAAAGTTGTAAGATCTATTGTGATGAAATATTCCATTGGAATATCCAATACACTTTACACATCAAAATTTTTTGGAGGCATGCATCTACTCAACTTGGGATACAAAATTTATGGCAGCAAAATTCTCCGCTTGTCTTTTGCAATGGTTTAACAGAAGAAATTTGAGGTATCTTAGAGCTCTTCCCTTCCTTACTTGTTTAGGTTTCTAGATGGCTGAGAATACAAATTTATTTGAGGAGAAATATAATCCCTACTTTCTAAATTTCATCAGAAGTTAGTTCTCTTCTGTCTTTCTACAAGACATCTATACCTATAAAATATACCAGGAAAGTGGATTGCTAGGTTAAAATTATCTTGCTAAAAGAGTGAAAGATGGGTTTATCGTTGGTGTTTTACACACCCATTGTTTTGGGTGTCCCATTGTATTTTACCATGGTATTGAATGTGATGAATCCTACTTAAGGGATTGACGAACTCTATTGTAGGAATATGACTATGGATTTGAGATTATAGGGTAAAAATCTTCCTCTTCATTGTGTGTGCTTGTTTACTACATGTATTTTTCATTTTAATTCCTAACAAATAGTATAAAAACAAGGTTGAATATACTCATAAATGGTCCATGGAAAACTAAATTAATGTGGAAAATATCACAAATTAAAGTGTTGGTTCATGGGTATGTGAACCATGGTAAATCACAGCTAGAAATACATGGTAAAAATTGAGGATGAGCACATGGAAGATGTGGATGAAGAAGTTATTGGTTCACTAGAAGAATTTTTTATGGAGTTTGATTTAACCATAATGTGAATGGCCTTACCGATGCAAAAAATGGTTAGTCATGCATACCCCTTGCTTGGTAAGTCACTTATGAAAAGTATGCAGGTAGATTTAGGTAGACTTAAGAAGGGGGAGGGGGGGGGAGCGCATTCCCAAATACCTGGTTAAAAATTTGAGGGGGGTTGATGATTACCCCAAGTCAATTTTAAATGGGATATTGTTAGGTTAAACTTAGCATTGTAAAAGAGTCAAACATGCATTTACTATTGTTGGTTTATGGACCCATGGTTTTGGGTGTAAACGGAGTGGTCACTGGTAATAGATCTATTATTGGTGGCTTTCCCAATTTTGAGTTTCCATAGTAAAAATATTCTTACTATTCAATGTGTGTGCTATCTTATTGTATGTATTATGCTAATTTATTCATCAAAAACTTGGAGCTACTTTGATGGGGCTAGTAATGAGTCTATTTGTGCCTTGAGTTTCATTTTACATATTTCAGGTTCACATTTTTTTTATGCTAAAGCTAATGGGGAGAGGGGCACCAAGAATTTTGGTGAAATTGTGGAATTATTTTTATTTCTTAAATTCTCTTGGCATAGAGGAATTGTATCTCTTTATGTCTATGGGGATTCAAGGACCTTGTTATTAATTGCATGAAAGGAATTTTGAATATAAAAAATATTAGCATTCTACCCTTTGATGAATAGTTAAAGAAGATAGTAGGAAAATTCACTCTCATACATTTCTCTCATATCTTCAAGGATTTAAAAAAAATGAAGACAAGCTCTCAAAAGAGGGTTTACAGCTTTAGGAGAATCATGTTCTGGTGCAAGAGTTTGATAATGGTGAAATATTGAGGTCTTTTAGATATCATTTTTTCTTCTTTCATATTACTACTCTCTATGAAAAAAAATGGTAGGGACAAAATATGGAATCTCCCATGGGATAAGAAACTATTTGTCCTTATTTTTCTATAGAATGGATTAGGTCGTGACATAAATTACATGTTTTTTCTTTTGATATACAATGGATTGGCTAGAAAGCCATTTTTTGAGTGATTTTCTCTATTTAGTGTTGATGTATTTGTAACTTTGGAAGATATTCTAATGTATATTATCATTGTATGTTGTTGTACCCCCATTGGGGATGTGCATTAACCCTTTACTGGATGTATAAATTGTGTCTAGACCTTGAGGTACAACCTCCATTGTAAGTCGGGGCAATAGTCCTTAGTGTAACATCATGTAATATGTAATTGTGGTCTCTCTAGGAGAAGTGGGCCCCATGTGAGATGACATGTAGGCTCGTGTCTTATATTTGGTCACTGACTTGAAAGAGTATAAATAGGGAGGCGCTCTCCCTCATTTATACACACCTCACAATATCTCTAAGGAGAATGAGAGAGAGATTCAGTCAAAGGTGGAGAGAAAGATAGCTACTGAACATTTCTTATTACTACTTTTGATCATCTTACTATTCTGAAGAAGTTTGGGGGGTTTTGTCCTTTATGGTTTCCTCGATGAAAATATTTGTGTCTTGTGTATATTATATATATTATGCATTTTTTTGTACTTATTATTCTTTGAGGTAAAGATCCTAGATAATCTAATCAGATGTTAAGAAAATCTAACATGGTATGAGAGCCTCTCTTAAAGAAAGCACTATGCAGTTGTGGGAACTAGGGATTCCTAGTTGAAGGTGTTCTCTCCATAGATCATCAAGAAAGGAGGGATAGGCTAACTCACCTCACTAGGGCACATTTATTGGTGGTAGTAGTTTATGAATCAGAGAAGTTTCATGGTGCAACCAAAATACAACTACAATGGAAGCTAATGGAAATTAGGGTTTCATGCCTGAAAACCGTAGAAGACTAAATTTAGTCATTCTAGAACTTTCACTATAATGCTATATTAGAGAAGGTTCAAGAGCCAAAACTTTTATAGACCAAAGAGAAATTCTTTCTATACCTTGTGTTAAATTTTTAGCCTCGTATTCGCTATACTTCAGGAGATATGGCTCCTCCAAATTAGGGTTTCATCCTCCTCCAGAATACAGTGATAAAAAGGTGACCTATGGATATTTTCTATATCTCGGGATAGGAAGGTCAAAACAAAATTTCATAGGATTTTTCAGGTAGGGAACAAACTGTAGTTTCGGTGGTACGATTTTCAGACCTAGAATATGAAACAGTGACATGTGGAAGTCTGTACAAGTTTGATATGTTGAACAGTCCCCAAAAACAGTCACCTTGGGAAAATCAGAATAATTCCCACTTGGAGAATCCATTTCTTCTCTATCCTATGGGGTTAGAAATAAGACTTATAATTATATCTGAATGAGAAGTTTCATACTGTAAGGATATGAAACTTTGAAGATACAACATAATCAATTTTAGACATTTATGCAGAAGAAATTGGAAAACTAAGGCTTACTGTTCCAGGAGCTTCCCACCATTGTTTTCAGAAAAGAATTACATTGGACAGCTCGCCTTAAAGATGCCAATATTTTTGTCCAATCATAAGTTTGAAATTCCAAGTTTGGAAAATTAGGGTTTTTATGACAAACCCTAGATTAACCAGCTCTGGAACCAGGTCGGACACCTCAAATTAGTAAGATCAAAAAAAAAATTATTTACATTTGAGGTTCTCATTTCAAAATGACTAATCACACCCAGCTTGATGACAAGCTTGGTGAAGATGTCAACTTCCGAGTATGGAAGTATAGGACCTCCATGATCCTTGTAGAAATGACTTGGATCAGTATTTCAGTAAATAATTTTTAAGAGCCAGAGGGAGATGAGGCTAAGGCTAGAGCTAAGAGAATTAGTGCAGATTCTATTAAATATCATCTCATCCCTCATATGTCATCCTTGAAGACACCAAAAGGAATTGTTCGATTCTATGACGAAGCAATCGAAGAAGAATAAGAGATTGTTATAACCACCTTGAATGACCTCCCAATATCATGGAATTCATTCATTCGAGGAATGTGTACCAGAAGGAAGTTGATTACCTTCAGTAGAATCTTAGAAGAGTGCACACAAGAAGAAGCTCGACTCATAAAAGAAGAAGATAATATGGGAGCAACTGAAGATCAAGCTCTCACGATTCAAAGAATATCCCTCAAGCGATGAGGAATATGAAGGACTCAATTCTTGAAGAAGCTCTTATCCATCTTAGCATTTGGATAAGAAATGATGCTATTATGAATGAAGAAGATGATGAAGCTGAAGGCTAAAGAAGGAGTCTGCCCACAAAACAAATAAAGATAAGTATTCAATTTTCATGTCATGATTATGTTTGGTTATGCATTTGTTTATATTCAGTTGATGTTTGAGTATTTTGAATTTACACTACTAAATTGGATATAATGGGTAAGAAGTCAATGATGGTGTACAACATTCCATTACTACCTATATAGATTGAAACCTCTTTGATGACATATTAGGAGTAGCACACACTCTTAATAAAATTGGGGTAGAATGCATCTAGAAGTTACTATATGCGTACATGATATGGATGAATGTTGTAGCATTAGATAAAATAATTGCGTGGCTATGCGACATATATTTGTCACTATTAATATGTTTTGGAAATTATGATATGTTTCTAATCATGCAACTGCAGTTGACTTGTAGATCATTCCAAAGAACAAGTAATGAAAGTTCAAAATAGGAACCTGAAGCTTCCCGAGTCAAAGACACCATGGCGAAAGAAAGAGCTTCAAAAGAATATAAAGAGAACGATAGATCCACCTCGAGAGATGAAGACCACCTTGGCATGAGAAATAATACAAAATTAAGAATATTATGACAAGACTTCAAGAGGCCTCAGACACACTCTAGTTATGTGACATTATTGAGCAACATCATTGTTGCAGATCCTTCCAGCTATGAAGAAGTAGCCAAGAAGAAAGGGAAGGAGACTATGATAAAAGAGTACTAGTTCAAGAAGAATGATGTCTAGGATGCAGTGTCGAGACCTGAAGGGAAGTCCATAGTGTCTTCGATATGGATCTACAAGATCCAACATGCAGTAGATGGAAGCATCGTGGTATACAAGGCAAGATTCATAGCACAAGGCTTCTCACAGAAAGAAGGCACAGACTACGAAGAGACATTTACGTGGTACACTTCCATTATATCCGTACGTACATATATGAGATGAGAAATAAATCAACTAATATCAAGATAAAATTATTGAATGATGTAGTCAAGGAGGAAGAATAAATAGAGAAACCACTGGGATTTGAGACACATGACAGGTAGACACATGTGTGCAAATTAAAGAAGGCCTTGTACGAGCTCATAAGTCACCCATGGGATAGAAAATATAGTTACATAAGAATCTTGAAGATCACCTAGAGTGATGACGATCTTAACCTTTGCTAGAAGGTTGAAGATGAAATCCTATAGAGGATGACAAGCTCACAGATGGGTGTGAGAAGAACTTTTCAACAAAGTTCAAGATAGAGGATTTTGGTATCTAGTGACCCTGCATGGATACATAGAATATTATTAGCATAGGAAGCTACTTGTCACTCCATTCTATAATTTCTCAATACATAGAGTACAAAAGGCAGAGGGAGAATGATGCTCCACTTCAGAGGGAGTGACTGCAGAAGATCCTTAGGTTCGACATGGTACTGCAAGATGGACAACTTACTCATGGCTCTAGGCTTTACTGAGAGTAAGTGGATTTGAAACTTTACTTCAAGGTTGAAGGAGGAAGACCAGTGATGCTCCTGTCATATGTCAATGACATGTTCTTGATAGGAAAAGAGGAACTCATTAAAGATGTAAGAAGGAGACTTGCTACAGAGTTTGAGATGAAATACTTAGGGATAATGCACTACTTCTTAGGCATGGAGGTGTGGAAGAATGCGAATGAGATCTTCCTTGTACAAGGGAAGTATGTAGTGGAGATCCTGAAGAGGTTCAAGATGATGGACCGCAAGTCCATGACCACACCTATGGCATCAAACTTGAAGCTATTGAGTGATGCTTCATCAAATTCGGTTGATGCCACGATGTACCGTCATATGATTAGATCCTTGATATATCTGATAAATACAAGACCAAATATTTGATTTGCTATGAACACATTGAGTCAGTTCCTGACGGATCTAAGACATGTTCACCTGATTGCCGCAAATCATATTCTAAGGTACCTGCAGAGTACAGTTGATTATGGGATCAAGTATGATGTGAATCAAAAGAATATTAACCTAGAAGGTTAAGTGGATTCGGATTGGGTGGGTAGTGCCATTGATAGGAAGAGCACTTTAGGGTGTTGCTTTAGTATGGGATCAGGTTTCATCTCTTAGTTTAGCAAGAAGCAATCCTACGTGGCATTGAGTACAACCGAAGTATAGTATGTTGCAACTTGTTCGACTAGTTATGAGGAAGTATGGATAAGAAAGCTACTGTCTTATTTATTTGATCTCCAGTTGGATGTTACTTTTATATATTGTGAAAACCAAAGTTGTGTGAATTTTTTTGAGAACCGAGTGTTCCATGACAAGTCAAATCATATCGAGATCAAGTATCACTATATCAGGTATATGGTGTAGAGAGGAGCATTAAATCTCTAGTATGTTGCGATGGACGAGTAGATAACCGATGTATTGATCAAGCCATTAGCCAAAGTGAAGTTTGAGTACTTTAGAGAGAAGCTTGGTGTTCTTTAGATCGAGGTTCCTTCCAGGGGGAAGCGATAGGTCCAGAAGACGCAGATACACATGAGCCTTTTCAACATGGTGGCAGTCTAGTTCCTCCCATTGTCATGATGTAAGTGTTGGAACCTTTCTGACATGGTTGTAGGCTAGTTCCTCCCATGGTTGTGATGTAAGTGTTGGAGCCTTTCTGACATGGTGGCAGGCTATTTCCTCCCATGGCCATGATGTAATTTCTGACATGGTGGCAGGTTAATTCCTCCCATGGTCATGATGTAAGTGCTAGAGCCTTTCCGGCATGGTGGCAGGATAGGTCCTCCCATGGTCGTTGATGTAAGTGTTGGAGCCTTTTCGATATGGTGGCAGGATAGTTCCTCCCATGGTCGTTAATGTAAGTTTTGGAGATTTTCTGACATGGTGGCAGGATAGGTCCTCCCATGGTCATTGATGTAAATGTTGAGCCCTTCCTGGATGGTTGTAGGCTTGTCCTCCCATGCCGATGAATGTAAGTGATGTGTTATGTGTATCTGGGTTGTGCTCCATGTGACGATGAGATGATATGAAGATGATTAGGTAATAGTAGGGTATACAGGTGTTGCAAGGAATGTAATCAGTCCTGAGATTCTCCTTCAAGTTTTGCAGTGGATTATAATCAGTCATGGGAGATCCTGCAGGTTTTGCAAGGCATATAAAAAGTCCTGAGTTGTACCTACTTGATGGCTTGCTTGACGAGATGATGAAGACCTGGAAGAGGGCTAGGCCTACATCTAACATAAAAAAGGGTTGGCACTATAGAAACTTCTAATGACATATAGTATGGAATGATGATAAAATTATGAGAAGATGATGGCAACAGCTATGATGAAGACTCTATGACTCCTTGATGATGACGATGCGATGAAGACCTGAACAAATGTGTTGATGACTGTGTAGAGATAGAATACCTTCCTAGTTAAGAGGGAGTGTTGATGTATTTATAACTTCGAGAAGATATTTTGATGTATATTATCATTGTATGTTGTTGTACCCCATTGGGGATGTGTGTTAACCCTTTACAGGATGTCTAAATTGTGTATAGACCTTGAGGTACAACCTCCGGTGTAAGTCGGGGCAATAGTACCTAGTGTAACATCATTTAATATGTAATTGTGGTCTCTCTAGGAGAAGTGGGCCCCATGTGAGATGACATGTAGGCTCGAGTCTTATATTTGGTTAGTGACTTGAAAGGGTATAAATAGGGAGGCGCTCTCCCTCATTTATACACACCTCACACACTCTTTAAGGCGCATGAGAGAGAGAGAGAGAGAGAGAGAGAGAGAGAGAGAGAGAGAGAGAGATAATCAGAGGAGGAGAGAAAGATAGTTGTTGAACATTTCTTATTACTGTTTTTTATCATCTTACAATTCTGAAGAAGTTTGTGGGGTTTTATCCTTTATGGTTTCCCCGATGAAAATATTTGAGTCTTGTGTATCTTTTATATCTTATGCATTTTGTTGCACTTGTTATTCTTTCATATAAAGATCATAGATAATCTAATCAGATCTTAAGAAAATCTAACATTAAGAAGGTTAGTTTTGGGAGTTTAGTACCTTGAACATGCCACACGTTTTTGTAGATAGTTCAACAACACCATAATATTGCATTTATGTTCATTTTTTAATATGAAATACATTTTTTTCTTGGAAAAAAGGTTTTGATCGTATACTTACTATATAATTATACAATACATAATGTGGATTCACAATTAACATTAAAAAATACAGGTGTTACATTAGGAAAACATAACTTGTATGGGGTTCCAAGGAGGGACACTTTGACATAATGTAGGGAAATATCAAGGCCACATGGAGGGAATAGGAATCTCAAGGGATTCCCTCCACTATCCAGTTTCATTGTGATCTATGGGAGATGATGTTCCAACAAGTTACACTGGTAATATTGGTGTGAAATCCAATGGAAAAGTGGAACTCCATTACTCCATATAATGCAAGATATCCTAGGAAACCAAAAATTTATTATGCTATGATTAGGGTGTAAAATATTGATATGGGGAGGTGAATCATGAAGCTAGAGGGTATCAATAACATTTAAATGCATGAATGAACCATAACATTTATGTCTAGAGAATAGTTATGGTTTTTCTATGGTTTCTCAACTTAACAAGACTTAAACCCTTCATGTCTACTGAACCAATGCCATTATTAACTAGGTGTTTGAATTTGAGTGTCTAGGAGAAATATCTTAGCAGGGACCTATCCCTTGGTGAGAAAAGCATTCTTAAAACAACAAAGAACAAACTATAGTACTCTTACAGTGTCATGGTACATTAGATAGTTTCAATCTTTTATGGAAACAACTTATATCAAAGTTAGAAGTAAGGATTTGAGGGCCTTATGATAGGGAAGAACCCTTCCCTTCCTACAAAAAAGAACCTTGTAAAGCTCAAATTAAAGATGGGAATGACAATTTCTTCAAAAGAACTAGGCATGACCAACCTTAGAATGTTAACATTCTTATTAGAAAAAAAGAGAATGTTTCCAAGATCCCAATAAGAGGAAAAGGTAGCTACTAATGGATCTAGTTTCATTTTGATGTCGTAAAGAATAAATCAATAATTTGGAGAAGACATAATGAAATGAAGTATGAAAACTTTTGAATTAATTGGTAGTGAATCTCTCTTGTGGATGATGGACAATGGATTTTCAAGGATCAAACCCACCGAGCTTTCTCAAATGAATAAATTATAATGGTTGGTTAAATATCTCATTGCTCAAGCTATGGAAGATAGGGATTCATAGTGGCATTTTGACATTTTGAGGAAACTGGAATTCATGGAGAGACTATGTATGATGCACTGATTAGAGTTTATTGTGATCCAAGAAAGGGTGGTCAAGGATGACTCAAATTCTTAAATGAGCAGAGCTAGTGAGTACTAGATTGAGGATAATTAGTAACTCTCCCAACCCAACTTTATCATCCTTGACTCAGATTTAGAGAATGAACAATGATTAGGAACACCATCTTTCTTGGTGCATTTGGTCTTTAGTGCCTTTGTTTTTCAAGGAAGAGAGTCTCTTAAGATTGATCTAGTTTTTGCTTTCTTTGCATTGTCCTGACATGGGTCTAAAAAGATCCTATGGTATCATCAACTTAACTCAAAGGGTCCATTAGAGGAAATTTGGGGTCTAAAATGGGCCTCCTAAGGAAAATAATAAAATAACAGTTAAAATAAGAAAATAATAATTGTGAATTTTGGAAGATCAAGAGAGAAAAAACTACCTTTTTCTTTGTATTTTTAACACATCTCCCTATGAATGTGTTGTGGATTTACTCAAATTTCAAGCGGAAGCACTCATTGGATGTGAAATTCAATTCTGCATCCAACGAGTACCCACAATGCATACTTTTGATGGACCCCACCCCACGAAAAATAAGAAATACATTTTAAAAACGTGTTACTTTGAAAGTAACATGTTTTTTAAATGTATTTTCATTTTTCATGGGGTGGTGTCCATCAAAAGTATGTATTGTGTGTATTAGTTGGATGTAGAATTGAATTCCACATCCAAGGAGTGCTCCCACTCAAAATTTGAGTAAAACCACAAAGAGATGTGGAAAATACGAACAAAAAATAGTGTTTTTTATGACAAATATGCCAAGTCAACCATTATGGTTTACTCATTTCTTGAAATTCTATTGGTTTGTTGGTTGTGGAGCCTGATCTTCCATATTTAGAGATGTTATTGTTCAACCATGTTTGTACCCTAGTTGTATTGTACACTCATCCTAGTAGGGGGTGCAAAGGGGGATCGTCCTCCTATGGGGTCTGGGGGGGGGAATCCCCCCTGGTTAGGGGTTCAAGGGAAAACAGGACCTCGAGAAAGAGGGTTCGGGGGAAACCTCCCTGAAAGAATTTTTTTGGGATGCTTATTGGCCAACATTTTACGGGCCCATGGTATTGGGTGACCCATGGTATTTTCCCATGGTAATTCCCCTATAAAAGGAAAACATTGTAATACAATTGTGTATTATGTTGTAACATTGTAAAAAAAATCTATGTGATTGAGAGAGAGAGAGTGTGTGAGAGAGTCAAGAGGAAGTGCAACGAGGTTGCCTTAGGTTATATCCCTTCATATTGTTGGATTATATAATAATAAAGTACTGATAATTTATGTGTGGACGTAGCCCATCATGGGTGAACCCCGTTATATATGTGTCTCTTTTGTAATGTGTTTTAATATTTGCATCTTGTTTATTGCTTATTGTCATCTACGATCCTGTTTTTCTAACATGGTTGGCTCCTTTTTTTATGAGGCCCATTTTAGACCCCAAATTTCCTCTAATGAATGATAAATCCTTCACCCTAAAACTTTGTAATTTATTTATGTTAATTCTCAATTCAATAAGTGAAACTATTAGAATCATTGCCCTTTTGCATTTGGGTCAGACAATTTTGTTCTTTATAAAAAAAATATCACCTTGTACATATTCTTATATATTTACAAGAACTATGTTAGACACTCATATTTGATTGAAAATAAGTTTATAATAATATAGTATTTTTGTATATTAATATAAATTAATCCTCTAAATTACAAAAATAAAATAAAAACATAAATATAATAATGAAATAGATCTATATTAAATATTATACTCACATCTATACTATGTTGGTTTAATATAGCATAGGTTTATATTGGTCCAATATAAAGTAGTAGTAGTAATAATACTAAAAGACAAAAATGTTTGATTTTATAGCCATATGTTATGATACATTGAACTTACAAAAATTGAAAAATAACCAACATAGATCCAAATCCTATGCTTTATCAAGTGCCGAGAGGGATCAAATCTCTAGAGGTGCAAACCTCTTATTAAGTATTGCACTCAAGGTGCTATTGATTTGATTCAAACCAAAAGACACATCTTTTTACTTAAAGTTTACATATAATATTATGGTTGGCATATAATATTTTTAATATTATTTATGCCAAATATATAATATTTTTTATTTTGTTAGGAACGAACATTACAACATCTTCTCCATACATGGTTTTCAAACCATGTGCAAGGCCCTCCTAAAACCATGGGTTGTTTAGGAGGCCTTGCACATGGTCTTAAAACCATTTGCAAGGCCCTCCTAAACCATGCACAATAAAACCATGGGTTGTTTAGGAGGCCTTGCACATGATTTTAAAACCATGTGCAAGGCCCTCCTAAACCATGTGCAATAAAACCATGGGTTATTTAGGATAAGGCCAACATTTTTTTTGCGGATAATTGAATTTTTTATTTTTTATTATTTTGTTAGGTAAGAACATTACAACATCTCCCTCATATTGTGTTGCTTTTTTTACCGACATTTTTTGTTGGCGAATAATTAAATTTTTTTGTTTTTATTGTTTTGTTAAGCAGGAACATTATAACATCTCCCCCATATTAAGTTGTTTTTGTGGCCCACTTTTATTTGGGGATAATTAAAATTTTATTTTTTATTATTTTGTTAATAACAAACGTTGTAACATAAACATAACTTTACAAGATCTTCCTCATACAAACATAACTTTACAGGATCTTCCTCATACTGGGTTGTAGAGGGCCTCTCGACTAGTGACCTTACTAAAATTGAAAAATAAAAAAACTTTAAAAAATTATCAATATGTTTACAACCTAAGTAAATGATATCATTTGTTTCCATATGTCATCCAAATATAATATTTTACAAAATTAAATAAAAAATAGTAATATTTTTTTTAAATCTCATTATTATTTCTTTGTGTATTTTATATGTACATATAATCACATGTTAAGATTGTAATGTTATAAGGTGCAAATCTTTCTCTAAATTTTGTGTTTTAAAAATAGTGAGATGGTTGTACTTGAAACGTAAGAATATATCATTTTTCTGCCTTTATCTTTTAAAACAAATAAAAATAAAAATAAAAATTTATAATATATTAATATTAATATATTATAACGTGCAAGCAAGAGAGTGTCAAAGTGGTCCAAATTTCCACTCATTAATATTTGCCACATTATATAATTGCGATGTGAAAATCTCAACCTATCAAACAGAATCCATCAAATTACCTAACCTGCTAGTGCTAACCTACTGCAGAATACTACTCCCACATTAATAATGGACCCCACAAGAAATGTTAGACCGAAAATGTATGGCGGCAAGAAATGTTTGGTGGTAAATTGTATGGGGCCGACCAGCTATACACCTACCATCATCGAACAACATATCAAAAGATCGATAAAGTAATGAAGTTCACCGTAAATATATTATTTTTAAAACTTATAAATGGCAATCATTTAGATTGGAAAGCTCTTAATTATTAAAACACAAAACCATTAGGTTCGACACCTTGTATTGACGCCATGATGACAGGTGACAGGTCTGTTAAAAAGTTGATATGGAAGAATTTTTGAAGTTGATTATGCAAAGATATTTTGAAACTATGTATATTTTGTATTTTTTTTGTGTGTGTTGAGAAGTGTTTTACAGTCCAATATGAAGGAGATATTGTAATGTTATGTGGAAGATTTTGTAACCTTTGTTATTAAGAAAATAATAAAAAATAAAATTTTAATTATTTTAAGTCACAAAAACTACTTAACAAAACAATAAAAAATAAAAAACTTAATTATCCGCAAAAAAAATGTCCATAAAAAAACCTAATATGGGGGACATGTTATAATGTTCCTACCTAACAAAACAATAAAAAATAAAAAAATTGAATTATCCGCCAAAAAAATGTAGGTAAAAAACAACACAATATGGTGGAGATGTTGTAATGTTCCTAAGTAACAAAATAATAAAAAATAAAAATTGAATTATCCCCAAAAAATATGTTGGCATTGTCCTAAACAACCCATGGTTTTAGGAGGCTTTTGCACATGGTTTTAAAACCATGTATGGGGAGATGTTGTAATGTTCATTCCTAACAAAATAAAAAATAATAAAAAATAATATTTATCGGCCACAAATAATATTAAATATTAATAATAAAGATATTATATGTCCACCATAAATAATATTAAATATTAATAATAAAATATTATATGTCAACCTTAAATAAAAACCTATGTCTTTTGGTTTGAATCAAATCAATAACTCCTTGAGTGCAATACTTAATAAGAGGTTTACACCTCCAGAGATTTAATCTCTCTCGGTGCTTGATAAAGCCTAGGATTTGGATCAATACTCATGATGCAATTTTTTCTAAGTCCATAGAGGAAAAAAAATATTCATATAGACACATGTTTGTCGATAGAGAAAAACAAATATTCATATCTAATTGATGGATGCAATCCTTTAAGACAATTTGATAATAAATTTGAAAAAGATGAACATAAGTGGAGCGATGAAGACACCAAAGTGATTTTTTCATATAAAGTTTCACTTTGTAGCAACACATGTAAATCAATAAAACAAGCGTGTGATGCCATCTGTTCATACTGAGATTAATGACTTAAGAATTTAAATTTAAATAAAAATATCTAATATTAGTTATTGGAAAATGTAAACTTAAATAAAAAATATTAATTTGAAAGACACTTGATTTTTATATTTATCGTAAAGTTACGAGGCCAATACATGGTCATCCAAACCGTCTCGCAATAAATCATGTTTTTTCAACCATTCTTCCACATGTTGTTAGCTCTACTCAATATGTATGTAACCTTAACTAGACATCTCTTTTTTGGGGATGACCTCCATCTTCGCATGGTGAATCCCGTGTACACCAATCACTAAAAGCTACATAATTGTTCATATGGTAATGCTTTTCAGGTTGGTTTGTTTTTTTCAAAAAGATGGTTTACAGTTGTTAGAAGTTTGTTAGCACTAATAATCTTTAACTAACTCATATTGTCATAGCCCCAAGGGTTAGCTCAATTGGTAAGACGTGCGCACACTCTTTCGGTTCGGGAAGAGGTCACGGGTTCGAGCCTTGAGTCCTTTGGGGTTAGGCTTTCTGCTAGGATGGCCGGCGGTTTACCACCTCTACCATCCACAAATGTAGGGAAGTATTGTTGGGTTTCCCGTGGATCTTTCCATCTGAAAAACTAACTCATATTGGTTCCCACACATTTAGTGCCACATAATGTGTGTTCCACTTGAAAGATATGGAAAACAAGAAATTTGTTGAGCTTACCCTTACATATTCATATGCCAAATGATTTTCAAACACATTAAACATGCCATTTGGATGAGATTCACATTGAATCGGTAGCATGGAAGAAGTGGTTGTGAAGGGACGCCATACATATTAAATGGGTAACTTTGTAGAAGTGGTTTTGATTACATGGTTTTAGGGTAACTTTGTAGAAGTGGTTTTGATTACGTGGTTAGAGGTCCTCATTCCCAATATTTAAGTCTTTTTGAGAATTTGGAAATATTTTATAAAAAACAATTTTATGGAGACCTTTTTATTTTAACCACTAATTTTTTATTACAAATATATTTATATAATCAATGTAGAAAACAAGCTTACAAATAGATCTAGGTCTCCAAAACTCATTATAGACATGTATAAACTAGGTCTCCAAGCCATTATATAAAAAAATTAGAACGAACAACTATAACTATAGGTAATAGTGTGAGATCACATATGTAACATGTTCAATAAATACGGTATATCCACACAAGTCGATCACCTTGATGCAACTACTCACACAAAAAAATCAAAGATTACCACAACAATTTATTTGTGGTTGAAACCCTCAAACATGGAAGTAGTCCATAAACCCAACCAATGTATTAATGCAAAAGGAAAATATTTATAAATGAGTTTCTCACAATCTATCATCAAAAAATGACATTCCATGCTCTTTAAAGAAAGATCATGGACCACTTGAGTGTTAAGTGGAGGTTCCATATAGCCTTTAATATCTATGTTTAGATGAATTATAAATCAACTTATGACTAGAACACAATAATGATTAGTATATTAGATAATTACAAAACATACTAAAGAAACACACTTTACTTGAAGACACATTAGACCATATTAATCTTAGTTAACTCCTATGTGTCTAAATATCCCAACATCGTTCTTGTAAGTACAACTTGGTAGGATGGTGGATTTAAAAGATGACATAATAAGAGAAGGAAAGAAGCATTGGAGTCTATCCCCCCTTAATGATAACTTCTTGAACTCCTAAAATATATTGAAGTTTGGAAAACTTCACTTCCTCTTTGCAAAAATCTATGCAACTTTATCATCTATAGGGAAATATATCACTTTGAGAACTTGATCTTAAAGACTATATTTTTTTTAAGTGCATGTGTATCTCAATGTGTTTGTTGCATTGATGTCGAATTGGATATTAATGAGTTGAATGGAGCAATGATAATTGCACTAGAGTGTGGTTAGATGTTGTTGTTGGAATCAAAACTATGAAAGGATTTGTTGAATCCACAATTTGTATTGGCTTGCACTAATTTCTGCTTGATACTTTACTTTTGTTGAAGAAACAACAAGGGTTTGTTTGAGTCATTTTGAACATAGCCTAGAAGTTGTTCCATGTAATTTTCTTTTTACAAATCCTCATTCAAGAAAGATGGTAGTGGCATCCATTTTATATGAAGGTGCAAGGGATAGAACAAGGAAGATGAAATTCATTTTGATTGTGGGGTCAAAGGTTTCTACTCAATAAAATCCTTTAGCGACTAACCAAGCATCATCTCTTTCAACACTTCCATATGATCCATACTAGTTCTATAGACCCATTTAGATCTAAAAAAAATTATTCCTATTGGAAGAGGTACAAGATCTCAAGTAATGTTCATTATTGAGGAATTATATTCTATATTGATTGTTTCTATTAAGATTTCATATGCTAGACTAGATTCAATAGTGTTCAATTCAAGATCATAGCAGCAACATATCCAGAATCCATGATAGAAACAAAATCACAAGATAGAAACAACATTTATCCTGGGAAACCCTCAAGGGGAAGAAAACCCTGCAAAAATTCCTCTGTATAAGATGTATAAAAGACAACCCCAAAAAAAGGTGTTCTCCTCCTCTCTCTCTCTCTCTCTCTCTCTCTCTCTCTCTCCTATGCGCTACTCAAGTGAGTGAGATTGTGTTCAAATACAAACCACAACTCCTCTATTTATACACAATGAGTCAACTGAATTTTACCCTAGACAAGTCGGCCCCACTAAACTGTCTGGGCCGACTTCACCTAGGAAGACTCAAAATAGTGTATTATATTACTTTTTAGGGTACTAAATACTCGACACAAAGTGGAAGCTTTACCTCATGACTCTATGATGACCAAATACAATAGTAACACCCCGCTAGAGGAATAATAAAATCTCCCTTAGGTTACATCAGTCAAATAAATTTAGAATATCCTTTGAAGTTACAATATTTCAACACTCCCCCTTAACGAGAAGGTTATTCTATTGACAACATAATCACATACTATAGAACAGAGAGACAATAATCACAAAAATACATCGAGGTAATACATCTATATGCCATAGGGAGTTTTCTCAATCAATAACTGGAACAATTACTCTTCATCTTCTGCTTCATATGATCACTTGATCCTTTTGCAGCAACTCTTTGATCTTCTGATCCTTTGTAGCAGCACTTCGATCTTCTTGATCATTTGTGGTACTTTGATCCTTTTCAACAACACTTCGATCTTCTCGATCCTTTGCAGAAGCACTTCGATCTTCTCAATCCTTTGCAGCAGCACTTCTATCTTCTCGATCCTTTGTAGCAGCACTTCAATCTTCTCGATCCTTTGCAGCAACACTTCGATCTTCTCTATCCTTTGCATCAACACTTCGGTCTTCTCCAATAGCCTTCCGATATTCTTGACCCTTGTAGCAGCACTTCGATCCTTTCAACCCTTTTGCAATGGTACTTCGATCCTTTCGATCCTTTGCAGTCGTACTTTGATCATTTCGATCCTTTGCAGTTGTACTTCCATCTTACTTGACCCTTTTCTGTTGTACTTTGATCTACTTGATCCTTTGCTGCCACGCTACCTATAGTACACATGATTTATTTGTGGTATGATCAATCCCGATCACTTTAGGACCTGAGTCCAAATACAATGCAATCCTCCATCAACATGATCCATGAAATCGATCAGCTGAATCATCTACAACTAAATGTAGATATCGACTGCACCCAGTTCTATCCCTATCGTCCATTAGGACTCATCGTAGACCATCCATACCACATAGGTTAGTACCACTCCCAAGTGAGTGTTATACTACGGTATCTACACTTACGTGTGGGAATACTCTTCCAAGCAAGAGTATTGTCTGCAGAGCATATCTCGACCACATACATTATGTTGGCCAATCGTAGAACATCCATACCACACAGGTTAAGGCCACTCCCACATGAGTGTTATACTACGTTGTCCGTGAGGACTCATCATAGAGCATCCATACCAATGTGGTTAGGACCACTCCCAAGTGAGTTTTATTATATGGCATCTACATATGAATGTAGGCATAATCTCGATACAAGAGTATAGTCTGCAAAGCAGATCTTGAGTGCGTACACAATGCCAGTTTCGTAGTTCGTGAGGACTCATCATAGAGAATCCATACCATAAATTTTAGGACCACTCCTGAGCGAGTGTTTATGCTACAGTACCCAAAACTGAATGTGAGTACTCTCCATGTGAGAGTAACATGTGCAAGGCCATCATTAGCTAGTAAGGACCAATCTCATGAACATAGTGTTATACCTGCCATCCTCAAGAGAGGATACTATCATCCACAAGTAAATGTGGGTACTCTCCATGCGAGAGTAACATTTGTTGGGCCATCCTTAGCTATTAAGGACCACTCTCATGAACAAAGTGTTACACCTACTATCCTCAAGAGAGGATACTATCGTCCACAAATAAATGTTAGACCATCATTATCACTATCATCCATCATTGATGTCAGTCTCATCATTCCTCCCCCTTTCCTGGGAAGTTCCATATTATCAACCTGATCCCCCTTTGTCTGAGGAGGGTTCATGTCTTTGACCTAATCTTCCTTTTCGAAGAAGGTCCATATCTTCATCATTTGTAGTCCCATCACTATTCCTCCTTGTGAGGAAAGTCCTTTCGAACTACACCAAGCTTGTCGTGGAAGTATTCAAACTTCAATTGAGATAGAGGCTTGGTCAGTAAATCAACAACTTACTCATCGGTACTCACATACTGGAGCTTGATAGCTCCCTTTTGTACCATATCCCTTATATAAAAGTATCGGATTTCTATGTGCTTCGACTTGTCATGGAACACTGGATTCTCTGTCATCTTTATACAACTCTATTTTTCATAGAGAATTACTGAGGTGTGCAACTCCATGTCAAATAATTCTGACATCATCTTTTGACGCCATATCGCTTCACAACAAGTGGAGCAAGCTGCAATTTACTCTGCTTCAGTCATACTAAGATAAACACTGGAATGTTTCTTACTAAACCATGAGATCATGGTGGATCCCAGACATTAACATCCACATGAGGTGATATTTCTATATGCGACACTTCCTACCCAATCTGAATCCATATATGCATATAATTTGTAGACATGATCTCTCCCATAGTATAGTCCCAAATCAATCATACCTTTTAGGTACCTCATCACATGCTTTGCAGCTATCAAGTGAACCCATCTGGGTTTAACTATATACTAACTCAAGGTGTTCACAACAAAGCATATATCTTTCCTTGTGTCCATCATGTACATTAATGACCCAATAATTTGTTTGTAGTGAGTCATTTCCACTAGCTCGGACATCTCATTAGACAACAGATTCAAGTTGGTGTCCATGGGTGTGGCCATGGCTTTACAATCCAACATATCAAATCTTTTCAAGATTTCTACTGCATACTTTTGCCTGATTCAGAAATATTCCTTCAAGGCTCTGCCACACTTCCATCCCTAGGAAATAATGCATCAATCCAAGATCTTTAATCTCGAATTATTTAGCTAGCTTCTTCTTGCAATCCTTGATCTAATTCTAATTTCTAATTAGAAATAGATCATCCACTTACAACAATAGTATGGCAGGTTCATCATCCATAATATTCATATAAATATTAGGATCATATTTACTCATGGTAAATTACATGCTTGTTAAGAAGCTATGTATTCTGCCATACTAAGCTCTAGGAGCTTGCTTCAGTCCATACATAGCCTTTTTCAACTTGCATACGTGAGTCACTATGTCTTCGACTTCAAATCCTTGTGGCTGTTCGATGTAAACCTCTTCCTCAGTCAACAATTAAGGAAGGTTTTCTTTACATCCATCTAGTGTAAATCCCACTTCATCATGGAGGAAAGTGACATGATAGTTTTGATGGAAGTGTATCTTGCTAGTGGAGCAAATGTTTGTTCATAATCAATCCCCTCTTTTCAAGAGAATCCTCTAGCCACAAATCTTGCTTTGTACTTTTCAATACTTCCATCAACAACATGTTTTATCTTGTAGATCCATTTCGAAGATACCACACTCTTGTTTTCTGGTTTGAGAACAATATCCCAAACATCATTCTTCATGATCTATTGGTATTCTTCTGTCATTGCTTCAACCCATTCTTTCGTCTGTGCAACTTCCTCATAACTAGTGGGTTCTTGATCTACAAGGTCACGCATCAAAGATACATAACTGGAATATGGATTTGATCTTTTGTTGGTTCTTGTGGAGCCTTCTGGAGCTCCATATCTTTCTACCTCTTGTGTGATTTCTCTTACCCAAGCAGGTTTTCTCTTTCGAAATATATCCATAGCAAGGGGCTCCCGAGGCTCTAGCATGTCATGATCTTCTGATGCTACTATTTCAGGAGATGGTACAACTTTTGTCCTTCTAGGAGGTACATCCTCTTCATGTACTTCTTCAAGCTGACACCTTCTAGACTTATTAAGATTTGTCTCTTATCAAATGTTAGATCCCTACTAATCTCGATATGATGGAATCCTGAAATGTATATCCTGAAGGCTTTGGAGATTTCACAGTATCCTACAAATATTCCCTTCTTTCCAAAATGATCCAATTTGGTTCTCTTCTCTTTTGGAATATGTATATATACTGGGCAACTAAATATCTTGATATGGCTTATTCAGGTTTCTTTCCGGTATACATATTTTCAAAAGTATTGAATCCAAGAGCATTGTGAGATAATCTATTTTGCACATATACGAGTACTCTTGTTGCTTCAGCCCATAGGTGCATAGGGAGGTCTTGGTCATGAATCATGGTCTTCACTGCTTCCATGATAGTTCTATTCTTTCTTTCTGCAACACCATTTTGTTGGGGATTATAGGGAGTGTCTAGTTCCCTCTTTATTCCTACCTCCTTACAAAATGCTTCAAATTCCTTTGAAGTGTATTCTCCACCATTATATGATATCAGTGTCTTGATTCTCTTTTTTGAGTGGTTCTCTATCAAGGATTTGAATTCCTTGAATTTCCTGAACACTTCACTCTTATTATTCAAGAAGTATATCCAAGTATTTCTTGAATAGTCATCAATAAATGTGACATAGTAATCATATCCACTTAAGGATATGGAGGGAATAGGATCACATACTTCATTCATCTTCATGGAAGTCCCAGAGTCAAGATTGTAGCTTGATTCACCAATACCTTTGATGGGATGTTGATAGTCATCTCCCAATGACACCTTCTAAGGGGGATTTATCCTCTTCAAGTCTTGATAGATTTTTCTTCTTTCCTATCATGTGCTTAGAGGCACCATTATCAATAAGCCATGTATCTTCTCCTGGTATTATAGACCCAGAGAGTGCAGAGAATAACACATATTCTTCTACATCTTCACCTCTAGTTTTCTTTTGAGGTATTTCTTCATCCTTATCTTCAACTAGATGAGCATGATGTCTTTTGTTGTTGTTCTTCTTCTTTGGTGATGGACATTCTCTAGAAATATGTCCTATCTTATGAAAGTTGTAGCATTGATACTTTGAGTAATCCTTCTTCTTCTTCTGGAATTTCTTCTTTAAAGGATTATGATTACTCTTCTTGAAGTTTGATTGTTTTCTTCCTTTAGTATGGGTAGCTAGATCTTGATCATATTCTCTAAGGAGAGATTCTCTATTGGATACTCTAGCTTCTTCTTGTATGCAATATTCGCATACTATGTCAAACTTCATACTTTCTTTTCTGGCACACAGATTCTGGATGAATGAGTCCTAAGGTCTAGTGAGGTCATTGAGACCAGTCATAACTAATTCATACTCATCATGGGTCTCTCCAATAGCACTTAGTTTCTCTTTGAATTTGGACACCCTTGTGAAGTAATATTGAATATATTCTCCTTTTGTAACATCCCCGATCCTTCGACCAACGAAGAGGATGCTACCATGGCCTTAACCATCTGCGCAACCAGCCCCATGAACATGTGCATTAACAAAATGCATTGAAGTAGAACATACACATATAAAACTATTTATCATACACAACGGAAGCTACATACATTCATACAAGCATTCAACATGTTCACCATATTCATTAACAGTAAAATGATTGTATGAGTAAAATAGACAAGATTACTTATCTTATGAAGAACTCATTCCGCAACCAGCTATGTTGCTGCAACGTTCCACCCAACCATAGGCTAGCATGCTCCTAAACCTCTCAACAATGCTGCCACCCCCGAGTTGGGCATGATTCCCCAAGGAATAAGGAACAAGTAGGCTTACACATAGCCAATGATACACAAAACACAGCCAAGCCAACACAGTTGGGTTTATCAGGCCATCAACAAGACAACCAAGCCAACATGGTTAGGTTTATCAGGCCATTAAGGAGTTGGGAAAGGAAAAATGATAAGCTGGTGAGCCCATTATAGAGCTAGGAACACCTACACCAGAACTAGCCTGACTTCTAAGACACCCACACACACCCAACACAAGGAATCAATCCCTTCTCTGCTACACAGTCCCTCAGGCCCTAACTTCCCTTCCAGTGCTATTTAGGGGTTGTGGAGAAGAAATCCAGCCCTCTAGCTTTGTCTATGTGGTTTCCAAACACACCAGGTTTATCAAGAAAACCAAGCCCCCATCCTTGCTCCCAACACAGTCCGAAGACCAACCACTGCATACACACAGTCACACAAGCGATTCACAGCTTGGGCAAGGAAACAATTCCTGAGTCGTTCTTGGCCCTATCGTGGCCAAAATGACTCCCAAAACATCCTACAGTAACCTCAAATGTATCAGCAAACATAGTTCACAACGTGGAGAAACAACAGTCCATCGTGGACAACGAAGCCATCGGGGGAAAACTTACACAGACCACACTGGGGAAGAAGATATAGACTCTCAACCTGTGCATGAGAAAATTTTACACCAAACCCCAAAAATACAGAGGGAAAACACACCAGATTCCACTCTGTGGAAAAACATGAATGACAACTGAAAGACGGCTCCCCCCCTGGCTACATGAGATCAAATAGAAAAGATGCATGTGCATGAGAATGAGCAGACTACCGTCCCTGCATGAGGATGAACCGACAATGGAGAGAATGGCACAGTGGAGAGAGTGGAGAGTTTGCTGGAGTAATGGCGGTGGTCTTTTTTGCTTGCCAACGTGAGGTCAACCTGCTGGTGGAGTGTGCGTGTGGGCAAGGAATGACAGTCCTGCCACACTCCACTCCCAGCCATAACTGCCTCAGCTACTCAGCAAAACATTAAAGTGGTAGTTGGATAAGACAAGGAAAGATGGGAAAATCAAACATGGTGGTGACACATGGGTTTTACTCCCCCATAGCCCAAGGTTTGACACCCCCCACCCTTATCCTTATGAGAATCATGCCCCTTCTCAATTTAGTTGCCACGAACATGGCTGGTTGGGGTTCATTTTAATTAAAGATGCATATTTACATGATGACAAAACTTAATATATGCCGTATACCACGATAGACCATCGACAATGATTCCATTCACCGAAACATAACACAGTTAAATCGATGGTGGGGCTTTTGCCTTTAGCTCCACACAATGATTCATTACAATATATACATCATGTACGTTTAATGCAACGGGGTCAAAACCGGGGTGTTACATTCCCCTCCCCCTTCAATAGCACTGTCCTCAGTGCTTTACAAAATTGAACAAAATGCTACACTGGTATCGCCTCAGTGTTTCGCAGAATTGAACAAAAATGGATGTGCCAATCGCATGGCATCCTCTAGCTCCCATGTAGCCTCTTCAGGTCCATAGTGCTCCCATTGCACCTTTACCTGACCTATGGCCCGGTTCCGGAGCATTGTGACCTTCCTGTCGAGGATGCGCATTGGCTCAATTCAGAACTCTCCCTCGGGTTCCACCTGAATCACATCCCAATTTATCACATGGTTAGGATCATGTACATATCTCTTAAGCAAAGAAACATGAAAAACGTTATGAGCTCTAGTACTAGCAAGCAATGCAAGTCTATATGAAACTGGCCCTATTCTTTCAAGCACTTCAAACGCCCCACAATATCTTGGCGACAGCTTGGCACAACTTCCAAGATTCAAGGAACTATTCCTTGCCCTCACTTTGAGGTAAACATGATCCCCAACACTGAACTCCCTGTTCACCCTATGCTTATCTGCATAGCTTTTCTGTCTGTCCTATGCTGCTTTCAGATGCTGCCTGATCTTTACAACCTCTTGCTCCATTTCCTTGAGCAATTATGGTCCAAGCACAATCCTGTTCACTGGGTTATCCCAAGTCACTGGTGTCCTACACCTTCTTCCATACAAAGATTCATACGGACTCATCCCCAAGGATGCCTGCTGTCCATTTTTATAAGCAAACTCTACCAAGTGTAAGTAATCTTCCCACTTGGTTGGTTTGTCCATCACGTACATGCGAAGCATATCTTCAAGCACTTGATTAACTCTCTCTGTCTTTCCATCTGTCTAAGGATGGTATGCAGTGCTGAAGTTTAGCTTTGTACCCAAATATGCAAACAACCCCTTCCAAAAGTTGGAAGTGAACTTGACATCTCTGTCAGAGACTATTGCCTTAGGAAATCCATGCAATTTGAAAATCTCCTTCATGAAGATATTTGCAATGTCATCAGTCTTATGCGTAGACTTAACCGGTATAAAATGCGTTGCCTTTGTCAACCTGTCTACCACAACCATGATGGAATCATGTTGTCTCCAAGTCATCGGCAATCCTGTAATAAAATCCATGGGAATAACTTCCCATTTCCATTCCAGAACTAGCAAAGGATGCAACAAACCTGCAGGGTGTTGATGCTCAACCTTTACCTATTGACATTTCATACATCTTGAAATGTACTCAGCCATATCCCTTTTCATTCCTGGCCAAAAGTACTGCTTCCTAGCTATAGCAATTGTCCTTTGGTATCCTGGGTGACCAGAATACGAAGCTTGATGGATTTCATCCATAACAACTCTCCTCAAATCTGCTACATCTGGAATGTAAATTATACCTTTAAAAGTGAGAAGTCCATCTTCTTCCAATTTATATCCCTCATACCTCTTCTCAAGACTTTGCTGCTGCAATTTGTCTTTTACCTACTCATACAATTCATCTCCAGTAGCATGACTAACAATCTGCTACCTCAAATATGATTGCCAAATACTAAGAGATGCCACATGCATTTCTTGCACCTTCATGCTGGGTGCATTAGCTACCTTATTCTCTTTCCCTTTTATGTGTTTGATTTTGAAATCAAACTCACATAAAAATTCCAGCCATCTCACTTGTCTAGCATTCAGAGTAGGCTGATCAAACAAATACTTCAGACCACAATGGTCTGTTCTGAGCTCAAATATCCTACCCATCAAGTAATGCCTCCACATCTTAAGGGCATGTACTATGGATGCAAGCTCTAGATCATGAGTGGCATAGTTCTTCTCATGCTCCTTCAGCTTTCTCGACTCAAAACATACCATGTGGTTGTCATGCATAAAGACTCCTCCAAGCCCTTATCCGCATGCATTGGTACACACCCCAAAGTCTTTCTCTGGATATGCAACCTTCAATACGGGTGCACTGGTGAGAAGATTCTTCAACCGCTGGAAAATTTCTTCACACCTCGATGTCCATTCGAACTTTATCCCCTTCTTTTGCAAAGAAGTGATAGCATGTGCAACTTTGGAAAATCCTTCAATGAATCTCCTATAGTATCCTGCAAGTCCCATAAAGGATCTTACATCTGTCACATTTCTTGGAGTAGGCCAATTCATAATGGCTTCAATCTTTTCAGGGTCCACAGATATAACCTCCTCTAAGATAATGTGACTCAAATACTGAATTCTATCTCTATAGAAGTCACACTTGCTTAGTTTTGCATACAACTAGTGATCCCTAAGCAATTGCAATGTCAATATCAAATGCTCTTCATGCTCCACCTCATTCTTAGAATAAACAAGAATGCCATCAAGGAAAACAAGGACAAACTTGTCCAAATACCTACTGAAGACACTATTCATAAGGCACATAAATGTAGCTAGTGCATTTGTGAGGCCAAATGGCACCACTACAAACTCATAATGTCCATACCTTGTCGTGAAGGATGTTTTATGAATGTCTTCATCCTTGATTCTCACCTGATGGTAACCAGACCTCAAGTCGATTTTGGAAAATACCTTTGCTCCTCTCATTTGATCAAAAAGGTCATCAATCCTAGGCAAAGAATATTTATTCTTCACAGTAACCTTGTTTAGCTATCTGTAATCAATACATAACCTAAGTGTACCATCTTTCTTCTTTACAAACAGAACTGGTGCTCCCCAAGGAGACACACTCGACCATATATACTTATTTTTCAACAACTCTTGTAGTTGCATCTTCAACTCTAGCATCTCCGGTGTACTCATCCTATAGGGTGTCTTGGACACTGGTGTTGCTCCTGACACAAGTTCAATAGTGAAGTCAACGTCCCTTTTTGGAGGAAGCCCTGGAATCTCATCAGGAAACACATCCCTGAATTCCTGTAACACTTGATAGTCCTCAAACCTCAAAGTTTCATCATCTATTGCCTCCAAAATATGTGCTGCATACAACTGACAACCCTTCCTACAGAACTTTTTTAACTGCATTGCTGAAACCTGCCGTACTGAAATCACCTTTGGAATACCTTTCACAACTGCTAGGTTCCCTTCTTCATTCATGCATTCAAAAGTCTTATTGTAGCAGTCAAGATTTACCCTATGAGCTTCTAACCAATCCATTCCAATGAGAACATCATAGGAACCAAGCGGTAGAACATTCAGATCTACACAAGTGACCAATCCATCCATGACCAATGGACATTTGTCTACCACTTCACTGACCTTTCTCTTAGTCCCAGTGGCTAGCTGGACTAACCAAGATTTCCTATGCTTTACCTTCTTAAAAGCACAAATCCCCACTACTCTAGGAGTAATGTAACTGTGAGTAGAACCAAGGTCAATCAAAATAGAAACAGATTGCTCAACAATCTTACCTGCTATTTCAACCACAGTTGACTGGTGATCTGCTTGGCAGTCCTCCAGTGCTGCATAAATCATGGGGAATGCCCTTGCTACTTGACCCACTATTTCTACTTCTTGAATGTTATAAGCTATCCTTGCACTCTCGAGTGGACAATTTCTGCGCATGTGGGGTCCTCCACATTTCCAACATTGGAGTGGCCCTCTATTCTATTGTGGATCTTTAGGCTTTTCTCCTGTCACTCCAACTGGCTTACTCGCAGCTTGGGATGGTTGCTTCTGCTGACTCCTGAAGTTAGAAGGTTTGAAACCTTTCTTTCTTTGGTCAGACTTCTCATTCTTCTTGTCCTTCCACGCCTTATGGTAATCCAGATTACCTTTGCTTTGCTCATAGAAACACTTAGCCTTCCTTATTGCTTCCTCAAGAGTTCTAGGTTCATAAAACTCGATTCTGTCTTTGTAAGACTGAGGTAATCCACTCAAAAAACATTGGACCTTCACTTTTTCATCTCTGATGTACCAGACATACCTCAACAGCTCAAAAAATTATTTGCATATTCTTCCATGGTCCGCTGTCCCAATCTCAGCTCATGGAACACCTTAATCTTGTCATCATAATACCTTTCAGAGAGGTATTTCTGCTTGAAATACTTCTTGAACTATTTCCACTTAAGTCTCTATTCACTGATCCTCTTTACTTGCTTGAAGTGTTCCCACCAAATGGATGCTCTTCCATTCAAATTGAATATGGCAACTCTTGCCTTCATGTTTCCCGAATAGTCATGCACTTGAAAGTACTTCTTTATTCCAAGAAGCCAAGCTTCAACCTCTTGTCCAGTCTTTACCTCACCATTAAATGTAGGAGGTTTAGCTTTCCTAAATTCATCTCGAGAGTGATCCCTATGGTTCCTTCTTCTTTTCTTATGAGGAGATGAACTTGTACTCCCGCTGGATACTTCAGAATCAGATGATCTATTAGAAGTCCTTCTCCTTCTCCTAGTGCTGCTCTTACTGCTTTCTGGCCTTGATGTACCCTGTCCAGAATCTATCTTTTTTGTAAATGTGTCAAACTATGCAATATGGCAGCATTCAACTGATGCTGCTCTTCCTGGGCTTTAACCAAGCTTCTCATGGTGTCTGCAACATCTGACGATGTCTCTTGGAATCTCCTTCCATTGGACTCAATGTCGTCATTCCCATTACAGACATTTTCTCCCATGGCATCTTTTGCTTGCTCGTAAGAATCCTGAGCATCATACCCATCATGGGTTCTCATGACTGAACCACCTTTGGCTTTAACACACTGTTCTTTCTAGAGTACTACTCTTGGAAGTTATCTAAAGTTCTACGAATGTGTTCGTAGCAAACTGTTAGATGCACAATATTAATATAAATCAAAATTACTTACCTTTTCTTCTAGAAATTCATAAAACAACAATTATGCAAAAACACAGAATTTTCTCTATTTCATATTTAGCTCTGTGACCACGGACAGTTGGCTGAAATGTGCTGAAAACTGACTGAAGACAGTCGAAAAGTGCTCGAAAAACTACTGAGAAATTCTTCTAAAAAAACCCAAATTTCCTTAGGCCCAATCGGACCTCTTCCCAGCTATTTTGCCGACACTGTGGTAGTCAAAACAACTACACCTCTGATCTGCATCGGTGATCAAGTTGAATGTGCATTAGGTGCATAGTCCTTTGGGTAGCCGCAACGACGAAAAGTGTTCTTACTTTGTTTTCCGTGGGCAAATGTTTAGACTTCTGATCGACGAGTTACTCGTCTGATTCCTTTCACCGCATCAGGCCTGCAATGGTCTAATATCCCGTGTCTGTTCAGAAATAGCATAACCTGTTAGTCACCCAGCTTTCCACAACAACAGCCAACAATCTCCTTAAGTCTTCCACAGCCATAAGTCTTTCGACGGTCGGAAGCACTAGTTGCTGCGGTGGCGGAGGGCTAGTTGACTAAGCAGCCGCAACGGTGGGTCACCTTCATTGAACCTTTTTTGATCGGCGATCTGATCCACTAACATTTCCTGATGGCCGATGATCTCGTGCCTTAGAGAAAATTTGAATTTTCTTCTTGCCTTTTCTTCCACGGCATCGGCTCTTCCATCTTCTATTCATCAACGATCCAAGTCACTATACTTCCTGTCGTTGTGGCAATCCAAACGAAAACTTACCTCCTATGTGTCAATGATCGGCTATGTTATTGCCTCAGACGATTAGTCTTCTAGGAAGCTGCAATGGAAAAAAGCAATCTCACTGTGGGTTTCACGGATATTATCGGCTATCGGACCTACTAACCATCGGGTGGATAGTGTCCTAGACTACCGCAATGGTGGAGACTCAAACCTTTAACGTACCCAATCCTTAATAAATTTTCAACGACCTTATACTTACACAAAATTTTCAAATTTTCTTCTCATTGGTTGGCGAAAGTACCAATCACTACGGCATTGATGGTTGAAGCCTCTATCCGTCAGAAGGATAGTTCACTAGCTAGTTGCAATGGCGGACATTCAATCCACTAGCTTCTGTCGATCCAAATAGCTAACCATCTCCGATCACTGATGGCCTCAACACTTAGACAATTTTGAAATTTTTTCTCTTCTTCTATCGGTGAAAACTTTCTCTATCTTTCGCTGACTCTGTCGGCTCCATAATCCACTAACCCTCAGCATCGGCGAGTGGAATACTAAAGCATCGGCGGGTTAGTTCGATCAGCAGCTGCAACGGCAGCTCATCATCTTCGATCCTTTCCCGATCGACGATCTAATCCGCTAATGTTTTTCGATCGGCGAACTGATTTTTGACTGGCATTGGCAGTCGGAGCTTCTCCCTGTCGGAAGACTAGTGCTCTAGGCTTCCGCAACGGTGGACACACGAAATACTATCTTCTTCCGATAGATGACGATTTTGGGCCTGAGAAATTTTTTTAAACTTTCTTTACGGCATCGATGGTTGGAGGCCTTACCCGTCGGGAGCATTGTGGTCTAGCCATCCGCAATGGCGGGCACTCGATCAACTATTTTATGCCAACGTCCATCGACGGTCTGAACAACAAAATTTCATTGGTGCCGAAAGTCAATATCGGGCGTTTCTTCCACTACATCGAGCTGGTGTTTTAGCAGTCTTCGACTGATCTTCACCGAAACTGCGTCTCCCACATCCACTAAGTTCCACCGACAGTCGACAAAAACTTAGAAAATTTTCCACAATTTTCTTCCAACTATCCTCTGTTGGGTGTGCTTTCGCCTAGCTCTTCGTTGCATCGGAATTCTGTCCCAGTAAGTTTTTCGATGAATCGACAGTTCAAACACTTACACAAATTTGTGAATTTTCCAGTCATTCACTGATTTCTTCTAGGCATAAGGAAACATGCCTCTGCGAACTGGTTAGTCATGGCCCATAGAGGCCCATGCTGCAACCTACAAGCTCTGATACCACACTGTAACGTCCCCGACCCTCCAACCGGTGAAGAGGACGCTACCATGGCCTTAACCATCTAGGAAACCAACCCCATGAACATGTGCATTAACAAAATGTTGAAACAAAATGCATTGAAGTAGAACATACACAGATACAACTATTTATCATACACAGTGGAAGCAACATACATTCATACAAGCATTCAACATGTTCACCATATTCATTAATAGTAAAATGATTGTAGGTGTTAACAACCCTAACTAGCAGAGGGTCTAAGAGACCATGGTAAAGAGATAAATGGTTGCTTGAAACTTTGGTTAATATATGATGGTGTGAAAGTATGATAAAGGGCGCGTAAGCAATGAAATTATCACATGATCCAATGGTGTAGAACGAGGAAGTGAAGATCGATGGCTTATGATATACCCACTCTATAAATATGCGCGGAAGATAAGGACATATGGAGATAGTTAACAAGATGCAGAGATCAACGGTCATAAAGCTAAGTCGACAAAATCTACGATCAATAGGAAGTCCGCTCCGTAAACTTGCACGTTCATTAAAATGAAAGTGCTCAGCGGAATGGGTACGTGTAGGCTTATCCATCGGCTGGAAAATAAAGTGAAAATGCATCGACGGTCATCATTGGATCCGAAGAATAGAGTTGTGCGATGGTTGGAGAAGAAAAGTGGTAGCGGAATTGAAACCGTAGTACACGTGGCAGTTTGTGGTACATTCCATGGGGAAAAGCAGTTTGAGGGAAACCACTAAAGGGAGCCTCCAGAATGGGCTTGTATATAAGTGGAGTTGACTTGTTTGATGAATTATTTTTTATTATACCAGAACGAATGAAAAGGACTGCTTACCACCTTTCACAGTCAACCTCGAGTATATGCGGTTACAGTAACAGGTAAGTCTTAAATACTCAAGCTTTATCCGCATAATTACCGTTGTTTTTCTATATTATGGATAAATAGAAAGGTTTACAAGGGTTTAACCGAATTATGGATGAAAGGGAAGAGTGCCTGGTTGATAGAGATAAAGGAGTATATGATCCATTCCTATCCGTGGGAAGTGTATCTGTTACTAAAGAAAAATTATGGCGATATAATTCGCAGGGAAATGACATTTTAAATGTTTGTAAGTCGTTTCTGTATCATTTTACTATAGATTAGACCCTACACTTTCCTAAGTTTGTCGAGTGGTGTGCATTCAATTATTCATCGTCTGAGAGAATTATTGTAAGCCGTTCTACGTCCAGGATACTGTGCCAAATTGATGCAAAAGCTATATGTGAAATCTTGAATTTTCCTAGTAATTACCTCGATAGTCGTGAGTCCGTAAACAAGTCTGTTTTAACTGAAATGTACAGAAATTGTGAAACTGAGTTTCGATGTAAATTCTTGTCTAACATTCTCAATGAAGGACAGTCACTGGAAGGTCTCTTTTTTCCATATCATGTTCACATCTTCAAGGAGGAAGTTCAATTGGTTGTGTCTTTGGTCTGTCAGGTCTTAGGTCTAGATGATGACTGTCATGTCAGTCAAGTCATCTTGGGCTTCTTATTAAAAATGAGTTCAATTAGTCCTGATTCCGAGTCTCAGTTGGTTCATGTCTTCAGTTTGGACGAATATCTAGCAGAAACTATACATCTCCAATTGGTTGAGTTTTCAAAAGTCAGGTTTTTCAAGTTTCAAACGTATTTGCTGAACATGTTATTATGCTCAAATGTAACTGAATTGAGATTCTTGAGTACTTTGTTCTCTTCAAATTTTCCTAAGCAAATCAATATGTACGAATTTGTAAACTCCATTATGTCAGAAATATATAGGTTGCTGTTTGATGAAGTGTTACCCAGAGTATTGGAAGAAATGAAGAGTATGATGTAATCCTCACTCGAGGATAGGGTTGGAGATTGGTTATTGTATAAGGACTTCACAGTTTTGAGAATATATGGTTTCACTAGAGAGCCTTACAGGTTGCCTGCTTTCCTTAACCCTAGGATTTTTGCATTGGAATACATGAGACAGAGATTACATGCAGAAGAGGAACATTTCGGGGCTTTCAAGAAATCTTTCAATATCAAGTTCCCTCTTAAATTTGGTTCCTTTATTTTTAAAAACAAGGGTGCCTTGGTGTTTGTAGAGAAATTATTGGAAAGCATGTATTTTCAAAGGGAACAAAGGGTCAATTATGATCCCTATCATATAATTTCTCTAAGAAAGCAAGCAAATAAAAATAAGCCATTTGACGATCAAGTTGTTGAAGGTCTGAATGAGGTAGCCAATTTGTTTTACTTTGTGGAAATTCTAGGATCCAATGAGAATACAAATAGTGAATCGATTGCAGTATCACAAATTCCAGATAGTTCTAATATTTTGATTAAAAGAAGTCTTTCTCAAATCGAAAGTATGGAAATAGATGAGGACAGTTCGCATAAGAAGGCCAAATTGTCTCAAGATGATAAAATTTCAAGCGAAGTAGTTTTGGATGAATTGAAAAGAGTTGCTTTGGTTCCTAAGAAATATGTACAGGTGAATCAATTTTCTTTTGAAAGTGTAGATAATACAGAATCAGGTCCATTTTTTAAATCTAAAGAATACTTCATGACTAGCTATATGGAAAAGAAAAGACAGTCCCTAGAGGAAACCAGGAATCTACTCCCACGGGTGAGAAGTTTGAATAATCCAAAGAATTCCTTGATTTCTACTCGAGACGTAGAAAAGAATACTTTAAAATTGGCCATGGTAAGTGATAATAAAGTGCCAGAAATGGAAGTGATATTAGACAAAATCAGTGTACCAGATAAAATACAGTTACATAAACAAACATGAGATATTATTTATTCAGATTTATTGGATGCTATGGTAAAAATTAACAAGTTACAAATTTTGGTTGACAAATTGGAAGTCCAATTAAAACATGAGAAGGTTGAGAACAAGGCTAATTCCATTCAAATAAAAAAATTACAAGCAGATATCCTAAGCTCAGGAAATGAAATAGGTAACACCCAGGCCATCAGAAGGCTTTTAGAAGAAAAAGACAATGCCCTCCAGGTACTAAAGAAGAATTTGAAAATCCCGAGTACAGAACATGTTCAGTCATCAGAACTATTAGCATTGCAGGAGGAGAAAAACAAGAGTCATCAGCAGATGATGGAGTATAAAGGAAAGACTGTGAAATTGTAAGAAGAAAAGGATAAGTAGGAAGCAGAACGGAATGAGTTAATAACACAAATTTCACGGCTGAAAAAGGACCAAAATGAGGAAAAAGAAATTATGGAGGAACTAATGAGCCAGACTCCCATTGATGAAGATTTGACTATTGTAAATATTGAAAAACCTTTAAATGATTTTTCTGCTGATGACTTACTAGTGCCCATGTCCCAAGTCAGTTTGAAAGATGAAGAGATAAGAGAGTTAAAAGAGGAAAATGAGAAAATCAAATCTGAGCTAGCCAAAATGACTGAAAGCAAGAATAAGATATTACAGGATAAAGGTCAATTACAGAAGAAGCTTAATGAATTGAAAGAAAGGAACATAGGAAAGGGACCTCTCCAGGGAGCTAAACACATAATATGGGATACGTTGTCTGTGGAAATTACTAAGTTCAGGAATTATTTGAACTTCATTGATGATCAAAGTGCATTGGTTAATTTAGCCAATCAAAGACTGAAACTAGTAAATGAGACTATGGAGAGGAATTCCCTTGGCATAGCTCAAAACGCATTGAATTTCTTAAATTCATTAACATATAAAAAATTACAAGACATAGGAGTCAAAGACAGAGTGGCAATGGTACTGTGGTCAAAAAGGTTTATTCATAAACATCATCTTATGAAGACAGTACAAGACAAGGCTGATGAGATGACCTCACGTATTAATGATTTCAGGCATGCTTTTAAAGAATTATTTGAAGATGGCCTTCCTTCCTCCTGGGATGAGGAGGGACGACTGTTTTCTCAAGAACATTATCACAGTCTGCTGGTGCAAAGCCGTATGGATCACTCTAAATTTGATGATTTGGTAAAGGGGTTGACGGGAAAGGTCATCGTAGATAAGCTAACAGAAGATTTTGAGATATTGCAGAAATTTTTGATCGTCAGAGGAGGGTTGCCTACTGTGTCTTATGAAGCCTACATGGAGCTGGAGGTGTCTATTAGGGAAATGATTGAGTACGATATTCCAAGCGCGGAACAATGGAGAGCCGTGGAAAGATTTGGAAAAACAAAGTATATTCTTCATCCATGAAAACAGGTGTTGCGCGCTATGGAGCTAAATATTGTTCGGGCCTTGTTACCAAGTTGATTTAAATTAAATGATCTGTCAGGATCAAAGCAAGTAGTTTATTCCTAGTTGTTAGGAATATAGTTACAAAAACTTTGATTAAGAAGGTTATTCAGTTATAAATCTTCTTGGAAGAAGAGATCATTTTATGTATATATTTGCATTTACTTTATGTAATGGGGGTTGGAACCCATCTTGTTGATGAATGTTTTTTGAAGACATATATTTTTTAATAACAAAGCGGAATGTGTGTGGGTTATCAGAGATTCTTGTTTCATTTACATTACAGTCTGTATTTCCTCTCCTTTGTAATTCTTTTTTCTAGTGTTACACTCCATTTTGTTTTCTTCGTATCTGAAACGTAGTATTGAATGGTTAGAATTCATGTTGGTTATGCTCTGATCATTGTTTCAGATATTCCATAAATGTTTCTACTAAAGTTAATATAGAACTCATCTTCCGATGCTCTATTGACGGACTGTTCATTATTTCTTCTATTCCACCGGAACTAAATGAACGACTGTGATTGAGTGGTTATCTTTCCTTTGATAAAATCTCATGCATATGAGTTTGTGATATCTTTATGTATATGTGACTCCATTGCCCAATGATTATGTGTATCGTTTCAACCATCTGTATAATTTTCGAGTGTTGATTTATATCTGGCCTTGTTAAATCTATATTTGAGAGATCCCTCTCTTGAAAGAAAAGCCAGTTTCTTTCTGAAGTGGTTTTTGCTGTTACCTTTGGAATTTACCTTTGCAACCTGGGTACATTCTGAGTGTCAACAACAGGAGTAAAATAGACAAGATTACTTATCTTATGAAGAACTCGTTCTTCAACCAGCTATGTCGCTGCAACGTTCCACCCAACCATAGGCTAACATGCTCCTAAATCTCTCAGCAATGCTGCTACCCCCAAGATGGGCATGATTCCCCAAGGAATAAGGAACAAGCAGGCTTACACATAGCCAAGGATACACAAAACACAGCCAAGCCAACACAGTTGGGTTTATCAGGCCATCAACAAGACAACCAAGCCAACATGGCCAGGTTTATCAGGCCATCAAGGAGCTGGGAAAGGCCAAATGCTAAGCTGGTGAGCCCATTACAGAGCTAGGAACAACTACACAAGAACTAGCTTGACTTCTAAGACACCCACACACACCCAACACAAGGAATCAGTCCCTTCTCTGATAAACAGTCCCTCAGGCCCTGACTTCCCTTCCAGTGCTATCCAGGGGTTGTGGAGAAGAAATCCAGCCCTCTAGCTCTGTCTGTATGGTTTCCAAACACACCAGGTTTATCAAGAAAACCAGCCCTCATCCCTGCTCCCAACACAGTCTGAAGACCAACCACTACATACATGCAGTCACACAAGCGATTCACAGCTTGGGAAAGGAAACAATTCTTGTGTCGTTCTTGGCCCTATCGTGGCCAAAACAACTCCCAAAACATCCTACAACAGCCTCAAACATATCAGCAAACACAGTTCACAATGTGGAGAAACAACAGTCCATCCTGGACAACAAATCCACCAGTGGAAAAATTACACAGACCACACTGGGGAAGAAGATACAGAATCTCAACCTGTGCATGAGAAAATTTTACACTAGACCCCAGAAATACAGAGGGAAAACACACTAGATTCCACTCTGTGGAAAAATGTGAATGACAACTGAAATACAGCTCCCCCCATGGCTACGTGAGATCAAACAGAAAATATGCCTGTGTGTGAGAATGAGTATACTACCGTCCCTGTGTGAGGATGAACTGACAATGGAGAGAATGGCGTAGTGGAGAGTCCGTTGAAGTGATGGCGGTGGTCTCTTTTTCTTGCCAACGTGAGGTTAACCTGCTGGTGGAGTGTGCGTGTGGGCAAGGAATGAAAGTCCTGCCACACTCCACTCCCAGCCATAACTGCCTCAGCTACTCAGCAAAACATTAAAGTGGTAGTTGGAAAAGACAAGGAAAGATGGGAAAATCAAACAGGGTGGTGACACATGGATTTCCCCCCCCATAGCCCAAGGTTTGACATCCCCCACCCTTATCCTTATGAGAATCATGCCCCTTCTCAATTTAGTTGCCGCGAACATAGCTGGTTGGGGTTCATTTTAATTAAAGATGCATATTTACATGATGACAAAACTTAATATATGCCATATACCACGATATACCATCGGCAACGATTCCGTTCGCCGAAACATAACACAATTAAATTGATGGTGGGTCTTTTTCCTTTAGCTCCACACAATGATTCATTACAATTTATACATCATGTACGTTAATGCAACGGGGTCAAAACCGGGGTGTTACACCTTTGCTCATCTTGGTGCCCTTTAGTTGAGCTCTCAGATTCATCTTTCTATTGATGTTCCTTCCCTCATATATTATGGAAAGTGCATCATACATTTGGTTAGGTGTCTTCTTAGATGACACTTGAGGGATCAAATGATCCTCAATAGAATCAACAATGATCCTCATTTCCTTGATTAGGTCTTGTTCATGCTTCTCCTTAGCTTCATCTTCTTCAGGTTCTACAATATCATCCTTGATGTACTTCTCAAGGCCATTCTCTTTTAGAATGAGACCAATCCTATACTTCAAATCCAGGAAGTTTTTTAGGCCTTCCAGTTTTTCCTTAAGATTAGTGCTTGGGGCCATCTTATCTAGTAGGTCACTGAAAAATGAAATTAATCAAAATAGGAGGTTGAACTTACTAGTAGATGCGCTTGAGGGAGATGAGTTGGTTGATACAACTTCTTTTTGGAGATCCCAAATCTTCAATATTCAAATCCTACTTGCGAGGTTGCAACACTGTAGAAATTTTGGTTCTATTTCACTATAGTTTTCTAGTTCACTGCCAAAATAGGGGTTAGATTTCTCAGAGATCCTACCACCCAAAAAATACGATCTAGGGCTCAATAAATGCACTCTAGGAGGGCACATATTTCTATGCAAGAAGATCTTCAAAAATATAACTTTTGCAGAAACCCTAATTTCTTCTAGAGAGGGAGGAGAGAGAATTTCACCTTGTGAATTTTTCTCTAATTAGGTAAGCTATAAAACCATGTTAATATTTCATATGCTAGACTAGATTCAATAGTGTTGAATTAATAATCATAGTAGAAACATATCCAGAATCATTGATGGAAACATAATCACAATATAGACACAACATTTATCCTAGGAAACCCTCAAGGGGAAGAAAACCCAACAAAACTTCCTTTGTATAATATGTATAAAAGACAACCCCAAAAATAGGTGTTCTCCTCCTTCTGTTCTGTCTCTCTCTCTCTCTCCTATGCGCTACTCAAGTGAGTGAGACCATGTTCAAATAAGAACCATAGCTCCTCTATTTATACACAATGAGTCAACTGAATTTTTCCCTAGACAAGTCGGCCCCACTAAATTATCTGGGCTGACTTCACCTAGGAAGACTCATAATAGTATATTTTATTATTTATTAGGGTACTAAAGACCCGACATAAAGTGGAGGATTTACCTCATGAATCTATGATGACTAAATACAATAGTAACACCTCACCAGAGGAATAATAACATCTCCCTTGGGTTACATCAGTAAAATACATTTAGAATATCCTTTGAAGTTACAATATTTCAAGAGTTTCATCATAGTTCAATAACCAAAATGTTATACAAATGTTTCCAGATCATGAGACACTAAAAGTTTAGAAAAAATAAAGGAGGGTTGTTGTAACTGTGAATGTGTACTATGCCAATATGAAGGATCATACAAATATTGCCAATTATATGTTGTCTTGCATGGTTGAGGAACCAATTTAGATTAATGTTCAATAGACCCAACTAGAGGAAGGTGAATAGGAACTGGTAGTTTTTCATCCTCATTACAATCATTTGAACAAGACACCATAATAAGATAACTAGTAAAAAAGTTGGTGTTCACAACCTAATTTTGCACACCCACTTTGTCATGAGTATCACCACCATTATTCATCATTTATGGTAGTACTAGCCCCATTTCCATCACTTTCATCACCACATGAGTTTATTAATTAAGTGTAATTGAATTTAGTTTTTGGGTCCCTATCACATTTTTTCAGGATTTTAGTGCAACTGTGTTGCATGGATTTTTAGCGAAATTTTGCACAAAGAACTTAACTCTTAACAACCTAATTTTGATCACTTGGTTCATAGAGTATCATAAAAAATATACATCATTTATGGTAGTTTTATCCCCATTTCCATCACTTCCATCACCAAATGACCTCAATAACATGACCAAAAAAAGAATTAATGCCATAACATGACCATAAAAATGTCATTTCACATAATTTCCCTAAAATTTTAGTAACATCGTCGCACTAAAATCCTCAAAAACCATGACGGGGACCCAAAAAACAAATTCACCTACACTTAATTAATGCATGACTTCCAAAAAGGTCTAGTGGTTGAATGTGAACATTCCCAAACCATTATTTCCAAATATAACATTTGATTTTGTCTCTAATACCTATCATCCCATTAAGTCATCAATGAAAAGTGAAGTATTTAGATTGGGGCTATATCTAAGAACTGTCCACTTTCTCTCCTTTAAATAAATTCCTCAAGGCCATTATTCTCTTTTATCTATTTTCTCTTATATTTTATTTCATGAATAATCAAGGATGCTGTCTCCTTGAATCTTATTAATCTAGAACTTAGGATTCAACAATCCCTAAGTAGGTATTTTTCGTACACGTTGGTGATATAATAACAACACCATATTTGACGATCATATTGGGGTTGAATCCTACCATTCATCCTTGGTTGTGTAAGTGCCATTGTCAACACATTTATTAGTTTATTTATATGGTTATCTTGTTTTGTATTTTTTGTTTGGTGTCATTCCCTCATAGGTAGGTAATTCAAGTGAAAAGCCCCAATTTTTTCCTTAATCACGAAAAAACTTTTTAGTTTTTTAGTTTGGCCTCATTGCATTATTTTGTAGGAATACCATGATGTTGTATCATGGAATTTGCCAAAACATCAATGAAATATTGGATAAAATCAGTTTTTAATGTGAATTCTATGAAATTTGAACATATAGATCTAGGCACATAGATTGAAAAGATATATAGTAAAAATCAAATTAGCAAGAAACTAATCATGTAACAAAGTCTTTAGCATCGATCATTATACAAAAACTAGAAGCAAATACGAAGAATTGAATGATGTAATTCATTAACATTAATGAGTGGTGGAGTACAATATTTAAAGGGAAGGAATTCAAATTAGGGTTAGAAGAAATTGGAATTTTCCATGCAATAGATTGCGATGACTCTAGATTAACTAGATCATTAAAACCTCTTAGTTATCCATGCTAACTGTCCTAAACTGAGTTACACGGACTGAAGACTTCACAATTACTAGTTATTTGAGTGAGTGCTTAGTTGACTGAATGAATATTAAATTAATTGAGTAAAAGAGTGTGCAAAACACCTAATTAGGTCAGTGAAGGAACTAATGACTAAAATAATACATGATGGATTGCTTATAAGCTAAGTTAAAGTTCTTTTAGTTCCTAACTAAGAATGAACTCTAGGCTTAGCTTAGCTGAGAATGGTCATTAAGGTTTTGATTTAAGTGACATATAAGGTGGTTAGGGACCCTTAGGAGTCATCTAGTGAAGTTCTAGGTGATTATAAAAGAGAATGATGCTATTGATAGGTTTTTGGTTCTATCACCCCCCATAAGCCTAGTTTAGATGAGGAAGAAAAAGTGAGTCTCGAAAATTTGCAGCTATATTATGCACCCATACACACATAAAAAAATGGGTCCCAACAATGTCAAGCCATATTAGGTAACTATGTACAGAAAAATGATTCTATGTAAAATGGGAAATAGGGTAAAACCACATGGGAAAGACCCTCCCCTCATAAAAGAGAATGTGAGAAAGAATGCTTTAAGGGGTCTCCTAAAAAATGCCTTTACTCCCAAAGAAGCTCTTAAATGGGTGAACTCCTGCTCGGTTAATGGATTTGAGAAAATCCCTATAAATTTGTTTGAAATACTCCTCTTGAAGTGTATGTGAGCCGAATCATGAGATCCAAACACTTTTAATTGCTTGAATGGTGGTTGTTGACCACTTCTTTCTTTGGGCAGAGGAAATCCTTTGAAGCTTTTGTGTAGAATTTGGGGAACTGTTAGTAGTAAAGGTTGTAGATATGGAGAATGAGAATACATTATGGAGATATTCTTTAATACGAATGTAATTTGGGACAATTTCTTTGGTGGCATCTTATATATTTTGAATTCATGTGAATATGTCCTGGTAGGACATGTGTTGTGAAGTTTATGGGGTCTCCTTCAACAAGATTGTATCTAGAATACCAACTATGTAGCGATTGATATAGGGAGATGGGATATCCATGGTTTTGAATGAGCTCTCTAATATCTACAGATGAGATCTTTTATGGCTGTAAAAACACTCTTTGATGGTTGGAAATGAGATATTTAGTGGTTGTAAATGCACTTCTTTGATCGTAGTAAATGAGCACTCCTTGATGGATGCAAATTCACTTATTTGATGGTTGCAAACGAGCACATGGATGGTTGTAGATTAGAACTTAAATGTATTAAAATGATCTTAAAATGAGCTATTTTTTGGCTGAAAACCCCACTTTGATGGCGTCAAAATGCCTTCTTGAACTTGCAAAAGCTTGATCCCTAACAAAAAATGAATAGTACACTAACTAGTTTAGTACCCCTACTTGTTTGATATTATATTATATTTGAACACATATATATGGGAACATAAGATAAATATATATACAATGAAAATAGAATCACCAAGCAACTAATCATGTTACAAATTCTTTAACATAGATCATTACACAGCAAGTAGAAGCATATAGGAAGAATTGAATGATGCAATTCATCAACTTGAATGAGTGGTGGAGTACAATATTTAAAGGGAATAAATTCAAATAAGGGTTTAGAGGCAATTCAAATTGTCCATGTAGTGGTTTGAGATGATTCATGTTTAACTAGAGGCTAATACCTCTTAGTTATGTTGTTGTATTTGTAATTTCAGAAGATATTCTGATGTTATTATCATTATATGTTGTTATACCCCCATCAAAGATGTGTTTTGCTCCCTTCAGGATGTCATTATTGTGTATAGACCTTGAGGTACATAATTCGTTGTAAGTTGGGGAAATAGTCCCCAGTGTAACATCATGTAATGTATTCTTGGAGTCTCCCTAGGATAATTTGGCCTTGTTAGGGTGAGAGATCATCCCCAATCATGTAATATGTTAGTCACTTGATTAGTATAAATACAGAGGCGCCCTCCGTCATTTTTACAAGCCTCACTCTCACTCAAGTTTGCATGAGAGAGAGAGAGAAAAAATGAGAGATAGATAGCTTCCGGAGACTTCTTATTACTGGTATTGTTCATCTTATGACACAATCTTTATGATGGTACTATTCTACAGAATTTTGCGGGGTTTTCTCCTTTATGGCTTCCTCAGTGAAAATATTTGTGTCTTGTGTATCTGTTCTATCTTATGCATATTGTTGTACTTGATATTATTTTAGATAAATAGCCTAACTAAGCTAATAATATCTAAGAAAAACTAACATGGTATCAGAGCCTCTCTGAAATAAGGCATTGTGTAGCAATGAAAACTAGGGATTTCTAGTTCAAGGCATTTTCTCCACAAATCATCAAGAAAAGAGGGCTAGGATAACTCACCTCAATAGGGAACATATTTTGGTGGAAGCAGTTTTAGAGTTGAAGAAGTTTCAATTTTGACCTTGTCACCGGTGCCGGGAGAAACTAGGCATCAAGTTTCAAAGGCTTCCCACCTCAGTATTTAGGAGGACCCTGCTAAGCAACTCACCTCAAGGAGGTGCATATTTCTCTCCAAATAGAAATTCCAAACTCCAAGTTTGGAAAATTATGGTTTCTCTAACAAACCCTAGGTCATCCAACTCTGGAACCATGTCAGACACCTCAAATCGTTAAGATATAAATATTTTCTATTTCCATTTGAGGTTCTCATTTGAAAAGGTGACTCACCATACTGAGCTTGAGGACAAGCTTGTAGGGGATGATAACTTCCAAGCATTGAAATACATAATCTCCTATTAGAATAATCAACCCATAGTTACCTATATTTGACATTAATTAAATCATTTTTGTCTTGGTCCTAGATTCCTTGATTCCCTCTCTATGCTAGTTGACTTCCACATGTTCCTAGAATTCAATACTTGCTAAATTGGGTCATGGCGCACTTTGAAATCTACATGGAAACATATTTAGCATGTTTTCTTTATTCCTGGTTCCTTAAAGCGCATATCTGCTTTTTTCGGAAAGTTGCCTTGCTTTACAATAGTTTTAAGGCATGAAGAAAAAGTTAGTATAGGGGAACTTGCCTAGTTTTTTTCTCACATCATCCTTCTTCCTTTTCTCCAAATAAAAGCATGAATGAGTTGTCTTTCCATCACCTATTATCTTTCCCACTTTCTTTATCCAATTCATGAGCATCTTCATAGATTTGGAAATTCCTTTTTGCAACTATGGGGGATTTGACTTGATTTAGTAAACCTGCCTTTTGACCAATTCGAATAGAAACCTAGTGCTTTGAAATATATCATGTAATTATATATTTGAGAAGCCTATTAATTCATATGGTTGGCTTATGTACACTTATTCAATAAATGATTAAGTTATGCTCCAATTTCAGTCTCCTTTGTATGAATTTTGCATGTTTGATTAGCAATTTTGTGAGTGTAATGATCTATATATTGGGTTCAATTTCCACATGGTATTAGAACCTTTGTAGATCAATTTCTCTCCTTCCAAATTGTTATTGTAGGTTTGACATCACTGACTGGGAGCACATTCTGCTGACTGAAGGGCACATGATCTGAGATATGGACAAATCTCAAAGGATCATCTTGACTCCATTCAATTTATTCGAATGGAAATATAAGATGGAGATATTGTTGAAATAAAAAGGTCTCTACTGGGTTACCATGGCTACTGAGGAAGATCCCAATGCAGCTGCAGAGAAAAAAAAATGGCACAACAGGAGGGATGAGGCCTATGGTTTTTTGTGTCTGAGTATTTGAAGAGACCTCCTCTTTCATCTTGATTCATTGACATCTCCTAATGAGGTGTGGGGGAAGATTGAAGATATTTTTAGAAAGACAAATGAGATGAGAGGACATCAAATCAAGAATGTATTGATCTCCTTGAGTCCGAGTAGCTTCGAATCATTGCAACTCTATTTTACCAAGTTTAAGGCCCTTGTTTTGCAGTTAAAACAATGTGGGATTGAAAAGAAGGAAGAGAAACTAGTTTTTACCATTCTCTCTAAGATTGGTCTTGACTATTCAGTGTTTTTTTTTACCTTCCATGCCACTAAATTGACAGCTCAAACCTGGAAGATGCCTAAGCTTGTTGAGTTAATGGAGTCCCTCACCTAGGACCAAGATAAATTGGTGATGATGGGCACCATCAAACCTTCCAAAGACCAAGATTTGGTTGCTGGAGATTCAAAGGTGGATTCAAAAAGAAAAAAGAATGCTAAAAATACACCTGAGCAAAAGAGAGACAAGTCAAAGTCTCAAGAGGAGCCCTCAGGCTCCAAGAAGAACTTCTAGAAGAAGAACAACAAAGGAGAAATGAGCAAGTGCACATACTGCAGTAAGGGCTATCATCCTAAGAGCTATTTTATGAAAAAACAAATTGACATGTTGACCCAAATCCTGGAGAAGAACAACATCTCCCTTCCTGATTACTCAAAGAAGAGGGAAGGAGGATCAAATTCAGAAGACAATGAGAGAGTACATGCTTTGGTTACTGGCACCTCAAGCTCACCTAGCTTCATCATTGATTTTGGAGATTCCACACATATGGTTTCGACAAGGGAGATATTTTCCTCTCTTGACATGTTGAAAGGTCCACCAATAGTTTTGGGAGATAACTCTCTGACTGACAGTATGGGAAAGGGTAGGATTGATCTTGACCATGGTAATTTCAATAATGTGTTGTATGTTCCAAGTCTTGCCTCTAATCTCTTGTCAGTGTATCAGATGACTCACACTGGGTCTCCAAAGAAAGTCATATTCTCCCCCAATGAAGTTGAAATCATTGAGATTTTGAATGGTAAAGTCATAGAAAACGGTGTTGTTGATCACACTTCGAAGGTATACAGGTTTTCCCATTTCCTACCCTACTCAAACCCCTCTGCTCTTCTTACTCGTGATAATTAAGAAAGCAAGATTTGGCATGAAATATTTGGCCATCTTAACAACAAGTATCTTTTTTATTTGAGTGACAAAGATATGGTCATAGGGTTACCAATGATCAAGTTTTCTAAAGGAGTCTGTCAAGTTTGTATCCTAGGAAAACACCCATAGCACAAGTATGAGAGAGCTAGTCATGAGAGAACCTCTTCACCCCTTGAGTTGATCCACAGTGACATTGCTGGTCCATTCCCTCATATGTACATGAGTCAATCCAAATATGAACTCACTTTTATAGATTACTTTTCCAGGTATTGTTGGGTTTACTTCATAGAGCATAAGTCTGAAGTTTTTGACCTTTCCAAAGTCTATAGAGCCTTGGTTGAGAACCAGTCTGGGAGGAAACTCAAGATCCTTAGATCTGAAAATGGTGGTGAGTATGTCAAGTCTACTTTCATCCAATATTGCAAAGATGTAGGCATCCAGATGCAACATTCTATTCCTTACACACCACAACAAAATGGTGTAGCTGAGAGAGAGAATAGATCACTGAAGGAGATGGCAACTTGCATGATGGAGGCTAAAAATTTGCCACCAAAGTTTTTGGCCGAGGCTATAAACTGTGCATCCTATATCCAGAATAGGGTGCCACATGAGTAGCTTTATGGTATGACTCCTTTTGAATCTTGGAGTGGGTACAAGACAAATGTGACCCATTTCAGGATTTTTGGCTCAAAGGCTTGGGCTAGAATTCCAACTAAAAAGAGGAAGGCCTTGCAACCCAAAAGCCAAGAGTGCCTATTTGTTGGGTATTCTGAAGATTCAAAAGGGTACAAGCTGATCAACTTGAGCACTAACAAATATTTCATTGAAATGAGTGTTTAGTTCGAAGAAGATCCTTTAGGAGCAGTTGAAGTTGGAGAGTCCTCTTCACCACCACAACCATTGATTGTAAGTGAAGAGACTAATGAGTTTGATGATTCTGATATGTCTAATAATGATGATTTAATTTCAGATCCTAAAATACCTACAAGAACAAAGTGGGAAGCAAGGACCATTCATGCAGCTAGGGAACTAGTAGGAAATCCTAGTGACACTAGGAGGACTAGATCTCAATTTGAGAGTGCCCTTTGTGTGAAAGATCCACTCTTTGCTGAGAATTTTAATTTGATGGCAGATTCTAATACTCATACATATGAATATGCAACACAAGATTCAATATGTAAAACAGCCATGAAAGAATAAATCAGCTTGCTCTAGAAGAACAACACATGGGAACTAGTTGATCTCCCCCCGGGGAGAAAGCTAGTGAAGTGTAAGTGGGTCTTTAAAACTAAGTTTTATGTGGATGGTTCACCTTTGAAATATAAGGAAATATTGGTAGCCAAGGGATACTCTTAGGTACATGGTATTGACTACAATGAGACCTTTGCACCGGTGTCAAAGATGGACTGCATAAGGCTAGCTCTAGCCATTGCAACTTCAAGGCAATGGGAGGTACATCACATGGATGTGAAGTGTGTATTTCTAAATGGAGATATGAATGAAGATATTTATATGCATCAACCAGCAGGTTTTGTATCTAATCCATCTTTAGTGTGCAGGTTAAAGAAATCATTGTGTGGGCTCAAGCAAGCCCCCAGGGCTTGGTATGCCAAGCTTGATGGTTTTCTGCTGTCATTGAGTTTTGTTTGATGCAAGTATGATACTAATGTCTATTTGAAGCTGATTCATGGTTCTTTAATGATTATTTTTCTCTATGTGGATGACCTACTAATTACAGGAAGTTCAAAGAAAGAGATTGCCTCCTTGAAGGATGCAATGAACCATGCCTTTTCTATGACAGATTTGGGATTGTTGAGCCAATTCTTGGGTCTCGAAATTGATTAATCCCAACATGGAATCAAGGTTCATCAATCAAAGTATGCTTCATATTTTCTCAACAAGTTCAGCATGAAATATTGCAAGCCAAGCAAGACTCCTTTCCTTTCAAGAGTTAAGCTTGAGGAAGCAGGTTCTTCTCCTATGGTAAATAATACACTGTATAGGCAGTTAGTTTGATGTTTAATTTATCTTACAAATACTCAACCTGAATTATATTATGCAGTTAGTGTGGCTTAGAGATACATGGATCAGCCTCATGAGATCCATTGGAGAGTAGCCAAGAGGATCCTAAACTTTGTTAAGGGGAACAAGGACCCATGGTATTTTCTACAAAGCAAAATCTAACTTAGAGCTAGTTGGGTTTACTGACAGTGATTGGGCAGGTGACAACACAGATCAAAATTCTACCTCAGGATATGTTTTCATGCTTGGATAAGGACCAATCAGCTGGTTAAGTAATAAACAGAGTGCCATAGCACTCTCATCTACAGAGGCAGAGTATAGAGGAATTGTAAATGCAACTACTCAATGTTTGTGGTTGCAGGGGATACTTGGAGAATGTGATTTTGAATCAGAGTTTTCAACACTCATCTATTGTGACAATCAAAGCACCATTTGAATATCCACTGATCTAGTTCAAAGGCAAAGAACCAAGCACATTGAGATCCATATGCACTATATCAGGGAGCTTGTGCATGATGGTACCATTGCTCTACTCTACTGCGCATCTTCAGAACAAGTAGCAGACATATTCACCAAAGTATTATGTGAGAATACCTTCAGTAATATCAAATCACTGATGGGGATTTCTGATCATGTGGTGAAAAATGACTGATAACAATATTTCCAAAATTTTGTTTTCTGTCCATGTTTAAGGGAGGATTTTCCCACTGGGTTTTTTCCTCTTTCCTTGGTTGTATGGACATGCAATATGTAAAAGGGTGACTAAGCCTTGTTGCTAGGCCCTACAATTTTCTGATATTTACTCATAAAGTCAGGCTTAAGGGGGGGGTGTTAGAATAATCAACCCATAGTTACCTATATTTGACATTAATTAAATCATTTTTTTCTTAGTCCTAGATTCCTAGATTCCCTCTCTATGCTAGTTGAATTCCACATGTTCTTAGAATTCAATACTTGCAAAAATGTGTCATGGAGCACTTTGGAATCATCCTGGAAACATATTTAGCATGTCTGTTTTATTCCTGGTTCCTTAAATCACATATCTTCTTTTTTTTTGAAAGCTTCCTTGCTTTACAACAATTTCAAGGCATGAAGGAAAAGCTAGTCTAGGGGAACTTGCCTAGTTTTTTTCCCACACCATCCTCCTTCCCTTTCTCCAAATAAAAGCATGAATGAGTTGTATTTCCATGAACTATTAGCTTTCCCACTTTCCTTATCCAATTCATGAGCATATTCATAGATTTGGAAAGCCCTTTTTGCACCTATGGGGGATTTGACTTGATTTAGTAAGCCTACCTTTTGACCAATTCGAATAGAGACTTAGTGCTTTCAAATCTCTCATGTAATTATGTATTTGAGCAGCCTATTACTTCATATGGTTTTCTTATGTACACTTAATCAATACAGGATTAAGTTATGCTCCAATTTCAGTCTCCTTTGTATGAATTTTGCATGTTTGATTAGCAATTTTGTGAGTGTAATTTATCTATCTCTTGGGTTCAATTTCCACATCTCCCTGATCCTTGAAGAGAATGATTTGGATAAAAACATCACTGAAGAAGTTCTAGAACCATAGGGAGATGAGGCTAAGGATACTCATAAGAAGAACTTGGATAAGGCTAAGAGAATCATTGCAGATTCTATTAAGGATCACCTCATACCCCATGTGTATTCCTTCAATACACTGAAGGAAGTATATGACTCTTTGAAAAATATGTTTGAGGGAAATAACATCAACTAGAAGATGACTTTGAGGAACCAGTTGAAGAATGTGAAGATATAGAACTTAGAAAATATATAGTCCTACTTCACAAGGGTTGCTCAAATAAAATAACAACTTGAAGCAGTTGAAAAGAATATCGAAGAAGGATAAATTGTGATGACTACCTTGAATGGTCTCCCTAGATCATGGGACTCATTCGTTCAAGGAATATGTGAAATAAGGAAGCTTATCTCTTTCAGTCGACTCCGAGAAGAATTCACACAAGAAGAAGCTCCATTCATAAAAAGAGAAGAGAATATGGGAGAAACTGAAGATCAAGCTCTCACAGTTCACACTAGGAAGAAATACAAGAATAGGGAGAAGAAGGAGAAATATAATCACAACAAGAACAAGGACAAGAAACAAAATAAGATCAAGAGATATCCTTCCAATGTTTGATGCTATACTTGTGATGAAAAGGGACACTTTGCAAGAGACTACCCCATCAGAAAAAGAGACACCATGCTCATGTTTCCGAAGACGATGAACAAATAAACAAAATATTCAGAAGAGATAAAGATGATTCATATGAAGAGTATGTGCTAACCGCAACACTTACATGAAGAGCAATAATTGGCTAGAAGGAATCATTTGTCAATATACGAGTCACCTCACAAGGTGAAACTTGGGGATGATTATTAATACCCCATAAAGGGGAGCGGAGAAGCTTCATACAACATAGACTTCGGGAAATATTTAAAGATGAAGGTTGTGCTATGTGTTCCAGGATTGAAGAATAATATTCTCTCCATCTTTGCACTTGATGCAAAGGGAATGAGAATTTCATTTTTCGATGGCCAAGTTCTAATGTGTCCTAAAGGAAAGACAATATATGATGCAACATTGAATGGAGATTAAAATGATGGCTTGTACAAAGTAAAAGGACATCCTGAAAAAACATTGGTTCATGAGTCAATAGAACCAAGTGTTTATGTATTTGTAACTTTGGAATGTATTCATCCGTATATCTTATGTATTGTACCCCGATGTTTATTCCAGGATGTGTCTATAATGTATTTGAGTCATGTCATGCCCCTATGTTCCTATCCGGAGTTTCTATAATGTAACAAGTCATGTCAAGTCATTATGGGTAACCCTCCTATTGGCCAAGGGTTAAAGTCCCCATAGTTGTGGGGCCCTAGGGTTATTAGACTATCCTAGAGAAGTCGACCCTAGGTGAGTCATTGTAATTCAGGGAAATAGTGATCCCCACCATTGTGTTAAGGATAACTCTCCTTTTTGGTCGGAGGAGGCAAAGTCCCCACAAGTTGTGGGGCACTAGGGTTATTACACACTCCTAGAGATGTCGGCTCTAGTAAGTAATTGTTAAGTGAGGCTGACATGATGGAATGGTTTTTAAGTGAACAAAATAATATAGATAGAGAGTGAGCCTCTCTATTTAACACACACACATTCACTCATTGGGGTGCATGAGTGAGAGGAGAAGTTGCCGGGACATGAGAGAGAGACTACTGTTGTCGGGAGATCATCTTTATGTTTTCGGGTTTTACTTTTGGTGCTGATTCTATCTCTGAGGAAGTTGCAGGGTTTTATCCTTTATGGTTTCCCTGAGGAAAATTCTTTGTGTCTCTTGTCTCTTGTGTTTTATTGCTATGCAGGTTATTCTCTCAGTTAAAGATCCTAAGATCATAATGCTAGCTTATATGATAAAAATATAACATGGTATTAGAGCTAACCTGAGAAGAATAAATTGTGCAGCTACATAAGCTAGGGATTCTTACTTTTGGGTCTCTCTCCACAATCCATCAGCAAAAGTATGCTAGGATGACTCTCCATTGAAGGGCGCATCTTTCTGTCGAAGCGGAATTCCATTCCAAGCATTTTCAGTTTTCGGTGCGGGAAATTAGGAATTTATACAGAAGAGGAATTTTTGAGTGATCCCAGCATAGGATTTCTATCCTCGTCAAAATCAAAATTTAGAGACCTGGATCAAGATTTTTGGTTGGGTGAAACTCCAGGAAAGTCAAACCCTAGTTTGACCTTGAGCTAGAAAAACCCTAAATACTAAAATTGCTACATTTTGGTACATTTTCTATATCCCGAGATTGGCGAAGGCTCAAGAGAGAAAAATTGTAAAGGCAGAATATAAAATCTTGATTTACACTGTATCCAAAATTCAGCCTTAGATTCACTATATTCTGGGAGATATGATCCATCCAAGTTGTGTCCAAGTTAGGGTTCCAACCTCTTCCAGAATTAATCCATAAACAGGACACCTACGGAGAATTGCTATATCTTGGGATACAAATATCCAAATGAAATTTATGAAGATATTCCAAAAAGGACATGAACTTTAATTAATTTGGTCTGATATTCAGACTCAGAAGATGAACCAGTGACATGTGGCAGTCCGTACAACTTTGTTATTTTGAACAGTCCTGTAACAGGTCACCTTGGGAAAAAAATCATAAGTCCCAATTGGTGAAGCCAATTCTGATGAAACTTGTGGTTTTGGATCAGGGACATGTGAGGATACCTCAGTGCAAAGTTTTAGATACATAAGAGTAGTAATTTTGGAGATACCACAGAAACAGTAATAGGAATTTCTGCAGAAGAAATTGGAAAACTAGGGCTTCCTGTTCCGGGAGCTTCCCTCCACTGTTTTCAGAAAAGGAGTACATTGGATAGCTCAACTTGAAGAGATCTATATTTCTATCCAATCAGATCTGAAAGATTCCAAGTTTTGAAAATTAGGGTTTCTCTGACAAACCCTAGATCAGCCAGTTCTAGAACCAGGACAGACACCTCAAGTCGGTAAGATCTAATCTTTTGCTATTTGATTTTGAGGTTCTCATTTCAAAGTGATCTATCACATCAGCTTGATGATAAGCTTGGTGAAGTTGAAAAATTCCAAGCATGGAAGTATTTGATCTCTATGAAGAAAATGAGTTGGACACCTACATAAAAAGAGAGGTTCCAGTTCTAGAGGGATATGAGGCTCAAAGCCTTACACAAGAAGAACTTGGTCAAGGCCAAGAAGCTCATTGCCGATTCAGTCACGGATCAACTTGTACCACAAGTGTCTCCCCTAAAGACATCGAAGATGTTTGATTCCTTGACCAATCTATTTGAAGGAAAGAACATAATTTGGAATATGACCTTAAGAAACCAGTTGAAGAATGTGAAGATCCAAAATGCAGAGACCATATAGTCATACTTTACAAGGGTCTCTCAAATCAAAGAACAACTTGAAGCAGTAAAAGAAGAAGTGAAGAATGCATAAGTGGTGATAGCCACCTTGAATGGCCTCCTAGGATCATGGGATTCATTCATTTGAAGAATGTGTGCCAGAAGGAAGTGATTACTTTCAGCAGACTCTGAGAAGAAGAATAAGATCGACTCATAAGAAGAGAAGAGAAGATAGGAGCAACTGAAGATCAAGCTCTCACCATCCAAAGAAGATCCCTCAAGCGATGAGGAACATGAAGAACTCAACTCTTGAAGAACCTCTTATTCACCTTAGCATTTGGATGAGAAATGATGCTATTGTGAATGAAGAAGACGATGAAGCTAAAGGCTCAAGGAGTCTACCCACGAAACAAATAAAGATAAGTATTCAATTGTCATTTCATTGTTTTGTTATGCATTTGTTTATATTCAATTAATGTATTATGCATAATAGAATGTTTGCATTAATGACAGTATACTACTAGTATGCATGTGATGGGTAAGCAGCTCATGGTACTATACAACTCTCCATTGCTACTTATCTAGAATGAAACCTCTTTGCTAACATATTGGATTAGTGCATAATCTCAATGTTGTCCTGGTAGAGATGGAAGGCATCTAGAAAAGTTTCTGTGAGATATGGATGAATGCTGTATTGGCTAAAGTAGTTGCATGATCATATATTTATGCATAAGAACTTGCCAGTATGAATATTCCTTATGAAATGTTTCTAACCATACAAATGCATTTGACTTGTAGGAAAGATTGCATAGATAATCGCCTACAAGCAAAGAATAATGAGACTTGTTCCAAAGAACAAGTGACGACAATTCAAGATGAAGAATAATATGATGAATGCAGTGACATCATTGATGAAGAACCTTCTAGCTATAAAGAAGTAAAACCAAGAATAAAGGGAAGACCAGTTCAAGAAGAATGATGTCTAGGATGCAATTATTCCATAATGCAGTAGATGGAAACATCGTGGGATACAAGGCAAGATTCGTAGCACAAGGCTTCTCATGAAAAGGAGGCATAGACTACGAAGAGACATTTGCAACTAGTGGGAGTTGAAACACATACATGATGAGCTTGATGAATATCTTAACCTTTGCTACAAGGTTGAAGATGAAAGTCTATACACTAGATGGATACATAGAATATTAGTAGCAGAGGAAGCTACTTGTCACTCTAGTACAGAATGTTTCAGTGCAGAGAGTATGGAAGACAGAGGGAGTATGATGCTCCACTTCAAAGGGAGTGACTGCAGAAGATTCTAAGGTTCGACATGGTATGATAAGATGGACAGATTACTGATGACTCTAGGCTTTACTGAGAGTAAAGTGGATTCCAACATTTTCTTCAAGGTTGAAGGTGGAAGACCTGTGATACTCGAATTATGCGTTGATGCACTATTTTCTAGGCATGGAGGTGTGTACAAGGGAAGTATGCAGTAGAGATCCTGAAGAGGTTTAGGATGATGGACTTCAAGGCCATGACCACAACTATGGCATCAAACCTAAAGCTATTGAGTGATGCTTAATTAGAGACGGTTGATGCTATGATGTATTGTCAAATGATTGGGTCCTTGATGTACTTGACAAACACAAGACCAGATATTTGCTTTGCTGTGAACACCTTGAGCCAATTCTTGACAGATCCGAGACATGTTCACTTGATTGCTGCAAAGCATATTCTGAGGTACCTGATGGGTATAGTTGATTATGGGCTCAAGTATGATGTGAATCAAAAGATTAACCTGGAGGGTTATGTTGATTCAGATTGGGTAGGCAATGCCATCGATAGGAAGAGCACTTCAGGGTGTTGCTTCAGTATGGGATCATGTATGACCTCTTGGTTTAGCAGGAAGCAATCCTGTGTGGCACTGAGTACAGCTGAAGCAGAGTATGTCGCAGCTTGTTTAGCTAGTTGTGAGGCAGTATGGCTGAGGAAGCTACTATCTGATTTATTTGATCTCCAGTTGGATGCTACTTGTATACATTGTGACAACCAGAGTTGTGTGAAGTTGTTAGAGAACCCGGTGTTCCATGACAAGTCGAAGCATATCGAGATCAAGTATCACTATATCAGGGATATGGATGCAGAGGGGAGCAGTGAAGCTCCAGTATGTTGCGACGGAGGAATAGATAGCTGATGTTTGATGAAGCCATTGGCTAGGGTGAAGTTTGAGTACTTTAGGGAGAAGCTTGGTGTTCTCCATATTGAGGTTTATTCCAAGGGAAAATGATGAGACCCATAGCCATTCTGACATGGTGAGAGGATTGGTTCCTTCCATGGTCAGATGTAAGGGCTGAGCCATTCTGTCATGGTGAGAGGATTGGTTCCTTCCATGGTCAGATGTAAGGGCTGAGCCATTCTGTCATGGTGAGAGGATTGGTTCCTTCCATGTCAGATATGAGTGCTGAATTTGTGAGCCATTCTGACGAGTAGGTCAGATGTAAGGGATGACCCATTCTGTCATGGTGAGAGGATTGGTTCCTTCCATGTTAGATATGAGTGCTGAGCCATTCTGATATGACTGTAGGATTGGTTCCTAAATGATTAGATATTGTTGATGTATATGTAACTTCGGAATGTATTCTTCTACGTATCTTATGTATTGTAACCTGATGTTTATTTCGAGATGTTTCTATTATTTATTTGAGTCATGTGGTCATGCCCCGATGTTCCGATTGGGAGGATTAATAATGTAAACAAGTCATGTCAAGTCATTAGGTAAGTCCCTACAGTTTTGGGGCACTCGAGTTATTATACACTAATTAAGGTGTAGGCTCGGGTAAGTAAGGTTAGGTCAAGCCTACGTGTGAAAATGAAATTCAAGTGAATGGAAGAATATAAATAGAGAGTGAGACTCTCTATTTATCATACACATCATTCACTCTCTTAAGTGAGGCGCACTTATGGAGTAGGAAATATACTGGGACAAGAAGTCTACTGCTGTTGGGGAGATCTCTTACTGTTTTGGTGCTGATTCTTTCTCTAAGGAAGTTGCGGGGTTTTCTCCTTTATGGTTTCCCCGAGGAAAACTCTTTGTATCTCTTGTCTCTTGTGATGTGCTTATGTTTTATTGTTGTGCTTGTTATTCTCTCAGTGAAAAGATCCTAAGATCATAATGCTAGCTTAAATGTTGAAAAACTAACATGGTATCAGAGCTAACCTGAGAAGAAGACATTGTGCAGCTACAGGAACTAGGGCTTCCTATTTTGTGGATCTTCCTCCACAGATTTTCAGTAAAAGTATGCTAGGATGACTCTCCATTGAAGGGTGCATCTTTCTGTCAATGCGGAATTCAATTTCAAGCATTTTTAGTTTTGATGTGGAAATTAGGGCTTTCTAAAGAAGAAGAATTTTTTGAGTGATACCTGCATAGGGTTATTCTCCTCATCAAAACCGAAGTTTATAGACCTGGATCAAGAAATTTGGTTGGGTAAAACTCTAGGAAATTCAAACCCTAGTTTGACCCTGAGCTAGGAGAAACCCTAAATACTAAAACTGCTAAGTTTTGGTACAGTCGCTATATACCGAGATTGGAGAAGTCCCAAAATCTGAAAATTTCAGGGGACAAATATAAACTACTGATGAAGCCTGTGTCCAAAAATCAGACTCAGATTCGTTGTACTCCAGGAGATATGATCTCTCCAAGTTAGGGTTCCAACCTCTTCTAGAATTCATCCCTGAACAGGACATCTAGGGAGATCTGCAATATCTTGAGCTGCAGAGGTGAAAATGGAATTCCTAAAGATGTTCCAGAAAGGGAATGGACTTTAATTTTGGTGGTCTGAATATCAGACTCAGATGATGAACCAATGACACGTGGCATGCCATACAACTTCATTGTTCTGAACAGTCCTGTAACAGGTCACCTTGGGAAAAGGATCATAAATCCCAAATGGTGAAACAAATTCTGATGAAACCTATGGTGTTGGATCAGGGACGTGTGCGGTTACCTCAGTACGAAATTTCAGACACAGAGGATCAGTAATTTCAGAGATATCACAGAAACAGTAACCAACATTTCTGTAGAAGAAATCAGTAAATTAGGGCTTCCTGTTTCGGAGCTTCCCTCCACTATTTTCAGAAAAGGAGTACATTGGACAGCTCCATTTGAAGAGATCTATCTATTTTTCCAATCAGATTTGAAAGTTTCCAAGTTTTGAAAATTAGGGTTTCTGTGACAAACCCTAGATCAGTGAACTCCGGGACAAGGACGGACACCTCAAATCGGTAAGATCTAATCTTTTGTATTTCCATTTGAGGTTCTCATTTCAATATGATCTATCACAATAGCTTGATGATAAGCTTGGTGAAGTTCACAACTTCCAAGCATAGAAGTGTTTGATCTCTCTGAAGAAACTGGATTGGACACCTACATGAGTATAGAGGTTCCAGTTTCAGAGGGAGACGAGGCAAAGAAGACATCATGCTCATGCTGTAGAGGATGATGATCCATACAGAAAGAGATCCATATATGAAAGTGAAGATTCTTCAAGCGAGGATGAATATGTTCTGATATCAGCTCTCACAGGTAACATTACTCATGGAAATGATGATTGGCTTATAGACAGTGGGGCTTCCAAACATATGATGGGATTCAAGGAATCCTTTGTAAGACTGTCAGACATGAATCACCTCACAAGGTGAAACTAGGAGATGACTACCAATATCCAATAAAAGGTAGTGGGGAATCTTCATACAAGCTAGACTCTGGTAAGTCTCTAACAATGAAAGAAGTATTGTTTGTTCCAAGACTTAAGAAGAATCTTCTATCCATTTCAGCCTCGGATGCAAAAGGAATGTGGGTTGCATTCATCGATGGTCAAGTCATCATGTGGCCAAAAGGAAAGAAAATTGATGATGCGGTAGTGATTGGAGAACAAGAAGGAGGCTTGTACAAATTGAAGGGTCATCTAGAACAAGCCTTGATCCATGATATGGTAGAGCCAAATGAGCTTTGGCATAGAAGGCTTGCACATGTGCACTATAGAGCACTACCTATTGCATTCCAAACAAAGCATGATGGAGTTTGCAAAGGATGTGCGAAAGGGAAGAATACAAAGAAGACATTTCCTAGCAGCAAAAGCAAAGCCAAAGGCATTCTAGAAATCATCCACCCCGATGTATGCGGTCCAATGCTCACTAAGCGGGTATGCATACTATGTTTCTTTTATTGATTATTTTTCTAGAAAGACATGGATTTACTTTATGAAAAACAAAGATGAATTGTTCAGCAAGTTCAAGGAATTCAAAGCCTTGATCAAGAACCATACTAAAAACAAGATCAAGACCATTCAATCAGATAATGGTGGAGAATTCACTTCGAATGAATTCAAAGAGCTATGCAAAGAAGAAGGGATTAAGAGGGAGTTGTCAACTCCTTATAATCCACAACAGAATGGGGTTGCAGAACGGAAGAACAGAATTTCAAGCTATTTGAAGGGAAGAACAAAAATCAGAATATGACCTAAAGAAACCAGTTGAAGAATGTGAAGATCTAGAATGCAGAGACCATGCAGTCATAAGAGTCTCTCAAATCAAGAACAACTTGAAGCAGAAGTAAAGAATGCAAAAGTGGTGATGGCCACCTTGAATAGCCTCCCAGGATCGTGGAATTAATTCATTCA
>LPNX010488940.1:86667-209300 GCA_001517045.1 Pseudotsuga menziesii | reverse complement strand
TGCCTTTCCATAGATGATAGTAGGTGTGTCCTATCATGCTGGTGGTTGTAAGTGCTGAGCCATTTCACAGATGATAGTAGGTGTGTCCTATCATGCTGGTCAATGTGAGTGCTGGGACTTTCTGATGGGATTGTAGTTTACTACATGATCAGATGTGAGTGTTGGGCATGCCTTTCTGACGAGCAGGTCAGATGTAAGTGCTGGGCGAAGACCTACATGAGGGTAGGCCTACAACCAGCATGAAAAAGGGCTGGCTCTGTAGAACTTCCTATGACAAGAAGAATCATGAGATAGCACCAGTGTTGATCCAGATCGAGTGATGATCCAGATCCAGTAATGATGATCCAGCAGTGATGATCCAGATCAAGTGATGATCCAGATCCAGTCCAGTGATGTTGATCCAGATCTAGTGATGATGTTCTATATTGATCCAGATCGAGAGATGATCCAGATCCAGTGATGATGTTCTATATTGATCCAGATCGAGAGATGATCCAGATCCAGTGATGATGTTCTATATTGATCCAGATCGAGAGATGATCTAGATCCAGTGATGATGTTCTATGTTGATCCAGATCGAGAGATGATCTAGATCCAGTGAAGATGACTTGAAGACAAAGATGACTTGAAGCCGAAGATGACTTGAAGACAAGATGATCCAGCTGATATAGAGAAGAAGACCAGTGTTGAAAATTGTGTCGAAAGAATACCTTCCTAGTTAAGAGGGAGTGTTGATGTATATGTAACTTCAGAATGTATTATTCTATGTATCTTATGTATTGTAACCCGATGTTTATTCCAGGATGTTTCTATTATGTATTTGAGTCATGTGGTCATGCCTCGATGTTCCGATCGGGAGGATTAATAATGTAAACAAGTCATGTCAAGTCATTAGGTAAGTCCCCAGAGTTTTGGGGAACTCGAGTTATTATACACTAATTAAGGTGTAGGCTCGGGTAAGTAAGGTTAGGTCGAGCCTACGTGTGAAAATGCAATTCAAGTGAACGGAAGAATATAAATAGAGAGTGAGACTCTCTATTTATCATACACATCATTCACTCTCTTAAGTGAGGCGCACTTGTGGAGGAGGAAATATAATGGGACAAGAAGTCTACTGCTGTTGGGGAGATCTCTTACTATTTTGGTGCTGATTCTTTCTCTAAGGAAGTTGCGGGGTTTTCTCCTTTATGGTTTCCCCGAGGAAAACTCTTTGTGTCTCTTGTCTCTTGTGATGTGCTTATGTTTTATTGCTGTGCTTGTTATTCTCTCAGTGAAAAGATCCTAAGATCATAATGCTAGCTTAAATGTTGAAAAACTAACAGATATAAGGGCTATTTCCATTCTTGGAATGGAGGTGCCTGGTCAATTACCAAGAATACTTGGTCTAGGACTGAGGGCCATTATGATATGACTGTAGAATGTGTTCCGACATGATCAGATGTGAACGCATGGCCATTTTGATGTGATTGAGGGATGTGTTCCCACTTGATAAGATATAAGGGATGTTGCCATTCTCTTGGAGAATGGAGGCACCTGGTCAATTACCAGGAACCCTCAACCTAGGGTTGAGAGCCTTTCCATCATGGTTACAGGATGTGTTCCCACATGGGTGGATGTAAGTGCAGAGCCTTTCCATCATGGTTGCAGGATGTGTTCCCGCATGGGTGGATGTAAGTGCAGATCCTTTCCATTATGGTTGCAGGATGTGTTCCCGCATGGGTGGATGTAAGTGCAGATCCCTTTCATCATGGTTGTAGGATTTGTTCCCGCATGGGTGAATGTAAGTGCAGAGCCCTTCCATCATGGTTACAGGATGTGTTCCCGCATGGGTGGATGTAAGTGCAGAGCCCTTCCATCATGGTTGTAGGATGTGTTCCCACATGGGTGGATGTAAGTGCAGAGCTCTTCCATCATGGTTGTAGGATGTGTTCCCGCATGGGTGGAAGAGCAGATCCTTTTTAGCATGGTTGCAAGATGTGTTCCTGCATGGCTAAATGTGAGTGCTGGGCCTTTCTGATGTGATTATAGGATTGGTTCCTACATGATCAGATGTGAGTGCTTGGCGTGCCTTTCTGACGAGTAGGTCAGATGTAAGTGTCGGGCGAGCCATTCTAACTTGGTGTCGGATATAAGCGCTGAAGAAGACCTACATGGAGGCTAGGCCTACAACCAGCATGAAAAAGGGTTGGCTCTGTAGAACTTCCTGTGACGAGAAGAATCATGAGATAGCACCTGTGGTACTGATCTAGATCTAGTGAGGATCTAGATCCAGTGATGATGACTCAGTAGTGATGATCCAGATCGAGTGATGATCCAGATCTAGTGATGATGTCCCTTGATGATCCAGATTGAGTGATGATCCAGATTGAGTGATGATCTAGATCCAGTGATGATGATCCAGATCTAGTGATGATCTAGATCCAATGATGATGATCCAGATCCAGATGAAGATGACTTGAAGAGGTTCTATAATGTAACAATTCATGTCAAGTCATTATAGGTAACCCTCCTATTGGTCAAGGGTTAAAGTCCCCATAGTTGTGGAGCCCTAGGGTTATTAGACTATCCTAGAGAATTTGACCCTAGGTGAGTCATTGTAAGTCGGGGAAATAGTCCCCACCGTTGTGTTAAGGATAACTCTCCTTGTTGGTCAGAGGAGGCAAAGTCCCCACAAGTTGTGGGGCACTAGGGTTATTAGACACTCCTAGAGATGTCGGCTCTAGTAAGTAATTGTTAAGTGAGGCCAACATGATGGAGTGGGTTTCAAGTGAACAAAAAAATATAAATAGAGCACGAGCCTCTCTATTTAACACACACACATTCACTCATTGGGGCGCATGAGTGAGAGGAGAAGTTGCTGGGAAAAGAGAGAGACTACTGCTATCGGGAGATCATCTTTATGTTTTCAGGTTTTACTTTTGGTGCTGATTCTATCTCTGAGGAAGTTGCAGGGTTTTATCCTTTATGGTTTCCCCAAGGAAAATTCTTTGTGTCTCTTGTCTCTTGTGTTTTATTGCTGTGCATGTTATTCTCTCAGTTAAATATCCTAAGATCATAATGCTAGCTTATATGATAAAAATCTAACACCAAGTGAACTATGGCACCAAAGGATTGCACATGTGCACTATAGAGAACTAATGATGGCAAGCAAAGCAGTCTCCATACTTCCAGAGATCCAGGAAAAACATGAAGACATTTAAGAAGAATGTGCACAAGGAAAGAATGAAAAGAAGAAATTGCCCAGCAATGAAAGAAAGGCTAAAGGAATACTAGAGATAGTACACTCTGATGTATGTGGACCCATGTCTTCTAGCTCATTAAGCGGGTATGTGTATTATGTTTCCTTTATAGATGATTTCTCACGTAACACCTGGATATATTTATTGAAAGGGAAAAATGAAGTATCCAGTAAGTTCAAGGAATACAAATACTTGGTTGAGAACCAAACTAAAAGAAAGGTCAAGACTCTGTGGTCAGAGAATGGTAGAGAATTCACCTTGAAAGAATTCAAGGAATTTTGTGGAGAGTTTGGGATTAATAGGGAGTTGAGCACTCCATATAATCCTCAGCAAAATGGGGTTGTTGAATGAAATAACTGAACCATAATGGAAGCAATGAAATCAATGTTACATGACGAAGATATTCCTATGCATCTTTTGCTGGAAGCAACAAGGACAACTGTGTATGTACAGAACTGTACTGCTCATCGAGCACTTGACAAAAAAATTCTGAAGAAGCTTTCTCAAGAGAGAAACCATAAGTTAGTCATCTTAGAATATTTTGTTGCGTAGTGTACATACATATCCCAAAGGAGAAGAGGACCAATCTTGGTCCTTTTGGGAGGAAGGGTCTATTCATAGGATTAAATGATACATCAAAGGCCTACCGAATATACTTCCTTGTATTCAAGAAGATCGACATAAAGAGATACATAACCTTTGATGAAGACTCAACATACTTCAGATCTAGGAGGCTACCTATTCAAGAGGTTAAGGAACCTGAAGAAATAAGAGTCCAAGGTATGGAAATTGGAGAAGAAATTCTAGAAGACCATGAAGATCATGACATGGAAGAACCACAAGAGTTGGTAGAGACACTTATTAAGAAGGAATCCATAGAGAAAGGAAAAGACCAAAGCATTACAACAACTATGTGGACCTTCTATGTGACATCATTGAAAAGGAACCTTCCACCTATGAAGAGGCTGCAGAAAAGAAAGAATGGAAGGATTCCATGATCAAGGTGTATGAGTTGATCATGAAGAATGATGTCTGGGAGATAGTTTCAAGACCAAAAAATAAGTATGACATGACTTCTAAGTGTATGTATAAGATCAAGAATACTGTACATGGAATTATTGAGAAATACAAGGCAATATTCATAGCACAAGGATTCTCACAGAAAGAAGGCATAGACTACATGGAGACATTTACACCCGTGGTGAGATACACTTCCATTAAGACCTTACTTGCAATGATTGCGTTTATGAAATGGAAGATACACCAAATGGATGTCAAGACAACATTATTGAATGGTGTAGTCAAGGAGGAAGTGTATGTGGAAAAACCACCAAGATTCGAGACACATGACATGCAGACTCATGTGTGCAAATTGAAGAAGGCCTTATATGGATTGAAATAGGCACCGAGGACATGGTACAATAGGATGGATAGATTCCTAATGGGCCAAGGATTTACCAATATTAAAGTGAATTCCAAACTTTAATTAAAGGTTGAAGGAGGAAGACCAATGATGCTCATGTTGTATGTCGATGACTTGTTTCTGATGGGCGAGGATGAACTCATTAAATATGAAAGGAAAAGACTCGCTACATAGTTAGAAATGAAAAGACCTAGGGATGATGCACTTCTTCTTAGGCATGGAGGTGTGGAAGAATGCAAATGGGATTTTGCTTGGTCAAGGAAAGTATACAGTGGAGATTCTGAAGAGATTTAGAATGCTAGACTATAGGGCGATATCCACACCTATGGCATGAAACTTGAAGCTTATGTGTGATGATTCATAATATTCAGTTGATGCCATGATGTATAGTAAGATGATTGGCTCATTGATGTATCTGGTGAATATAAGACCCGGCATATGATTTGCAATGAACACCTTGAGCCAATTCTTTATGGATCCGAGACATGTTCACCTAATAGTTGCAAAGCATGTATTGAGGCACCTAAAGGGTAGAGTGGATTATGGGCTCAAGTATGATGTGAATATGAAGATAAACCTAGATGGTTATGTTGATTCGGAATTGGGAAGGTAGTGACGTCGATAGGAAAATCACTTCAGGTTGCTGCTTTATTTGGTATCTGGCATGATCTCCTAGTTTAGTAGGAAGCAGTCATGCATGGCACCGAGTATAGTCGAGGAAAAGTATGTTGTCATTTTCTCAACTAGTTTCGAGGCAGTGTGGTTGTGGAAGCTACTGTCTGATTTGTTTGATCTCTAGTTATATGTAACTTTTATCTTATGTGACAATTAGAGTTGCATGAAGCTATCAAAGAACCATGTGTTCCATGACAAGTCGAAGCACATAGATATTGAGTTCCACTATATAAGGTATATGGTACAGAGAGGAGCAGTGAAGCCCTAGTACATGGAAACAAACAAGTAGATAACCGATGTGTTAACCAAGCCTCTAACCAGAGTGAAGTTTGAGTAATTTAGAGAAAGACTTGGTGTGATCCAAAATGAGACACCTCAAAAGAGGGAGTGATGAGTTCTAGCATAGCTAGAGAGACATGTTGTTTGAGCATAAAAATCCTGGAAAAGATCATAGGTTTCTTAAACGTAATCAGTCTTGTAGGTTGCATTTGGATGTAATAAGTCCTAGAGAAGCTCGGAGGTTATCCTTGGATGTAATTGGTCCTAATATGTTTCTATGCTAGAAATAACAAGAGACTAGAAGACACAGATTGATGATATCGCACATGGGAAATGAGAAATATTGTTTGATAAAAAAAGATCCTAGTGTAACAAATTTCTCAAATGTAATCAGTCCTAAGATGGGTTATTCGAATGTAAACATGAGTCCTCGCGTGGTATGTGGTTTATTACAATGTCATAAGTCTTGTGGGTTTTTTGAGTGTAAAAAGAGTCGTGGAATGGTACGAAGGTTACTCAGGTGTAATACGCGTCAAAGGTTGTCTGAACGAAAAATATCATGGATGTAGGTTTTTCAGTCGTAACAAGTCTGTACATATATATCTATATATGTGTGTGTTCTCATGTTGGAGATGATAAGATCACGAATCACTTGAGGTGAACCTAGTCGGTTCTTCCTTACTGGTAGAACGCAGGTTAACCATGTAGAGACGTAATTAATTGAGTGTGCTCCTAGGCGATTCTTGCATAGTAGATGTTATAGGTTGTCTTAATGATGTGAAATATTTCAGCATACTACTGTGGTAATAGAACGCAGGTGTTCTGCATTTGGGATGTGCTCTATGTACTCTGTATGTTTTGTTTTTGTGCAGGGAAAAAGAGATGATCTGGATGAGATGAGATAAAGGTAGTAGACGTAGGTTATTGTCATGGCAATGTAAAGAAGGCACTGGACTATTCCAATGCGATGGCTTGGTCGTAGATGTGATGAAGACTTGGATGAGGACTAGGCCCACACCTAACATGAAAAAGGGTTGGCCCTATAGAAACTTGCAATGACAGATAGTACCTTTCGATGATTAATAGGAATATGATGATGACAGCCATATGATGACGAATCCATGATGATGACTGGACCAGATGTGTTGATGACTATGGACGATAGAGAATACCTTCCTAATTAATAGGGAGTGCTAATGACTTTGTAACTTCGAAAGATATTATGATGTATATTATCATTGTATGTTTTTGTACCCCCATAAGAGATTTTTTTTCCTCCTTTTGGGATGTCACTATTGTGTATAGACCTTGAGGTACAACCTCCATTATAAGTCTAGGAAACAGTCCCTAGTGTAACATCATGTTATGTATTATTGAAGTCTCTATAGGATAATTCATCCATGTTAGGGTAAGAGGTCGGCCCTAGTCATGTAATAGGTCAACAACTTGATTCCTATAAATAGAGAGGCTCCCTCCCTCATTTATACACACCTCACACCACTCAAGTTCGCATGAGAGAGAGAGAGACAATGGAGGAGAGATAGATAGTTGTTGGAGACATTTTATTATTGGAATTGTTCATCTTATTATTATAGCTGATTTTACCACTCCAGGTGAATCACAATTTGTATGGCCTTCCCTTGTCCCGCTGCAGACTCCTTAGACCCCATGGACCATTTTTAATCCTTTGATGTTTCATTGATCATCCCTATAAACATGTGAAAAATTCTATACACGACTTTTAATCCCTTAATCATGTATATACGTGGGTTTGACCACTAAAACCGTGTACATCAGGATGTGTGTAAAATCCAAATCCTTTTGGAGTTTTCCTTGACATGGATCCGACTCACTTGACTCCTGGCCTTCCCTATGCCTTGAGATCGCTTGGATTTGACCTTTCATTACCCCTTTGAAAAGCTATATAAGGAACTCTATGGTACATTGAAGGCATATGAGAGAATTGAGAGAAAAGAAACTATAGTCCATTGTTGCCGGAACTTATGCCTGAGTCTGCATCCCTTTGTCCCTTAGAGCACTAGTGTGTTCTTCCCAAGCTTGCCTTTTGCTTGTGAGCTTGCTATCAAGAGATGGAGGATTGAGGTGGTGGAGGCCCAAGTGGAGGATTCAGTTTCTCCGGTTCGCAGACGTGCCGTCAGAGGTTGTATCTATTGTAATCTATGATTTATATTAATAGAAATATCTTTTCCTATCCAATAATGCGTGTTTGAATGAATATATTATCCATGGGATCATTTCAAATGCTTATACATTGTTGATTATATATGCTAGAATATATCTAACACCACGATATATAGTATGCTTGTATTGTTTACTTGTTGTTGAGGAAGTAATTTATCAATTCAAGCTGAAGTTGGAAAGCTCAACGGGGATCTACTTCAACCATTCGAAATAAGGCACGAGGTCTGATCCTTTAGTGTTAGACATTTACTTTCTATTGCATATTGGAAAAGATTGATTTTTGGAGTCAAGCTGTTTGTTGTGGTACCCCAAGCCATAGGAATTTCTCTCTGTAACAAAATTGGCGACTCTGCTGGGGAGTTCCTAGTCATTTTTCCTTTGGGGGTTTTTATCGTCACAATGGGCTTGATATTCTTGACTTGCTCTTTGTTTCTCCTTGTTTCTGTGTTGCATTTTATAGTATGTTCATCCATGGACACTCCCCTTTACTGGTTTGACCCTTAGCCTTCTTTTTACCACTGCCTTCTCTATATACGCAGGTTTTTGGCAAAAATTCGCGTACATACACAAATTTTTGGCCAAAAGTCGCGTATACATGCAGGTTTTTGGCCAAAATCCATGTATACACGAAGGTTTTTGGCCAAAAATCACATATATATGAAGCAGTTCTTTAAATAGTCGCGTACATCCTCCCTTTTGGTGAGTTTGATGTTGTGGAAAGTTGTTGGGTGGGTTGTGAGTGTGGTTGGGTCTTCCTTAGGTCTGATGTTGTCTATTGGATGCTTCTTTTGTGACCAGAGACCGATTTTTCATTGATTTTTATTTGAAAGTAGTTTTATTCATTTATCCTTTTTGTTTTGCCATTAGCGCATTACTCTTTTTTGTCTCGGTGTCTTGCTGGGCTTGTCTTTTATACTTGCTGTAGAGACTGAGAGTTTTAGATGACTTTTATTGCATTTTTAATTCTTTTATATTGAAAAATACAAAATAGTTGCACTCTTAGTTGCATCTTAGATATGGATTTGAGGAGGTACTTGCATTGGATTGCTTGGATGAGAGTTGTGTTTAGGATTTCATATAGGAAGGATTGCATTGGCATTCGGAAAGGAATATATATGTATGCATCTCATGTAGTGGCATACCCTATTTTTCATTTGACAAAGATTGCACTTAGCATTGTTTGTTATGGTGTGCACTTTTATTTCACTGCTGAGTCTTCATATCACTAGTTGCACGGCCATTTCCTGTTGAGTAATTACAGCAGATTAAAATCAACGCTTAATTAAAATGAATTACACTCTTTTCTTTTCTCGGGTGCACCAACAAGATTAGGATTTAGGGTCTTGGAATAGTTCATTGTGAGTAAATTCTCCAAGACCACTAAACAACAACATGTATGTGTTTGTCTAGGTGAGAGTGAAATTCCTTGGTATAATTAGTGTTTCTCAGGATCCTCCTCTTACAAGGGAGTTAAGCACGAGGCAGTGTGAGCGGTTATTGATTGGGATGACCCCTAGTCATAACTGAGTAGCATCGCAGATATTTCCAGGATTGTATTTGTATCTGGGGGCTCTTTCGAGAGTTTCGGGCTTTGCTACCCTGCCCATATGGTCAATCCTGCCTGCGACTATCTGCCTGAGCATTGACTATATTGAGGTGACCTTAGTTTCCTTACCTAGGTTATCGAGGGGTACTTACAGAGGTTATTCTATGAGTGTCCTTGCCAGGTAGAGGTCAGACAGCACAGTCGCTTTATGCGTTGAAGCTAAGGGCCACTATAATTGGTTACATACCTCCACTTGTAGTGTATGGGAGTTTCAAGCCTCTCTTAGGTGAGACATACTTGCTGCATTCGGGAGCTCACGTATCCTCCCCTTGGTTTGCTTGTATTTTGGCTTTAGATTTTCTTAGGAGTGTTCTCTTTATGTGCTAGTTGGCCTTTGGGATTGTGGTTACTTGAGTATATTTATGCTCTCTTGAGTTCGGGTCCTTTTATTTTTGGCATGCCTGGTATCCTATCACCCATCCTTGGTCCTAGTATGGACCCTGGTGTCAGAATTGGGGGCATCACAACCCCTTACCGTGATTAGATTCAGGAGTGGTCAAATTCCACCCTCTACTCCATTTGTGGAGGATGTTGACTCCCTTCTCTCAGTGTTTACACCGATGGTCACCCTCACGGGGGTGGTGGTGGATGCATGAACGTTGGGTCTACACCTTACTTTCCTTTTATGTCCCATCGTTCACTGCATTGTTTCCTTTGGGTGCAGTTGTCATGATCATTCCTCCTTATATCCTATAGTTTGGATTCTTTAATGACTATTTTGGGTTGTTTTGGACTAATATGGTTGTCATGTAGGGTCCAGTTTTTGTACACTCTCTCTGAGGTTTTGACCCGTTCGTGCCTATCACAGGTATTATGTATGAACTGGCATATAGGTTAGGATATCACATCCGCTTGCACTTATGCATTGCCTTATGACCATTCCATCTTAACTTTAGGTACGAACCCATTCCATGGTATCACAGAACCTTCATGCTGCGGTCATAAGTGATATTTTGTGAATGGTAGAGCTTTCCTATACATGGGTGTCCTAGTTAGCTCCCTTTTGCATTTGGTACCCATGCTATGAGTCCTCTCTTAGGTCCAGGAGTCCCTTTTAGTCCCGCCATGTCCTGGAGCAAGAGCCTCATACTCCTCTTGAAATTTATGCTAGTATTTCCCCGGGACTCCCTTATGTCAAGTTGTGATTACATTATCATGAGCTTTGCCTGCCTTATTGAGATTTATACCGACTTCCCTGACATTGCGCTTAAGCCATATAGCCCATGCTTGTCTCATCTCTAGCCATGTAGAGCCATTTTATATATCCTTTGCAGCTTGTTTCCCTTTTACCGGGAGGGGATTTCCCCTCGAGTGTCGATATCCTACACATGTATCCTTGCATTGAGCATAGGTATGTTCCACTGCTTGGAACTAGTTTGTTTTCCATTATTGCACTCGTCTCCTCCTAGTCTGTAACTATAAATCCATTTTATTCTTTTTCAAGCTTTTTAAATAACTGAAAAAGTCCAAAAAAATAAAAAAACCAAAAATCCGGACAAGGAAAGATGTTGTCTTTGGCATCTATCGAGTCATGTCACCTTCGAATAGAGCACTATATATCACATCCATTGGTTGGGTTATAGTTTGACTTTAGGAGCTGTACTCATTTATTTGAGTTTATCTCCACTGATTGGTTAAGCTTCCAGTCCTTATGGAGCCTCTATTGATGCCTCCTGTGTCGCACAGTTGTCCCAGTTTGTATATCGAGTCTATGCTACCTTCATTTAGTCACCATACACCATTATGTTCTTGTTTGAAGGAAGTTGAATCCTGAGTCGGCCATTCCTCAGTTATCTTGACTTTGCACGTCGGCCATTCTCGGTACAGTTACTGGTTCATGCACCTTATGATCGAGTCCTTCCACATTATACAGCTTTGCTAAGTACCTCATGTTGGATGATGGGGGATGCCTTAATGCCCTCCTTCCAGTGGATTTCATCCCATCGACGTCAGATCATTTATTCTAGGATTGGAATCTAGAGTCGTTTTGAGTGCCTTGAGACTTGCAATAATTAGTGGCAGGTTCTCTCGCCATCGACAGTCTCTGGGATTGGAATCTAGAGTCGTTTTGAGTGCATTGATACTTGCAGTCATCAGTGGCAAGTTCTCTCGCCATCTAAAGTCTTTGGGAATACATCAATGTCCCCTGATCGATGGATCCTCTCAAGTGTTCGACCTCAACACATTTATTCACACTTGTTATTTTGCACTCTAGTACCTTGATTCCCATTTTCATTATCGGTGGGTGATTTCGTGTCTGTTAACGGTATACATTAATGACTAGTAATCAGATGATGGAATACTATGTTCGACCTCGACACCTCTATTCACATAGTAGGACATGTACTCGTAGTAGTGTGTGTAGAAGACTTTCCATATTGGTGGCATCTTTTATATGCTACCTCCTTGATCGTGCCATTGTTCATGAGATTTAAGCTCTCGTGACTTGATTCCAGTATATGTCAGACATTTCTAGCCATTATGGAAATATTGATCTGTTATATATCTTCAGCCATTATGGAGATCTTGATCTGTTATATATCTTTAGCCATTATGGAGATCATGGTCCTTTGTATATCTTCATCATGGAGATTTTGATTTATGTATATTGTACGTGGTGATGACCACTTATGTGATATCTTGTATCATGCCTATTCATGGCCATTGTACTCTTATGTATTCGGGACTGCTATATGTATTTACAGTTATATGCAGAGTTGTATTATTGTACTATGCTGATTGGGTGGCTGGTCTTCCATTTGGGATCCTTCATCACTCCACTTTTGGGATGGACTTATAATGTATTTCGGCCATCATATGAACCCTCTGACCTCACACATTAGGGGGCATCTTTTATAGCTGATTTTACCACTCCAGGTGAATCACACTTTGTATGGCCTTCCCCTGTCCCGCTGCAGACTCCTTAGACCCCATGGACCATTTTTTATCCTTTGATGTTTCATTGATCATCCCTATAAACATGTGAAAAATTCTATACGTGACTTTTAATCCCTTAATCACATATATATGCGGGTTTGACCACTAAAACCGTGTACATCGGGATGCGTACAAAATCCAAATCCTTTTGGAGTTTTCCTTGACATGGATCAGACTCACCTGACTCTTGGCCTTCCCTATGCCTTGAGATCGCTCGGATTCGACCTTTCATTACCCCTTTGAAAAGCTATATAAGGAACTCTATGGTACATTGAAGGCATATGAGAGAATTGAGAGCAAAGAAACTATAGTCCATTGTTGCCAGAACTTATGCTTGAGTATGCATCCCTTTGTCCCATGGATCACTAGTGTGTTCTTCCCAAGCTTGCCTTTTGCTTGTGAGCTTGCTATCGAGAGATGGAGGATTGAGGTGGTGGAGGCACAAGTGGGCGATTCAGTTTCTTCGGTTCGCAGACGTGCCGTCAGAGGTTGTATCTATTGTAATCTCTGATTTATATTAATAGAAATATCTTTTCCTGTCCAATAATGTGTGTTTGAATGAATATATTATCCATGGGATTATTTCAAATGCTTATACATTGTTGATTATATATGCTAGAATAGATCTAACACCACGATATATAGTATGCTTGTATTGTTTACTTGTTGTTGAGGAAGTAATTTATCAATTCAAGCTGAAGTTGGAAAGCTCAACAGGGATCTACTTCAACCGTCCGGAATAAGGCACGAGGTTTGATCCTTTAGTGTTAGAAATTTACTTTCTATTGCATATTGGAAAAGATTGATTTCTGGAGTCAAGCTGTCTGTTGTGGTACCCCAAGCCATAGGAATTTCTCTCTGTAACACTTATGCCACGGTCTTTGTTATTGTACTATTCCGAGGAAGTTTACGGGGTTTTCTCATTTATGGTTTCCCTGGAGAAAATATTTGTGTCTTGTGTATCTGTTCTATCTTATGCGTATTTTTGTACTTGTTATTATTTCAAATAAAGATCCTAACTAAGCTAACAATATCTGAGAAAAAATAACAAGTTATCCATGCTAACTCTCCTCTACTAAGTTATACTGACTAAAGAATCCACCATCACTAGTTATCTAATTGAGTGCTTAGTTAACTAAATGAATATTCATTTAACTGACTAAAAGAGTGTGAAAACCACCTAATTAGGTCATCGAAGGTACTAATGACTAAAATAGGACATTCTAGGGGTTGTAATCTGCAGGATTACATGAACTTACTAGTAATATTTAACTCATAACATAACATAGATAAGAGAGTGACATAGAGTCAGAAGGAAGAAATATAAGTAATGGAGACAACAACGACAAGTTTCTATTAACAAATAACCAAAGAGTACTAATATGATATATTCATTCTAGATTGCCATTCTTATGTATACAAGTTACATTTTTTTTATGCAATTACATATTATTAATTGCCTGGTTAGTTATCTAATGTAACATCCCTGATCCTCCGACCAGCGAAGAGGAGGCTACCATACCATTATCTATCCGGGAAACTAGCCCCATGAACATACACATAAAATTGAAATGCATTGAAGTAAAACATGCAGAGAGGAATAATTATTCAGCATACATCGGAAGAAAAACATACATTCAGGCATTTAACATGTTCATCATAATTCATTAAACATCAAATATGATTGCAGATATTGAACACAAGAATACTTATCTTATGAAGAAGCTCATCCGCAACCAGCCATGTCGCTGCAACGTTCCACCCAACCATAGGCTGGTGTGCTCCTTAATCTCTCAGCAATACTTGTACCCTCGAGTTGGGCATGATTCCCCAAGGAATAAGGAACAAGCAGGCTCACACATAGCCAAAGATACACAACAGTACATAGCCAAGCCAATACAGTTGGGTTTATCAGGCCATCAAGGAGTTGGGAAAAGCTGACTGCTAAGCTGGAGGGCTCACTGAAGAGCTAAGGAAACCTACACCAGAACTAGGCTGACTTCTAGGACACCCAAACACACCCAACACAAGGAATCAGTCCCTTCTTTGCTACATAATCCCTCAGGCCCTGACTTCCCTTCTAGTGCTATTCAGGGGTTGTGGAGAAGAAAGCCATCCCTCTAGCTCTGTCTATCAGGCTCCCAAACACACCAGGTTTATCAAGCATACCAAGCCTTCATTCCCACTCCCATACAGTACAAAGACCAACCACTAAATACACACAGCAAAAATCAATTAGTTCACAGCTCTATGAAAGAAAAAGGGAAACATTACGGAAACCAAAAATGGTGATACACAGCTTAGACTAATCAAGGTGATTCCAGAGTTTTTATTGGCCCTAACGTGACCAAAATAACTCAGCAACAACCCACACTCATGGGGAAACAACAACCACGTTCTCACCACTAAAAACCACGGTAGAGACACAGCCCGAAATTGGAAAAGGAATCAGATACAACAGACTCTCAGCATGGAGAGGGAAATGTATACACAAAAACACAAATCCGGTAAGGTAGCTACGCACAACAAAGTCCAACAACATGATTTACGCATAGGAAACTTCCATCCTTTTTGGAGAGAACCCAACATGTACGTCTGGTAATGGGGAAAATGTCCCAGACCGAAAATCGTGAGGATGAGAACCCACACAGCAGAATCCTCCACAACCAAATTCACACCCACCGCAAAAATCATAAACGTGAGGTAGTTCCCTGAGCTCTTTGCGTGAGAATGAACAAATGGAAGAATGGGGGGGTCATGGTGGCTTCTCCTACCCACGTGAGGGTCAATCAGCTTCCTGGTGGAGTGTGCATGTGGGAAAGGAATGGCAGTCCTTAATCCACACCACTGTCCATCCAATAACTTCCCAACTAACATTAGGGGCTTTTAATTTGGTAGTTGGATGAGACAAGGAAAGGTGAGTAAGACAAAAAAAAGGTGGGTGACAGTTAAATGGGTTCATCAATTGACACTTGGCTTTTCCCCAATGGCCCCAAAGCTCAAATAATTTCCCTCCCTATCCTTAGGAAAATCATGGTCTTTTCATCATGGTTGCATTGACATAGCTGGTTGGGGTTTATTTTTAATTAAAATGCATATTTACATGATGCCAAAATTATAATGTGTCGGATATCACGATATACCATCGGCAACAATTTTAATTCCCTGGGACATTAAACACTAAATTGATGGTGGGGATTTTGCCTTTAGCTTCGCACCACGATTAATTACAATATATACATCATATTCATTTAATGCAAATGGGGTAAAAAATGGGGTGTTACATCTAACTAACTCGACAAATACCTGACTAGTTGGTTGGGAGGACCTAGTCGGTTGGCCGACTAGGCTCCTCCAACATCTCCCCACCCCAAAACTCTTCTTTGTTCTGAAGAGAACAAGGTGGTGAATTTCATCCAAAATGTAGGATTAGCTAATACTATTACTACGATGTGGAAATATTTTCTAGAGGGGTGCATTCATAACAAGATTAAATGATGGATGAGCAAAGAAGGCAAGACAATCCTGAAGTCATCCCATTTAGGAAGAATGTTATTGATGTTGGATTTCAGAATGGTCAGTTGTGACAGCTAGATAATTTGATTGACATTGAATAACTCAAAACTTTTCTCATATCAGGGCCGCAATATTGTAATTGGGTTTCGACAGATCTCATAAGGTGATAAATTCTTGGGGTGAGTCGACTGAATTATTTTTGCACTTTCTTTCCTTACTGGAGCCATTGGTATTCATTCCAATAGATATGTTCCTATCACTGAATTTACATGTCTATTTGTTTGTCAAGTTTTTGGGAAGTATCTGGGTTAGCCTACTATTTTTGGGCATATTGTTTGGACACAGTTCTTTGGTGATTTTGTATTTCCACACAAGAGTTTCCATAATATGAGTACCAATTGTTTAATTCAAGGGATTTTAGATGCATGGGTTTCATACTCTTTCAATTTTCTATCATGCTCCATAAATGCATTAGGTTAATTTTCCATTAAGTAGCTTGCTTCATCTTATTGTTTCTTGATAAGTTGTTCATGAGTGTTCTCATAGTTGTCCAATACAAAATCAAATAGATATTTGATCTTGTCAAGAGTCTTGTTGGTAAATTTCTTGGTATGTACCTTAGTTTTACTTGCTCTGTTCACTTGGTCGATATTTCTTCTTCTTCTTGATTCAATGCTTTGAGAAACTTAGATTTTTCTTCCCATTGTTCACTTCACTCTTTGGTGGCTACTTTGATGATTTCATCAAGGTAATCTTATGGCGTTATATTAGGAGAAAGTATAATTGTGATTTCTTGCTAACCTAGTACTGGGTTGACATAAAAAGTGATAGTAGTGGTCTTATTCTTATTTTTACTTTTCTTAGATGACTTCTTCTTTCTCTTGATCAGACTTGAATGTTGTTGATGTGGTCGACGCAGGTGGATCAACATATAATAATGGGTTAGGCGAAGTAAGGGGTCCTAAGAATGAATGGAGGGATATTGATGATGGTATGAGAGGCAATGATAGTGAAAATGATAATGTTGGTATAGGAGACAATGAAGATAGAGAAGATGTTGATATAGGAACAAATGAAGGTGGAGTCGATGAAGTTAGTGGAGGTAAGGGGGATGACGGAGGTGTTGATGACTGTGGAGGTAAGGATGACAATGTAACCAACAAGGGTGAATTTGACATAGGTTCACTGGTTAATGAGGGATAGCTTGATGTGTGGATGATTGAAGACGATTCATTTGATTGATTATAGAAGAAAGGGGTGGTAAATTGTTGAAGAAATGATTGAGCTTATCTACTGAAGATGGTGTTGTGGGAGGTGAATTTTTCAACGATGGTGAACTATTAAGTACAATTGAATGAATAAATGTTACATGAATGAGTGTAGTAGCTTCAGTAAAGGAGGAAGGTATATGTGTTGCTGGAAGGGGGGCAAACAAAGTATCAGCATATGAAGGTTGGGTCGACTACATTATCGAATGAATAGAGAGTAACTTTCGGGGTTTTATATTTATTTTGGACCTGGGTTGACTGGGTATAACAATTAGATGAGAAGAAGTTTTAGTAGACTTTTGTGAACATTTATGGTAGTAACATGTAAGGACTTCACATAATTCTGGTGATTTTGTAAAATTTTTGAAGTCAGGGTTTACCTTAGGTTGAGTTTATTCCTGGATCCTAGTGGGCGATGGGATTGGGGTGTCATCTGAGACCTCAACCTCACCAGTGGTTCCCACAGTTTTATCTATGCATTTTTTATTCTATGGTGGAACAAGACTCGTAGTAGGGATGGATGGTGTCGACGAATTCTTTGGCTGGATATATTTTTCAATATGCATGTTGAATTCCATTTTGTTCTTTAAGTCTTCGACAAGGATGGCATGATCCCACTATTGTAATTCCTTAATCTCATATTCAGTTGGTCTTAGGAGGAGCCCTCTTTTTCTTGAAGTTTTCCTTATTGATTTACCTTTCAACTCATGCTAGAATCTGAATATTTTGTGGTTGAATTTTGTAATTTATTGTTTCATTCATGGATCACTGAAGTTAGTTTCTTGTCCTTCCTTGAGAAGTGCATTATATTCCTTCTCTTCCTCGGTCACCTCATCCAAATAATCGACAACTAGTTCTTTCCCTTTTGTGTTGGAAAGAACAAGGGAAAGAGGGTTTATTGCTTCGTCTTTTGTAAAAAATGCAGTAAGATATCGTGTTATATCCCTTTGTTCTTCTTCATTTGCTTCTCTTAAAGGTTCAACGATGTTGGAACACTAATATTTTTCTAAATTTGGGATGTTCTAAACCATGTTTGACTTCCAAGCAAGGTGAGTAAAAACACTATGCGATATTAGGGTAAAATCCAGTTCTTGTGGATCGTCGCCTGCACCCTCAATGTACCATAATTTTCTATATTCGAGGTTGATCTCAATGTGTGCCCCTTATAGTAAGAATCCTCAAACTACTCGTAGTACCCACCTTCAAGTGTTTTTGGATTTTATTTATTGAAACCAGTTTTCCAAAAAAAAAAAATTGCTTTGTTTACCTTAAATGACAACCCTCTTGATGTGAATATCTCAAAATTGTTCATAAGTGTTTCATGGTTACTATCGAGCTCTGTCTCTCTGATGGGTTTGATTTTAGTTGTTACTATCCATATTAGTAACGACATAAGTTGAATGGAATGGGAAGTGTCTTGACATTTTGTAAAATTTTCCTTGACAAGTTGAGCAAAGTAGTTATCATAGATAAATATTTTTGAACCGTTGAAAACCTGTTTTACAATTTCTAGAATGTCTAACCTTAAGTTGGAATCCCAACCTTAACTCGTTAAACAAAGTGAACTAATTAGGGAAACCCATTTGAATTTTTCATACTGAACCTTACTGATAATTAACTCTTTATAAATTTTCCCAACAACTGATCCTGTGAATTCTTCAATTAGGGGTGTTGCATTGCTGGTGAGTGACATTGGTAGTCCCTTGCTTGACAAACTTGTAATTTCTCCTATGATTGAATATGTGATAGGGATGGGTTCAAATATCCATATTTTTCCATCATGATAGTGGTTGATGAGGAATTTAGTGATAATCTCCTTGAGATTGTCAAATATTACTATTAAGGACAAGTTCAAGTATGCTTGGATTTTGGGCGTGTTAAGTTTTTGTGCATATTATGTCCACTTATTGTCTTGAATTTCCCATGCCCATAATTATAGATAATATTTTCTCCATTAGGGTTCATTCATCTTTGATTTATTGATTCAATGTATCCGAGCTGTTAGAGGTGTCATTTCATTTTCTTCTTACAACATCTTAGCTTTTATCTGAGTGAATTTTGATATGATCATTGCAGGGAATCACTTTGGAGGAATTACTTGTGATTCAGTAATGTAATTTATATGATAATATTCATCTATGAAATTTGTTGGTTCTTGAATGAATGCAGTTTATACTTTGTTTTATTTGAGTGCATTTATAGTTGTAGAAAGGTGCGACGATCGATGTAGAGCATGTGAGTTCTTTAATTGTAGTTCCAGTGGGATATAACTTCTTTGCTTTACTGGGAAACTTGTAATGGAATATTTCTCCTTGCATCGGTTGGCATGGTCGATTGCAATGCTTGAAATTCCCATCAGTGCCTCGATCTATGTCTCGTGTCATCCAATATTGGTCATCTAGGTGACATTTTGGTTAGTTGTTTCAATGGATATGTTATTACTTTGGGCTCACTAAATTAGTTTCATTGGTACTGGTGTATTCTTCCATTTTTACGCTCTTCCTCTTCTACTCAGCTAGCTCCCATATTCTTGTTTCTTGTGTCAATTCTTCAAAGGATTTCCATGTTTTGGTGTTTTTATACATTTGTAGATTAGTTATGTAACTATTTTTTAATTATAATTGTTTTTTAATTATGAATGTTAACTTTTATTAATTCTAACAAACTTAGGACACGACGTTCGACTAGTGATGATACATCAACTAGTCAGTGTTGTGCATTTTCTAGAGTCAGTAACATTTTAGTCGTGCTCCATTCACAAAGTTTTTGAAGATGCTACCTTGTAGGGTCTTTAGTTGCACCAAGCAATTGTTGTTTAATTCTTCCATGATATGGGGTACTAACCATATGGTTTCCAACTTTTTAGGTTTTCATTTTATCGAACCATTATGTAAGAGGACTAAATGATTGATTGATATGTCTTTGTGTCAGATGTTCCTATCAAGCCATGATTTTTGTTGTTGCTTCTGGATGTCCTAATGGTGCATTGCAATTGTACATTGCTCCTCTAATTTTGTTGAGTCAAGCATTCTGCCATTTCTAGCTTTTATAGTATCTAGATGTAGCACTTGTGATATTGTCGGATATTGCTGCTTAAAGTGTAATGGACAATTTCTTGTCCATACATTAGCTTAAACATTGTCTATCCCATTGATCTTGTGTATGTTGTTTTGTAGGCCCATAATATAGTTGATATCTTTTCATCTTAGTCGGCTCTTTCAACACCACATAGTTTTGTTAATCCTTTTACCAATGTTTTGTTTAATGATTCAACCGCAACATTAGACTTGGGATGATATGATGAACTCTTATGATGGTTTATCATGAATTATTTGAGTATCACATCATTTTTTTATTTATATAATGTTTCCCCTGATCACTAATAAGAGTAAGAGGACATCCAAATATTTTGACGATATTTTCAAAGATAAATATTGTTGCAACTCCACTCAAGTATGTTTCAACTAGTTTAGCTTCTACCCATTTAGTTAAGTACTCAACTACAGTGATTATGTATATGGCACTTGTCCTCCATCCTGGATTTGGAAATAGGCTGACAAAGTTTATTGCCCATATTTAAAATGTGATACTGGGATTTAGAGAGATAAGTGGAATTTCGTGTATTTCCATTGGGAGACCCATGTGTTGGAATTTTTCACATATAATGACATATTTTTTACAATATTTGTTTAGGATCAGCCACCATAGCCCAAATTATAAGATTTTCGTTGCAATTGAATCAGATCGGTAATCCCCTCCTGCTTCTCTAAAGTGGGATTCTTAAATGATTTATTGTCTTTCATTTTTTAGTGCACATCTTCTAAGTATATCATCTAGTCCCAATTTATACAAATATCCATTGATTAGGGTATAGGGTGTGGCTTTCATTGCAAGGATTTTCTTATTTTTCTCTAACATTCTAGATGGTGCATGCCTTTCTTTTAGAAATTCCTCTATTTCTGCTAGCTCTATTACTATAGCTTCGACTATGAATAAGTGTACTGCGTCGAGAAGCTCTTCATATATTCCAACTAAATATTAACTAGTCTATATCCTTGATAAATGCTTGTGTCTAGCATTGTCTTCCATGGTCGGATTAGTATTTCAAATTCAAATCATTGCAAACGTAGGATCCATCTATATATTTGTGTCATGTCCCTTCCTTTAAGGACATTGAATTCTTGACCTTGTCTGTTCCTAGGGGTTTAAAAGTGAATTAAATCATGTTTTTGTAGGAAATTTTGATTAATTTTTACTATTGAGGCATGTATTAAATTAAATTTCCAATTCTTGTTTTTTATGTAAATAATTATTATAGAGAATAATTAATTTGGAAATGATTTGTAAATGCGCTAGAAGATAGGAGGAAACCCTAGGAAATCCAACTTGCTTAGGAGCAAGAAATGTTAACAATACAAAAGCAGGAAAGAGCAATTTGTCATAAAAAAGATAGCAACTATAGAAAGCAGGGGAAAGCAAGGCAAAAATAAGGAAAATTTTGGTCAAGGAGGGCGCAGTTTCCAATCTAGTTGAAGGATACAAAGCAAGAAAACATTTCCTAAATATCATACTTGCTAATCTCCTCAAGGAAGACACACTCATGGGCTAGGGTTAGGGTTTGCAAGTGGGTAACTTGCTCAACATGTTGGATGAATTGCTCAACAAGTCACTCAGTCTATAAAATAATGCTTCCAATTACTTCGAAAAACTTTTGATAATTATTATTTTGATGTTGAGTGAAGCATAACTTCCTGTTTGATTGATGTGCCTTAGCTACCTTGGGTGATGCACCCCAAGATTTCCTAGTCTCTTCGATTTTCTATTCTATTGTTTAGTGCAAACATAGAGAGCCAAGGAGTATCCATTGAATTCCAATTTAATTCTCATATATCATCCATTAATCCTTGGAAATTGAGCTCCAGTGAGGGATACTTCACTTATTCTCTCAAGAATGTAAGAATGGTGTCAGGTGTTGGTTTCAAGCCTCAAATCTTGAGTATCGAGCACCTTTGAGGGATATCAGATCCTCCAAACTCTTTATTAAATTCTCATATATTTATTAAAATTCTGATCTCTAATACACAACAAAATTTCTTCTCCATGGGGTCATAATGCCAAAATTTTAGTGAGAGAGCCATTCCAATGTTCATTTAATGAGCCTTTTGTAACTTTTTATGCACTGGCAGTGATTCTATGTCCATGGTAATGATATATGAGTTTTATTATGCTTAATAGAGTCTTATAAACCTCTGATAATAATTATTTTAAGATATGATAAGTTACATAATCAAAATTTACCTTTGTTTGCTTACATATGCTCTTTAGCTAGTCAAATTTGACTAGTTTTACTATTGTTGATGCCATGAACATTTGGTGTAACAAAATTTCATTAAATAAGTTGTTTCAGGTCATAAACTCACCCAAAAACCAAATAAAACTCACAAAACCATAATTTTTTGAGGTCGTACAGTGTTTGGGATACCTCCTCTACGCTGGAAACCACTAGACCAACTTTCCTAGTTTTTTCCCAAACTCACCCAAACAATTCTGAGCTATCCAAAATTGTTTTAAAAATGTAACTAATGATGTTATAAACCTCAAAATATACTTATAACCTCCCTAATCCTTCATGAGTCTCTGGTTTTTTAGAATTGATTGTTAAGGTATCAGTTTGCACCGGTTGGGATTCCCAAAATCCTGGTAGTATACTTCATCCTTGACGATGCTCAAAAACTAAAAGGGACCAACATATAGGTTCTTAGGGATGTGAAAATTCATTTCAACTGCATATCTGATCAAGTAAATCCCATTAACCCTCTGCAACTTTCATTTTATTTCATTACTACTTATGTTTTTCCTTGTTGAAGAAATTGCTTAATCACCTTACAAAATTTTATTCCAATTTTCATGAGATACACAGTAAGAGTTAATATTTCAGATATGATTTAAATAAGTTTTATTATAGTGGTATCATATTATTTTCCTCCATACCTAATCTTGATGATCATTAATGAGTCCAAAAGTCAATTTGGATCCTGGAAGGAAGAACTCCAAAGAAGAGGAAGTTGACTCTATGGAGGGGAGATTCCACGAGGAGATGGATGAGAAGGAATATTTCAGAATTTTGGTTCATATTATGTTGAAAGGGATGCAATATATTTCAAATAATATCATTCAGTCCGGTCAAGAGACCATTTATTTCCTATCCAAGCAGTTAGGTGTGAAAGATGGAAAAGGGAGCAACATTGGCTCCTAGCATGGAGAGAAAGATCATGGTTGGATCTATATTGTCCAAGAGAGGGCCTCATAATAGGCCTCATGAGTTCAAATATGAACCTAAGTTTCAGCCCCAACCTATCGTTTCCAATTTCATGGAGGATCCCAAACAAGATCATGAAGTGTAGACTGAATTGGTTGCTTCATGGAAGGAGAAGTATGTTTCCTATCAGACATTGAGTGAGGAGTACAGAAGGGAACTTCCTTTCAAATATATTTGTGAAACATAGTATACAGGGAATACCCAAGGATTTCAAAGGATTCCAAATCAGAATTTTGACCTCAGGCATGCCATTGGAAAGATCACCTTACCTTACTTTAATGGCATTTCCAAGTGCACAGTAAACTCTTGGATTCACAAATTGGACACTTACTTCCAATTGAAACCTATGGATGAGATGGGAGCCATCAATATGGAATCCATACATATTTATGGGGAGTCCAATTGCTAGTGGTTTCATGGCATGAAAACTTTGGGCCATGATAAAGTGGCTACTTATTAATAATTCACCTAAATATTGGCAGAAAGGTTTGACTGGAGAGATCCTAATATATTTTTTCAAGAATTGGCACATGCCAGACAAGTTGGAACTCCTAAATCATATATATATGAATTATAAAGATTAGTTGTGATCATCATTGACATTTCAGAGGCTAGGTTGATCATTTTGTTCACAAAAGGATTAGCAGAACCTTGGAAAGGACTAGTGAAAGCTTACTGAACCTCAACCTTGCAAGAAGCAGTGAGTAGAACTAGAGATCTGCAAGATGCGATTCCAAGGACCAAGTATCCTCCCAAGACTCCCATGCCCCATAAATTTCAGAATCAAAGACCTCTCATGAGGGAAATTTCCTTCCCCTAGAAATAAAGAGTACTCCTAGAAGGATTGGGATGAACTAAGGAGGAAGAAGCTATGTTTTTCCTTCCAATATCCTTGGGTTCCGGGCCATAAATGTGCTAAGGGGAAAGAGAAATTTATTGAAGTATTATATTAAGATGATGATGAAAGAGGGGATTATGACCAGCCAATAAAATCCAAAGAAAATTTTTAATCATTTGAAGAGGAGGAGAAACCAAAACCAGACATACTAAAATTTGTTGTTCTGTCCGAAGTACCTAGATTTCATAGTCTCCAGTTCAAAGAAGTAGTTGAATGGTATAAATATACTATTTTGGTGGATGGAGGATCCACACATAATTTAATATATACTGCAATGGTAGAGACAATAAATATTCCCACAAAATCCTTTGATGGATTCACTGTCATAACCACTGGGAATCACTCCATGGATTGCACAAAATCAATTCCCAAGCTATAAGTGACCATTACGGACTATATAGTTACTGAAACTTTCTATGTGGTGAATGTGTCTAACACCAATGTAGTGTTAGGATTCCAATGGTTATTTTTCCATTGGTGAACATTCTGTGAACTATCAAGTCCTAGAAATAAAGTTTAAAGGTTTTTATGGAAAACAATTTGTTTTGACAGGTATAAACACCTACCCAAAGCAACTGGTCTCTTCCCACAACATGAGAGCTATCTTAAAACAAGACATTGAATGGGCTTTTGAGTTCCAAATAACCACCAAGGGAACTTCTGTCAATGTTTCCTACAAGCCCAAAGACATGAAAAAGTTGTTGCACAAGAATAATGAGTTTTTTTAAAACCTTCCACATGGTAGGCCACCGGATTGTGGTGTTGATTAGAAAATTGAGTTGGAAGTTGGCATAGTTCTTATAAAAATTCACCCATGCAAGAATCCAAAGAAGTTGAAGGACTAGATTGAGAAGCCCATCAAAGAACTCCTTGATTTGGGTCTCAATAGACCAGTTCCAGCCCCTATGCTTCTTTGGTGGTTCTGGTGAAGAATAAGGATGGAACACTTAGAATGTGCATAGACTATCGGGATTTGAACAAAAAAACCATAAAGAAACAGTACCCAATTCCCCGGATTGATGATTTGTATGGGGAAAAATTACTCTCCAAGATAGATTTATGATAGGGATACCACCAGATTAGAATGAAGGAGGATGACATACATAATACATACTTTCATTGTCACTTTGGATTTTTGGTCATGCCATTTGGCTTGACTAATGCTCTAGTAACCTTCCAATCTTGCATGAACAAGGTATATATTAAGCAGCTCCATAAGTATGTCCTCATTTTTTTATGATATTCTGATTTATAGCAGGACATGGGAAGAGGACATACTCCATTTGGATATTGTGCTAACTATACTTGCATATCAATCTTTTTATGCTAAGATGTCCAAATATAAATTTGTCATGACTGAGCTTCTCTATCTTGGTCATGTTATCGGTTAAGAGAGGGGTAAAGGTGCAGCAAGAGAAAATGCATGTCATCTTGGATTGGCCAAGCCCAAGAAACCTCACTGAGTTGAGAGGCTTCACTGGCCTATGCAACTACTACCAAAAATTTGTCAAAGGTTACTCCAACTTCATTATACCTTATATAGATCTGACCAAGAAGGGGGCATTCAATTGGAATGGGGAAGAAGAAAAATCTTTCCATAATATGAAGGAAGTAATGAGCAGTTGTTTGTTTCTATCATTGCCTAATTTCACCAAGCCTTTTGTGTTGGAGTGTGATACCTCGGGGGAAGGCATTGGAGATGTTTTGATGAAAGAAAGGCACCCCATTGCCTATGAGAGCAGAAAAATTACAGCCCCGTGAAAGGTTGTATTCTATTTATGACAAGGAGATGTTGTCCATCATGTATGCATTGGACAAGGGTGGGAAGCAAGTTCATAGTGAAGACCGATCACAACAGTCTAAGGCACTTCTTTAACCAAAAGGAGCTTAATGACAGACAACGAAAATGGGTAAGAAAATTCCAATCCTATGACTTTGACATTGAATTCAAGAAGCGAAATTTCAATGTAGTGTATGATGCATTTCCTTCTAACCCACACTATCCTTCCTGCAAATGCTAACTAAATGGAAGGCATAGTCGGGAACTGAATACTCAAAAAATCAGTTTGAATGTGGGATTTTGGATGGAGTAATACACAATGAGGCATACAAGGTACATAATGATCTCACCTATTACAAGGATATAATTTTCTTAGTACCTGAATCCGAACATAAGAAGAGGATGGCTGCACATAATGCACCAGTGGCTAGCCACCCTGGTTTTTTGAAGACTTACAAGAAGGTAAGAGATATTTTCACATGGAAGGGCCTCAAGGAATATGTTCTAAGGCATGTGAGAGAGTGTACTACATTCCAACAAAAAAAAGTGGAGAAAACACACCATGTTGAACTCATCCAGTGCCTCCCTATTCCAAAACATAAATGGGAAAGTGTCTCCATGGATTTCATCACCAAACTGCCGAAAGTCTAAGGAAAATATAGCATATATGTGGTGGTTGATAGGTTGACCAAGTTTGCACATTTCTTTGCAATCACCTCCACTATATCATCCAATGAGGTTTTTGCATTATTTTTTGAAGGTGTTTTTAGACTGCTTGGTTTACCCAAGACCATAATCAGTGATCGGGACAACAAGTTCACCAATGATTTTTGGAAATATCTGTTTGAACTAGTGGGAATAGATATGAATATTAATAAAATATATCACCCTTAGACTAATGGTAAAAATGAGAGAGTGAATCAATGGATTGAAGGATACTGTCATGTCCCCACCCCTCATACCGACGATGGAGAGGACGCGACTACGACACTGCTGCTGTCAGGTATGAAATATATCCCCATGAAGATAGACATGAACATGCATTGAATTAAAAACATATACAGGAGTATAAAACATGCAATATACAATGGAAGTAATAACATCCTTTCAATCATTCAAACATTCAACATGCTCATTTTAATTCATAAAACAAATAGTTTGCAGAGATTAAGCACAAAAAGAAAATACTTATCTTGTAATTGCGTTGTCCCGCAACTAGTTACGTCGCTGCAAGGTTCCACCCAACCATAGGCTAGTGTGCTCATCAATCTCTCAGCACCACTGCCACCCTCGAGCTAGGCATGATTCCACAAGGAACTAAGGAACAATAGGCTCATACACATAGCCAAATACATATCAAACCCAGCCAAGCCAAAAATACATTTGGGTTTATCAGGATACTAGGGAAACAAGCCAATAGCATAAGGGTTACTTGGACTTACTTAGATAAGCCAACAATCACACCCAAACACTGTCACACCCTCTAATAGAAGGGTCTCTTGGACTTACTCAGCCATGCAAACACTTTGCATCAAACACACAGTCAACCAATTAATCAAAACACAGCCACACACAACTGTTGGATATGACCAAAATGTTTATGGGAAACCAAAACGAAATGGATGAGGGGAACAACACCATGGAAAATCAAATACGCTTTTAGGAAACGTTCTTGTGCAAATTCGGCCACCACAAACCCCCAAATCAAAATATGATCTCATAAAATGTCTCTGATAATTGCCGAAGCCAAAACGATAATCATTCACACCCAAAACAGAAGATCTTGGTTCCCTAACCACTGAGGAAGACCAAAAAAAATCTCTTGAAACCCCCAAAACATGAATCACTAATGCACATTCACTGAACAAAATAAAAATGGGATTTCCCAGCTATGACAATGAGAAAAACCACAACAAAAACGCCTAGGGAGAATCCCAACCACTAAGCATTGGCCAAATCGAATCCCCAGCCATGGGAAAAATGAAGGAAAAAACAAAAATGTGAGGGAGAATGCCCCAGCTATCTCGAGTTATGTGAGGAAGCAAACACATGGGTGAATAATGGCTTGGGAAGGCATTTCCCAACATTTACTTGCCCAAGAAGCCAATAATTTTTTTTCCAAAAATGGGTAACTTCCCAAATTCAAATTTGACCTCCATACCTTTCCCATCCCAAGGAAATAACTTCCTTCACCAATTTTAGATGACTAGGCATAAAAGACAAAAAGGGTGGTTGACAATTGATGGGTTTTCCCTTTGACATTTGACCTTTTCCCCATAGGATCAAAGGTTTGAATGATTCCCCCCTCCCTATTCCTTGTGAAATCATGCCCCCATCTCCTTAACGTTGGGGTGCATAGCTAGTTGTGGTATTTTTATTAATTCACATTTTACATGATGTCTCAAACATATTGTTCTTGGCTAGCACATAATCCATCGACATCGATTTAATCACCAAAACATAAAATAATAAATCTATGGTGGGGCCTTTTCCTTGAGCTCCACACCACGATTAATTACAATATTTACATCATATGCAATTCAATACCATGGGGTCAAAACCAGGGTGTTACAGATACCTCCATACCTATAACACAGGACAACATAAATCTTGGTCCACATGGCTCCACCTAGGATAATTATGCTATAACACCAATTTTCGACTCTCCATTAGTATGACTCCATTGACGGATTTGTATGGATATGAGGCCCCATCCTTTGCAAATATGATGTTTGGGGACTGTAGAGCCCAAAAAGACAAATATTGGATTCACGAGAATCAAGACATAAGTATGAGGGAACTCAAAGAAAATTTGCAGGTTGCACAAAACCAACAAAAAATGAATGTCGATAAGAACAAAATTGAGAGAGTATTCCAAGAAGGAGACTTAGTCTACTTGAGGTTGAAACCTTACAGACAGTCCCACTTAAAGACAAATGGAGATGAGAAACTCCAACCTCAGTTCTATGGGCCTTACAAAATTTTGAGGAATACTGGTGAAGTGGCCTATGAATTGGAGCTACCACTTGAGAGCAAGATCCACAATGTATTTCATGTATTTTTCCTACAGAAAGCAACAGGCCAACAAATAATTGTATCATAAGAAAATCCACCTTTTGATGATGAAGGCCATTTTGTATTAGGTACAAAAAACGTTTTGAAGACCAAAGAAAGAAGGCTGAGGAGTAGGACCATTAAAGAATATCTGCTACAGTGGAAAGGGTTTCCTAGTGAAGATGCCACTTGGGAGGGTGAACAAATTTTGTTGCACCCTTGATTGCTTCTGCTAGAGGATAAGAAGACTTGGGAGGGGAGGAATGTCATGTTCCTTCCTTGAAGGACATTAAAGTGTTGACCTTGTTTGTGCCTTTGGATTTATAAGCGAATTAAATCAATTTTGCCTAGGAAATTTTGATTAATTAATACTATTGAGGCATGTATTAAATTAAATTTCCAATTCTGGTTTTTATGTAATTAATTATTATAGAGAATAATTAATTTGGAAATGAGTTGTAAATGTTCTAGAAGATAGGAGGGTGCACTAGGAAATCCAACCTACTTAGGATAAAAAATGGAAATAGTACAAAAGAAAGAAAAAACAACCTATCATAAAAAAGATAGCAATTGTCAAAAGCAGAGAAAAGCAAGGTAGTTTGAAAAGCAGGAAAGTGCAGAAAAAATCGTCAGACATAAAGAAGACAACTCTTGGTTAAGGAGGGCGCAGTTTCCAGTTTGGTTGAAGGATGCAAAGAAGGGAAACATTTCCTAAAGCTAAAACTTTCTAATCTCCTTTAGGAATGTGCACTCATGGGATAGGGTTATGGTTTGCAAGTGGGTAACTTGCTCAACAGGTTGGATTAATTGCTCAACAAGTCACTTAGTCTATAAAGAATGATTCCAACTTATTTGAACAACTTTTGATCATTATTACTTTGATGTTGATTGAAGCATAGATTCTTGTCTGAGTGATGTGCCTCATCTACCTTGGGTGATGCACCCCAAGTTTTCTCGTTCTCTTCTATCTTCTACTTTATTCTTTAGTGAACCAAAATTCTTCTATGACAACAGAGTCCATTTTTTGTAAAAAATTGTCTTGAAGCTGTTGGTGTCATCATATACCGATGGATCTTTGACATAAACCCCAATCCATCAGACTAATTTAATAATTATGCAATTTCTAGAAGATATTTCATGTCACCCATTCTTCAATTTGTCCCAAGCTTCTTTAGAATCAAGATTAAATGAATGAATACTTCTCCAACTTACTGATCCTTCGTCTATTGGGTTCAATAATATTCTCTTTTTCCTTCCATCAAAGAGTATATATTATCCAAAACATCTATTTCCATATTTCCTTGTAATGCCTCGGTATATCGAGATCCTTTATGTGGGTTTAAAGGTTGTGTTACCTTCACACCATCATCTTTGAAGGTCATCGTTTTGTTCTTTAATTCGATCACTCCATAATTTTTCATAAAGTCACTCTATTCCTAGATGTCATGGGTAAGTATTAGTTCCACCCATAATCTCAATTACTTCAAAATATGTGATGGTTTTATGCCTCCTAAATCAACCTTAACATTTTGTAAGCAGCCGATTGAGAAGATGTGATACAGACTCACGATTCTCAACTTAATATGAGAGTAGATAAGAGGTTGAAAACCCATTATTTCCCAAGGATTATTTGGGGATATCTCCACATTAAAACCCAAATATAACATCACATTCTTAATATCATAACCATGTACTTTCACATCTAATCATAATTCTCAAATAGTCCTCTTCCTTGTTTTCTTTTGCACCAGTTGAATGTTTCTCTCATGTAGCAGGGAACATATCTCTTCATCAACGTCCACAACCTCCTCTATTTCATAGAGTGTTATGTGAAAATTATGGGTTCCACTTTGATATTATAAGATATCTTTTAGTAGATAAAACCACATAGAAACAAGATCCTTACCTTAGTATATTTCCTTCTTTCGTCAAATCCTAGCGTATCATCTCTTCTAAAGTGGTGAGAAGGTACTACCCTGTCCTTAGATGGTCGGTTTGGTATCTTCTTGAACTTCTCGGTAGCATCATGATAAATATATTTTTTCTAGATTAGGAAACATTTAGTTTTCCTTAAAGATGCTTTCTTATTAGTAGTGAGTTTGGTCTGTGTTGGTTTGCTCCAATTCCTACTTGTCCCTAAGAAACAACAAATCTTGCTAGACTGTGGTTTTATCAAGGTTCATAGTTAATAAAATTACTTGGCCTTATTGCATGATATTCCCACTTCATGATAAGATATGGACACTCTTCAACAATGTAGTGTTTATATGATAATATGTGCACCAGGTCTCTTAGGTATCGAGCAATCTCAAGCAAGGTTTCCAATCTCATTACAATTGTAACAGTGAATCGGTCCTATGCTTACTCCTCCTCGTCCAACTCCAAAAACCATTCCATATCCTCCATCGCATCCTCTTTTTGGGAGATAATCTGCTACTCGGTGTATAGAGTGATCTAATCTTTCTATTAATGCATCTAACTCTCTACATTTCTCAATTTTGTGTATAGCAAACCCACAAAATTCACAGTATACCATTTTGGCATTGAGGAATACTTATGTAAGATCAAGTAGAATAGTGGAGGGTGACCATATGATTTACATATATTGCTGTAATCATTTGGAGAACAACTTCGTGGATTTGGGTATGTTAGTTGACCTACTAATTGAAAAGGTTTCATTGCAGCTACTTTTGCAACAATTGAACTTAATTCATTGCCAAACAGTCCTCCTAGCAGTATTGACCCTCCCCTCATTCTAGGAAACTTTTATACATGACGTTTCTTTGTCATACACCTTGTACAATAGACTTGTGGTCGACTTGGCTTTGGTATTTGTGATTGATTGTTGCAGGGTCTCAAGGTTATCCACCATAAATGTGGCTTGTTTAGGTCGTTGGCATACACACATCCACCACCGTAGTGGTTAAATGCTTTTACAAGAACAACAAGCACAATAACCTGGAGAAGACCTTTGAGGAAAAAATAGCGGTTGTAGGGTAGCCGCGGGACAAGAATCTATTTTCGTTCAAGGGATTGTGTTTTGAGGAAAGTTACCTTCTTTTGGTTTACATTATAGATACATGATGATGCAGTGAGTTCTCAGATATCTTTGATGTCGAGAATTCCAAGAGAACTGTCAAGGATGATGTTCAAATCGTTTCTTCATAGATTTCTACTCATTTGATGTTGAGACCCATGGAGGAAAAGAGAACTCCTTTCCATGTTAGTCCCGGTTGGATTCGATCTCGCTACCTTAGAAGGATCAGTGAATATTCATTCATTTCATTTGCTTCTTCCATTATTTTTCAAATATTTAGCAGTGCTAATAATATTCATAGGATAACCATAGTTGAATAGAGAATGCATTCTTCTTCTTTGTGGAATGGACTCCAGCATTTCCAAGGATTTTCCTTTCAATCTTCAGAAACTTCGCTGCAAGGTATTCATGTTAATTCACTTCCTCTATTTTTAAATCCATTTTTATGAATACATATGCAAAATATGGGTTCGAACCAGATGTTTACCTGACTTGAGCTCTAAATACGATGCAATAATCTACCAGGAGAGGTTAAATAGACCAAATCTTCTCACAACACACTCCAACATGAGTTACCATGAATGCAAGCTTGCAGGATTTTGTCCCCTCAACGCCAAGGAAGTTTCTAGGTGATTTTTTTATTAATATTTCACTTACATTTTAAAAATCAACACACGCATTTAACAGTAGTGTCATTAGGGGATTTTATTTAACTTATCTAGTTTTGTTATTTCAGGCTTTTGAAATATATGGGATCCCAAAGAACTGCTCAGATATATTGGTCAGGAGGAGAACCCTTGGGATATCAAGAAGCTCTCGAATCATTGAAGAAACATTTCCCGATTTTTCACAACAATTAAAGCCTTGTATTGCCTAGGGAGATAGAATCCTTGAGGGTGAAAGCATCCCTTATTGTCCCAATTGACTATATCGTTTCATTAAACAATGATATTTTCATGCCATCCCATGGAGGAAACACGGGCCATGCAATTCAGGTACCAATTCAATCGCTAAAATGCTTTTATTTTCTTTCAATTATTTGAATATTTTTTGTTGTTGTGTATTTATGCTTGTTATCCACGAAAGGGCGTCCTTCTAAAAGTATTCTATGCAAGGCCATGGGGAATATGTAGGTCACAGAAAGCACATAAATCCCAACAAAAGACAAATGCTTCCTTACTTCCTTGATGAAACATTGTCCGAAGAAGACTTCAATAGGGTTATCAGGAAGTTTCATAATGATTCACTTGGTTAGACAAAATATAGAACAAATAAGCCAGGTTGTGATATTACAGCTTACCCAGTTCCAGAATGTGTGTGCAAATCTCAATTGACGTCCTTTGTTCCAGTCACTTCCATGGCATATATGTTTTTGAATTATGGGTTCATCCTCATAAACCCATTTGTATTTAAGTATCTGAGTACAAGGGTGATCCATATGGATATCGGAGACCACCCACCTATTCCACTGCCTCAAAACAATTGTCCATTGTGAAATTTTCCTAGTTATTTTTCTACGGTTTTCAGGTCCCAAACTTTCGGGGCCGTTTTGAGGCCCTAAACAAAGTTTTTTGGAGATTCATGGGGCCATATGATTTCCATAGTCATGCATTTGGATTCAATCTAAAGTTGTAAAGCTCAGATAGACCTTTCCAACGAGCTATCGAGTACCCAAATCAAACATTGCATGCAAAATTTATGACTCTGGGAAGTTGATTGTTCAACTTACCACCTTGGGGCCACAAACTTTATGACGGTTCATCTTCTAGGGTTATGTTTTGGAATTTTGGGGTTATAGAGATCATTCTTATTATAAATATGCCCCTTTGGCGTCATTTTGTATTCATCTTGACACAGATGAACGTAGCATCCACATCTCTTCTCAGAGATAGCTACCACCATTCTAGATGTTGTATTACAGTCTATTCTATTTCCGCCATTTAATAGAATATGTGTTTACTGTATCTTTTTTTCATTGCAAAATTTCTATGTTTATGACACTATATTTGTTATATCATTTCGTTCCCACATCAATCTGGATCAGTGGTATCAAAGCAATATGCTCTCTGATTGTTTCTCGACGCATGTCCCCGACAAGGTTAGGGTTCAGAGAGTTTGGTCTCGAACTAGTTTCACTTGGTGAAGATCGCTCTCACCACCCCAAACAACCTCCCATGGTGAGAGAAAAGAGAGATGACGGAGAAAGATATCCTATCAAGTTGCTGCTCAAGGAAACCCTTGAGCGACAGAGGAACAAGATGATGTATAGTTTCACCCAAATCCTTCTACGAATGTCGACAACGACAAGTGCAGCTTCAATGAGCAACCAATTTAGGGATGCAACTCCCTTCAAGATACAAGTTAACTTTGACATTGATTTATTTGAAGGCTAAATTGATGTTGATGCCCTAGAAAATTGGTTGAATGTTCTAAAAGTGTATTTCTTTGTCCACAATTTCTCCGACGGGGAAAATATCACCTGTGCGCTCCTAAAGGTAGTCCCCCATGTCCAAAATTGGTGGGGTACTTATTGGGAGAAAAAATCATCAGACAAATTTGGAATGTTTGATACAAATCCCACTTGGGCCTCTTTCATAGACGTTGTGAAGGAACAATACTACCCTGTGGTAAACTATGATTACCAGTACACAAAATGCACCACTTTGCGTCAAGAGAGGGACCAAACGGTGTCAAAGTACACTAACAACTTTCATACATTACGTACAAAGCTGGGTATTAAGGACTCCAAGCGACACCTGATGATAGAATATTGCAGTGATCTACATCACTACATCTGAACTGAGATGGAATTGCTCGACATCTCTTCACTTGGATCTTCTTATCGATATGCTGTCAAAATCAAGGAGAAATTTTGGCAAAAGAACAAGCGATACTTAGGACCTGTGAATCCACTGCAGAAATAAGGAAAGGGAAACCCTCACCCGCAAAAACATAGGACAAGGAAAACACAACAAGTCCCCGCCACAATCATAGAAGGGGAATGGAAGGACAAAGAATTCCACTTGGAAGTGGTGTGAGTTCCAGAAAATCCCTTGGCACAACATTGACGAATTCCACTCAAAGTAGTTATTGGTATCCAAGATCAAAGATCCAGAATCAGATCTTGATTCTGATTCAAAAGCCAATTCCACAACCGCATACCATGGGAGGTAAATCATTGATGCATACCCCATTGTCACTATTACTACCACACATATTCAACCAGAGGATCCTGAAGATTAAGAGACAGAGGAGTACCTCTTCCACTCGTAGATGTATACAAACAGAATCCCAATCCATTTTTTTGTTGACAATGGCATCCAAAAGAACCGATCTCAACAGAAGTCATCAAGAGATTGGAGCTTCCTACAACACCACACCTGCAACCCTACAACATCTGTTGGCTAAGCCAAGGACAAGGTATCTGCATCACTCAACAATTATTCCTACCATATGGCATCAATCCTTTCAAAGATGACGTATTGTGTGGTGTGGCCCCACTTGAAGGCTATGATGTTCTTTTAAGGAAGCCATATATTTGGAAGCATCATGCAGTATATGATTCATGGCCTCGCAGTGTCGTTTTCAATTTGGGAGGACAACTCTATCGGATACCAGAGACAGCTCCACTTGCCACAGTTTCGCAGGGTAGGAAGATAAGCTTCCGCACCAGAAAATAATCCTTCTTCACAATTGTGTCTGAAGGAGAAAATCCGATCACAGAGACCTCCAAACCCTCTGCATAAGGTGTCTTTGCTCATCAAACAAAGGAATAAAACATATTCATTGTTCCCTTATCCATTTGAGTACCTCTATAGTGCAAGGACATGCATTCAAAGTGCTCGTACAGAAACAAATCATTGATACAAAAATTATAACTCCCTCGGGATTTCAAATAAAGGAACCCTCTTCACTTCATCAAATGTCACACTAGTATATCATCTTGTTGGATTATCCCGCAATATTGAGAGGGGGGGGTGAATCAGTATTGTATTTTTCTTTTTAAAATCACAAAACACACAATGAATCAAACAAGTTAAGACACAAATTTTATTCTACAAACTTTAAAGAGAAAACCACCAATTCAAACTAATTAAAAAATATGAATCTACAAAATTGGTTTATTTGCTGCTATAGAAAGGATGCAATAATACCCTGGGTTTCTTCCTGCTACAACAGACAAGGATGCTACAACACCTTGGATTTCTTCCTGCTACAGCAGACAAGGATGCTACAACACCCTATGTTTCTTCCTACTACAATAGACAAGGATGCTACAACACCCTTTGCAGACTTATAGCCTACCATAGTGCCACCTTGCCACCCTGGACCAAATTTTATCAGTCTTCTTTAGAACTGCATTCACTTCTTGGACTCTGTCACTCACGATCACAAAGAAAACTTCTTTTCTTAAATTATTTTGTTAATAAATACCTTCATGTTTCCAGTGGATGCATCTCTTCATCATTCTGCCATTTCACTGATCGTGCCTCTTCATGAATCTTCCAGCCATGACCTAGTTCTGCATTCTCCATTTCCTCAACCATCCATAGTCGTTGATTTTATATCGGGATTTTTCCTGACCGTAGATCAAATTTAGGATGCGGATTGCGGATTTTGGATCTGTGACATTTCTCAAAATGTATTTTCATGATTTTCGCAGTTGTCTTTTCACAACAACCGTTCCACACTGTTGATCTCCTGCGGGCTCTTCCGTGACCGTTGATATGAGATAAGATGTGGCTTACGAAATGCGGGTTTGTTACTTTTGCAAAATGCCATTTCAAAATTTTCACAATTTTCTTTTCTGCAGTCGTCTTTCTACACTGTTGATCTCCTGTGTGCTTCTTCATGACCGTTGATCTGAGATAAGGTGCGGATTACGGAATGCAGGTTTACAACTTTTCCAAAATGTCTTTTCGTGATTTCTGCAGTTATCTCTCCGCACCAATTGTTCCGTACTTTTACTTCCACACCATCGATCTTTTGCAGATGTTTTCCTGACCGTCAATATTCAGGTTGCAGAATGCAGGTTCTTGAAAACTCAAACGTTTCTTTTTCAATTCTATGCCTTTTGTCTTCCACATTCCGCCTTGCGTATTCCACTAGAAGACTCCGGGTTGTGGAAACCCATATTATTTTATACTTTGATTTCTCATCTTCCGCATTCCTCCTTCCGCCTTTTGCATTTTTTCTGAACCGTTGATTTCTTTGTGGGTTCACTCCCGACCGTCGATCTACAATCTAATGTGGATTGCGGATCTTCACTTTTCTTTGTGCAAAAATCATTCCCCACCGTAGATTTGCTTGCAGCTTCAATCCTGGCTGTCCAATTTTTTTACTGTAAATTATTTCTGAATGGAATTTTGCTCACATTAGCTCTTGTTAACTTCCTGTAACTTCACCCAGCGAAATTTCTTTACCATCGTTAGATCAGGGCCCCACCAATCAATGGTAGACTTCAAATAAGATGAAGTGAATTTCTTAGAAATTTTGCGCACATCAAAATTTTCTTAGACCACGCAACTCCTCCCAGCGAAATCACTGTCCGCTGTCGATCTATGGCCACCCCTAATCTCCACCCTACAACATTCACACGTATGGACAATTAGTTTAGGTTTATCTCAGACACAAATTCTATTTGAAAATTCAACTACAACCTTTGATCTATCTAAGATACAGATCTTCAAATATGTGGTTGAATTGATTAGTTGAACGATCAATTCCTTCCTGCAGTGCTCTTCACAAACAATTTTGATCTCACACAGTCTCTGCACAGGAATTGTCCACTTGAGAATGAGAATGTAAGGCCATATTACAACAATCAAGAAGCTGAAATAGTGGGTCAAGTTGCAAGGACTGTCCCTAGGATTTATGCAGCTCTGGAGAACCACCAAGAAGACCATTAATCAACTATGGTTGAAGTTGCAGGTAAGATTGCTAAGCAATATGTTTCTATTTTAATTGACCTTGGGTCTACTCACAGTTATATTACTCCTAGAGTTGTTGGGATTTGTGCTTTTAAGAAGATAAGGGATAGTAAATCATGGTTAGTTCATCTATCCACTAAGACTAAGAGAAAGGTTAGGGAAGTGGTGGAGAAATGTCCATTGGTTATGGATGGATTTGTCACTTGTGTAGATCTGAATGTTCTACTACTCATTTTGTATGATGTTCTCATTGAAATGGATTGGTTGGAAGCACACAGAGTAAATCTTGACTGTTACAACAAGGATTTTGAGTGCTTGGATGAAGAAGGAAACTTAAGGTTTGTGTGAGGCATTCCAAAAGTGGTTTCTATTAGGTAGGTTTTAGCCATGCAGCTGAAGAAGTTCTATAGGAAAGGTTGCCATTTATATGCATCCCATGTTTTGGAGGCAACAAAAAATGAGACTCCCAGATTGGAGGATTTTCATGTGTTACAGGAATTCGGGGATGTTTTTCTTGATGATGTTCTAGGGCTACCTCCAAAGAGGGACATTGATTTCATAATTGAACTTGTTCCAGGAGCAACACCAATGTCTAAGACACCCTACATGATGAGTACACCAGAGATGCTAGATCTAAAGATGCAACTGTAGGAGTTGTTGGAAAAGAAGTACATCAGGTTGAGTGTGTCTCCTTGGGGAGCACCAGTGTTGTTTGTAAAGAAGAAAGATGGTACACTCAGGTTGTGTATTGATTAAAGGTAGTTGAATAACGTCACTGTGAAGAACAAGTATCCTTTTCCCAGGATTGATGACCTCTTTGATCAAATGAGAGGAGCAAATTTGTTTTCCAAGATTGACTTAAGGTTTGGTTACCATCAGGTAAGAATCAAGGATGAAGACATTCATAAGACAGCCTTCAGGACAAGATATGGACATTATGAGTTTGTAGTGGTACCATTTGGTCTCACCAATGCACCAACTAAATTTATGTGCCTTATGAATAATGTCTTCAGCAGGTACTTAGACAAGTTTGTTGTTGTCTTCCTTGACGACATTCTTATTTATTCTAAGAATGAGAAAGAACATGAAGAACATCTGATATTAGTATTTAAAGTGCTCATGGAGCATAAGTTGTATGAAAAGTTAAGAAACATGACTTCTATAAATATAGGATTCATTATTTGGGTCACATCATCTCATACGATGTCATATATGTAGACCCTAAAAAATATTGAGGCCAACATGAATTGGCCAACTCCAAGGAGTGTGACAGATGTAAGGTCTTTTATGGGACTTTTAGGATATTATAGGAGATTCATTGAAGGATTTTCCAAGGTTCCACATATTATCACTTCTTTGAAAAGAAAGGGGATGAAATTTGAATGGACACCTAAATTTGACGGAAGCTTCTAGCAGTTGAAGAATCTTCTCACAAGTGCGCCCATTCTAAAAATTGCAGACCCAAAAAAGGACTTTGTGGTGTGCACCAATGCATGCAGTCAAGGACTTGGAGGAGTACAAGACATAGAACTTGCAACGATAGTACATGACCTCAAGATGTGGAGGAATTACCTAATGGGCAGAAAATTTGAGTTAAGGACAAACCATTGTGGTCTGAAATATCTGCAATTCTAAATGCCAGACAAGATAGATGGTTGGAGTTTTTATGTGAGTTTGATTTTGAAATCAAACACATAAAAGTGAAGGAGAATAAAGTGGTTGATGCACTCAGCAGGAAAGTGTATGAAATGCATGTGGCGTCTCTTAGTATTTTCCAATAATATATGAGACAACAGGTTGTGAAACATGTTGTTGAAGATTATTTATATGTGTAGGTCAAGGATAAATTGCAGCAACAGAATCTTGAGAAGAAATATGAGGGACATAAATTGGAAGAAGATGGGATTCCTACCTACAAGACATTAATTTATATTCCATAGGTAGAAAATTTGAGGAGAGTTGCTATGGATGAGATCCATCAAGCTCCATATTTTGGTCATCCAAGATATCAGAAGACAATTGCTACAACCAGAAAGCAGTATTTATGGACAAGAATGAAAAAGGATATTGCTGAATACGTTTTAAGGTGCATGAAATGTCAGTAGGTGAAGGTTAAGCATCAACACCCAGAAAGTTTGTTGCGGCCTTTTCCAGTTCCAGAATGGAAATGGGAAGTTATTTTCATGGACTTCATTATAGGATTTCCAATGACTTGGAGACAACATGATTCTATCATGGTTGTGGTGGATGAGTTGACAAAGGAAGCACACTTTATACCTGTTAAGTCCACACATAAGACTGATGACATTGCAAAAATCTTCATGAAGGATATTTTCAGGTTGCATGGATTGGCTAAGGCATTAGTTTCTGACAGGGATGCCAAGTTCACTTCCAATTTTTGGAAGGGGTTGTTTTCCAATTTGGGTACAAAATTGAATTTCAACACTGCCTACCATCCTCAGACTAATGGACATACAAAGAGAGTGAATCAAGTGTTGGAAGACATGCTTCGCATGTATGTGATGGACAATCCAACAAATTCAGAAGACTACTTACACTTGGTATAATTTGCTTACAACAATGGATAGCGAGCATCCTTGGGGATGAGTCCATATGAATCTTTGTATGGAAGAAGGTGTAGGACACTTGTGACTTGGGATAATCTTGTGAACAGGATTGTGCTTGGGCTAGAATTTATCAAGGAGATGGAGCAAGAGGTTGCAAAGATTAGGAAAAATCTGAAGGCAGCCCGGGACAAACAGAAGAGCTATGTTGATAAGCATAGAGTGCACAAAAAATTCTGTGTTTGGGATCATATTTATCTAAGAGTGAGGGAAAATAAGAGTCCCTTGAAGCTTGGGAGTTGTTCCAAGTTGTCCCCTAGATATCGTGGGCCGTTTGAAGTGCTTGAAAGAATAGGTCCAGTTGCATATAGACTTGCATTTTCTGCTAGCACTAGAGCTCATAATGTTTTTCATGTTTTTTTTCTTAAGAAATATGTACATGACCCTGACCATGTAATTGATTGGGATGTGATTTAGATGGAACCCAAGGGAGATTTCCAAACCAAGGCATTGTGCATCCTCAAGAGGAAGGTCACCATGCTCCGGAATCGAGCCATTAGACAGGTAAAGGTGCAATGTGAGCACTACAGTCCCAATGAGGCTACTTGGGAGCTGGAGGATGCCATGCGATTGGCACATCCATTTTTGCTCAATTTTGTGGAGCACTCAGGGCGATGTCGATGTAGCATTTTTGTCCAAATTTTAAAGCACTAAGGATAGCGTTGTTGTAAGGGGGACGGGATTGTAATACCCCATTTTTTACCCCTTCATATTTAATTGTACATGATGTAATTACTGTATGTAAATCATGGTGAGGAGCTCAACACCAAGGCCCTTCCAGTGATTGATGTCTTGTGGATAGGTGGTCAAGGTTAACACCTATGGTTTTTGTGTGTTAAGTCAAGAACAATAGATATATTTTGATATATCATCTAAATGTACAAATTAATATAATACCACAACTAGCTATGGGACTGAAAACGTTAAAGAGATGGGTCCATGATTCATAAGGGATAGGGAAGGGAGTTAGTCAAACCCCTGAGCCAATATGATGTGACCAGGTGTCAAAGGGGAACCCATGTACCCCTAGCTACCCTTTTGTCCTTTGTCCCCAATCATCAATTTATTCTAGAAGTTGGTTGAGCAGTTAATGCCTTGGGCAGAGCAGGATATGGCAATAATATTTCTTGATTGAGCAAAGCCTGCAACCTACAATCTGGGGCAGTGCATTCTTTCTTATAAAACAATTAAACCCTCCTAGTAATGCATGTCCATCCTCTCATATTTGACTCACTATGAGCATGGCGGGGATTCATTCATACATTCACATTGTTGGGAAAGCTTGCGAGGGTGAATAGTATTTTTCTATTTATGCGTGTTGTGCATTCTTCCTGTAGAGAAAGAACTATGTCCCGTTTAGGGCCGTTCACCTATTGTTCACCATCCTTGGTCACGCAAAGGTTCAGGGGGCTGAGTCTTGTTTTGTTTTTGGCCATGTGCAATAATTGGCTAGACAATATGATAAAACCATTATGAATGATGGCTTGGCTGAGTGCCAGATAAACCCATTTGTGGTTTGGATGATCCCTATTTTGGAAGTTGGCTTGAATGTGAACAGTCTGATAAACCCAACTGTATGTTGGTTTGGATGAATAAGCTTGATAAACCTAGTATTGTTTGTCGTGTAATCCTGCATCCTGATAAACCCAATTTGAATGATGGCTTGGATGAGTGCTTGATAAACCCATATATGGCTTGGCTGATCCCTATTTTGGAAGTTGGATTGACTGTGAACAATATGATAAATCCATATACATGCTGGCTTGGTTGAATAAGCCTGATAAACCCAACATTGTTTGGCTTGTAATCCTCCAGCCTAATAAACCCACTGTGAATGATGGATTGGTTGAGTTCCTAATAAACCCATTTGTGGCTTGGCTTGACAGTCTGATAAACCCAACTAAAGATTGGATTGACAGTGTGTGTGTGCTCTAGTCTAGATGTGAATAAGCCGGTTGTTTCCCTAAGTTCCTTGTTTTTGGGCCAGGAAAAGTGCATAGGGAAGAACCCGATGTGCAAGCACAAGATGAAAAGTGGGCGCGCAACGGGGGAAAAGAAGATCAAAGGAAGCCGGAACATGGATAGCTGCGATGAGGAAGGAAGATACGAGTCGGTGGAAGAGGTAGGTAGAAGAGTTAAAAAAGAACAGGTATGAACCAACGAAATAATATAGAAGGACGAACCGACAAAAGACTAAGGACATTTTTACGGCTAGTTATGACTAGTACAGAAGGTTGAAAGATGTTTCCGCGGCTAGTTATGGTTGTGGTTAATGTCATGCAGGGATTTTGTGGCCAGTTGGACCTGTCATCAATGTAATTGTAGATATCTTATAGCCACTTGAGTCTGTAATAACTGAGTAGTACTCAGTTGACCCTGTGTGGTCTTGTAAATACTATAAATAGGAGGAACCTACTATGTATAAGGGTTAGCATCAGTTAGATTCAGTTAGAAGAGTAGAAGTGTTGTTGACTCAGAAGAGGATTCTAGTAGAAGTAGAAGGATTTTGAGCTGAAGATCTGTAGTTGAGCACGCAGACTGTTAGTAGGAGTAATCTGCAGCTGAGTGCGCAGATAGTCAAGTAGAAGAGTTGCTCCAGGCTATGTGTGGGTCAGTAGGAGTAGATAAAAGCAATAAACCAGAGAGCATGAGAGAAAGAAGATTGAGTCAAATAGACATATCTTAAGAACATTCTGTAGGTCATAGACTGCAAGGTGCTACATATATTTCTCATCCCAGATGAAGAGCACCTTGGTGGTTTTTCCCAGATGGGTTTCCACATTAATCTCCTATATCGAATGGATGGATGTTGTTGAATAATTGAATGTTTATGTGAATGTTTTCTTACTTTGCATAATTTATGGTTATTGTTGAATTTATGTCACAATATTACCAGTTAGTAAATGAATGAATGTTAATGCATCGTGGACATGTCCCGTATGATTTCATGATTAAGATGCTAAGGCAAAATATAAGTTTCACACTATTCATTATAAGTAAGGAGTCAGCTGCACTGCACGGTTGCGCCAGTTGTTAAGTGGTTAAGGATAAGGTTGTGTAGCGTGTTATTTGTAGCACACAGTTGCACCTCTGTCACACATCATTAGACTCCATCCTCCTATCTCTATCGAGTTCCTTGGCCGTGTGCCAAGGGACTATAATCCCTCACCAACTGCAGAAACACAGTTCTAGAAATTACAAATTAAGATATATCGGGTGAGACTGTTCCTACCTCGCGGGCATTGCTGACTAAGCTTGCTCTGTCGGGCCGATGAATTTTGGTGTCTTGTTGGTATTGTGTTGTTGAGGATCCATGGGTCGAGACAAGAAGGAGAAGAGGGAAAAAAATGGTTCTATTGCTGAAATCGTAATCATTTGAGTTGAGGGTAATGTTGTGGCATTTGAAAAAGAAGGAAATAGAGGACTAGTTGCAGTCTAAGACGCTAGCCTTTATGCAAGAAGAGAGCGTAGGATCATGATTGAGTGCAGAAAACTGGGTGGACGAGTACATATATTCTGACATTCACATCGGATATTCTTTGCATAGTTTCCCATTGTGCTGCACTAGTGGTTTTCAAGGTTTGAAACTCGGTAGACGAATTTCTAAAGAAGGGAAGCGGTTAAGTGGAGTGATTAGTTGGCTCGCGAGATAACCAGTGTAAGTAACACCATCTCTAGAGCTGTTGAATTTTGGGTTGACAATATTTTGCAAGGGTATATTATTGAGTTTACAGTAGAGACTATAACCTCATATAGCGAGGCTAAAAGAATTTTTTTCCAAGGACCCCGAATAAGATATTTGTTATCTATCAGTACATGGATCAAGATGCTAGTTTATGAGAAGGGCATTCTGCAGTTAATTAGTTAAATCGCCCACCTAGGAAGAAAGCTATGTTATAGATGACCTATCAAGAAAATGGAAAATGGTGAGCTAAGATGTTCCCTAGAAGTACAAAACCTGAACTAGAAGCTGGAGTCCTAAGGAGTGGAAGGAGATTCAGATCGGGGAAAAGAAGAAAGACAGAGGAAGGTCGACGAGCTCCTATTCTGTTCGAGGAAAGTGAGCATGAAATTCAGTCACAACTAGATGAAGGGTCTTGCGATGAAGAGGAGAACTACAACATGATGTCAGAAGGGACAAAGGAGTCCAAAGAGCCTGTGGAGACACTAGGTTCAGGGCGCGACTACATCACACCTGAAATATCACCATACGTAAGGTCTAGAGCCTCATCTCCTAAAGGAGTTGTTAATACTAATAGTGCTAGTACTACGACTAGCGTGTAGGAAGGTACACCTCCACTAAATTCATCAGATAACTCCAATGCCAAATCAATGGGCAAGCATGATATTTGGTTACCCACATTCAATGGGAATGGAGTTGAGGATCCACTGCAGCATTGGTTCCTCTGTGAAGTTGTTTGGATGGTTCTCCTAGTTCACAACACAGACCTGAGGAAAGCGCATATGATCACGACTGTGAGGGGTCATGTGCTGGATTGGTTTATGAAGTTTTGTGTAGTACCGCTAGGAGCACCACATAAAACCCTTGAAGAGATATGGCTCATGATTATTTTTTATTTTAGAAAACCTAAATCAGAGTCATAGTGTATCACCGAAATCAAGGATATAAAACAATCATTGGCAGAGTCAGTATGGGACTTTGACTAGCGGTTTAAAACCTTGATGGAAAAGGTAAGTTTCTAAATGTTGGATGTAAAACATAAAGAGTGGTTTATTGTTGTGCTATTACCACACATACGAGGCCCATTAATGCAACAAAATAGTGAATCGTAGATAGAAGCGCTAGAATTGGCAATGAAGCTAGAAGTTTCATCGATCAATCATGGTGCCGCAGGAATGGTGCAGATTCAGTCGAAGCTGGCTAATCTGATGATACAGCTTCAAGATATCAATAAGGAGAAGGAAGCCCAAGAATAATTTTGGTGTATGAAATGCAGAACAGATGGACACACCAAGGATAATTGTCTAACCTACATGAACTATATCGCATCGGGTGTGTCGAACCCGTTGAGTGCCCATGAACTACCCTGGTGCCACATATGCCAGTCTAGAGGACATCACAGCGAGGAGTGTTTATACTTGCAAAAAGTTGTAAGTACCCGAACAAACATCTTCTGTAAATTTTGTAAGTTAGTAGGCAATGAAGAGAAGGATTGTAGAGCATACCAGCTCCTGAAGGAAAAGACAGTAGACACCTACTTGATGAAGAATGATGGGAAAGATAAGGATGAACCAAGGCAAGAATCGTATAATACTGCGTATTTTCCACCCAATCATTATCAGACTCAGTGTCAGCATTAGTATGTTCCTCAACAACAATATGCATAATAGAATCACTATCAGTTGCACTACTAGCAGAACCAGTTTTCCCCGCAACAAGCACACCCATAGAGAAGGGGTGGTGGAAACTTCAGAGGCCGAGGAGGAGGAAGATTTGGTAGAGGAAGGGGTCAGGTTCCATGCTATAATTGTGGAAAACTGGGACACTATGACAGAGATTTCCAAGATCCTGCAAAGACATGTTCATATTGTAAATAACAAGACCATAATGTAGAGCAGTGTCCTCAGTTGATTGAAAAGTGGAAGGATAGAACCATCGTAGGCCCTAACCTTGCGCAGAACTCGAATCCAAATCCTAACTTGAATGTCTAGATGATTGTTGCTGAGCCAAGAGAGCCAAGCATTGGTGTTGTAACACGAGGAGGTGATGCAACCGGAGATGATCAGGATGTGCTGCAAGAACAATTACAACTGCAGGTATGACCCGCGAAGCAGAAGAAAGTGCCATTAGACGTTAAAAAACATAAGCAAGTCTTTTTTGTAGGTGCAACCAAAGTTCTTATATCAAGAACAACCATCGACGCCAGGTGATGTGAGGGAGATTCCTAAATTCTTCCAACATCTATTCCAGAAGAAAATCCCAAAAAAATTTAGTAAGCTCAAATCATTTGTGTCAAGTTGCTTAGCGCTAATTCAAGATAAAGATGTTGTTGCAGAACTGCAAGCACTGATAGAAGAAACCCTAGAAGATTCGCAACCAAAAAGGAGAGTTATCTAGGTTAAAAAGAAGTTTAAAATTGGGCGTGAGTTAAGAATGACTGCCCAGATAGGCGACTATGACATGGATTACATTATTTTAGACCTGGGATTGGACATCGATATTTTGATGCAACAAACCTGGGAGAGTATGGGAAAGCTGCGTTTGGATTGGTCTCTTGTCCAGTTGCAACTTGAAAATCAAGAAAAGGTCATACCAATTGGTAGGTTGAGTCAAGTCCCTGTTGACATTAAGGGGTTGGGCACATTTGCGGACTTTGAAGTCATTAACATTTTCGACGACATGAATCCATATACCGCGCTTCTAGGGATAGATTGGGCCATAGACAATCAAACCATTATCAATTTGAAGAAAATGATACTCTCATTCAAGGATGATGAGATGAGGGTAGTGTCGTCCATTGATCCATTGGATGGACAAAGATACGTTGAGCCTGTCTACAATGATGTACAGGGTGATTACCTCAATCACATCTACAATGTCATTGCCTTACAAGAATATTATATCAATCCAACAATAGATGGAAACCTAAGCTGGAAAACTGCTAGCTCATGCACATCCGACTCAGGAGAGGACTTGAAGAACTGGCAAAACTGGTTGCATGAGGTCTCTATGAGAAGGTGTGCCCGAGTTACAAGGTCTATGTGACAAGTGGAGAATGAGCTAAGAGAGCTACCCACCTATGAAGGGTTACCTAACCTTGCGACCTTCCTACATGAGTTCGAAGGACTTGTCACAGAGTCGCAGCGCTTGTTTACGTTAGACCATGTACTAAAGGCTGCGCCCGCTAGATAGTGGGGTACACACAAGCAGTCCATATCAGAATGGCCACATTACAGAAGATTGATGGAAGCCAGATTTGGTGAAGAAGTCAGGACTATGAGTCACAAGTACACAAGTCTATTGAACCCTATTGTTCACATAAATAAGTGTCACACCACATTTGCAGAATACCCGCGACAGGATTGGGTCCATCATTTCATTCACAAATTGGAAATGACACCCTGAAGCTGGTATACATCTATGGAGTTGTGATAAGGAACTCGGGATTGGGAAGATGTAGTTAAAAAGTTCACACACACATTTGAATTTGTTGATGAGCAGCATACAATTGATGTTGCACTGCAAATGATAAAGGAAAATATATTTTTTGAAATCCCTGTCGAAGAGGTGAATTCCCACCAGTGTAGCGTGACCATCCAACAATGGATGGCCTGCTAAAATCTATGTGGAGACCTAGATGATGATCCGATTAACATAAACATACCATAATCAGATGGTACACATACAGTTGAAGGAAGTGGTATTTCAAGCGACCAGTTCCTCAAGCCACTGAAAATCAAGAAAGTAAACATTGGGTCACTAGGGAACCCAAAGTTCGATAAACATTGGGTCACCAGGGAACCCAAATTTCACCAATATAGTAGTCATGTTGGGATGAAGAGACGGTTGCAAAGATCACAGACTTGATGCATGAGTATCAAGACCTATTTCCTACCAATTTCTCAGAGATGAAGGGAATAGTCGGTGACCTGGGAGATATCAAAATATCCCTGAAACCAAATGCTAAGCCAGTCAAATAGCAACCTTATAGGTTGAATCCAAGGAATAAATAAAAGGTAAAAGTAGAATTGGATCGCATGCTCGACGTAGGAATTATTGAACCTATTGAGGAATCAGAGTGGATCATCCCTATAGTGATCCAGGATAAGAAAACCACAAGCGAAGTCAGGATTTGCGTCGACCTAAGGAAGTTGAACGATGCATGCCTGCACGATCCATTCCCAACACCATAGACATATGAAGGATTGGAAAGCATCAGGGGACAAGAGATGTATTGATCCACTGATGGATTCTCTGGCTATCATCAAGTCAGAATCACAAAGGAGGATTTCCATAAAATGACCTTCATCACAGAATGGGGATGCTACCAGTACACGGTAATGCCTTTTGGACTCAAGAATGCACCTATTGTTTTTTCTAGAATAGTAGTTTCTACTTTTAAAGATTTAATTCATAAATTTCTTGAAGTATACTTTGATGATTGGACTGTGTTTGGTCTAGTAAGAGACCATATTGATAGTTTGCACATGATTTTGGGTCGTTGTCGCTAGTATCAAATCGCGCTTAATTCCAAAAAATGTATTTTTTGTGCACTGTTCGGTGTGTTGTTGGGTCACGTTGTATGTCACGATGAAATTTTGGTCGACCCAGCAAAAGTTGTGATTATCCTTGACTTACCACCACCCACATCAGTCACGCAACTCATATCAGTGATAAGACACATGCTACTACAAGAAATTCATCAAAGGATATGCCAAGATAACTGCACCTATGGAGAAACTGTTGAAGAAAGACGCGAAGTTTCAATGGATCGAGCCCTGCTAGGAAATCCTAGATAAGTTAAAAAACAATATGGCCACCACACCAATACTTGTGTTTCCAGACTAGACGAAGTAGTTCCATGTTCATGTTGACGCTCCATCTGTCACGCTCGACATAGTCTTGACACAACCAGGCGAGGGTGTGCTTGAACACCCTATTACTTCCGCTAGCAGAAAAGTGTCAACAACAGAAAAGAATGACACGACAATATAGAGATAAGGCCTCGCTATGGTCTATGCGATTCATAAATTATGACACTACTTGTTGGGTGGACATTTCAAAATGTACAGATATCATTTGTCTCGAAAATAACTAGTCAACAAGCTAACGTTGGGGGAAGGATCTGTCGATGGCTCCTCCTGTTTCAAGAATTTGACTTTGAGGTCATAGTTAAACCTAGTCGACTCAATGTCGAGCCAAATCACCTATAAAGGATCAAAAGTGGTGAGGAACCAACCAGCCTGGAGGATAAATTTCCCCATACGCAACTATTTGCGATCCACATGATGGACGATCAGAATACATATTTTAATGCTATCATCCATCTTCTTAGCACAGGTTATGTGCCTAAAGGATTATCCACTAACTAGAAGAAACATTTGGTTGTCAGAGCTGCTGATTATGCATTGATTGTTGGACACTTGTACAAATTAAGCGCGGATGAAATACTGCGCCGATGTGTTTTCGACCATGAGCGACCTTGGGTAATGAGTGAAGCACATGCCGATGTCGTAGGAGGACACTATGTAGGAAAGGAAGCTATGCACGATATATTACAATAGGACTATGGTGTCCAACCATACATATGGATACTACTAGCTTCTACAGGTGCTATGATATCTGCCAGAGAACAGAAAAACTGTCACGTCGCGATGAGATGTTGCTTGTGTCGCAGATAAAACTACAAGCATTTGATAGGTGGGTTGTTGATTTTGTCAGACCAATAAGTCCACCAGGAAAGAGGGCTGGCATGTGCTACATTATCACCATGATAGACTACTTAACCATATGGGCAGAATACGTGCTTTTTAAATATTTCACCACCATGACTGCGACGAAGTTCTTATTTGAAAATGAGGTGACAATATTTGGTTGTCCAAAAATTCTACTCAGCGACCAAGGTACGCATTTTTTTAACAAAATGATTACCGAGCTTACTGCAAATTTCCATATCCAGCATAAGAATATCAAACCCTATCACCCTCAGGAAAATGAAACAGTTGAAGCCTTATACAATATTCTGGAGAATGCATTAACCAAAGTGTGCAACGTGCCCTTAGATGATTGGGATCAAAAAATTTCAGCTGTGCTATGGGCGTACCGCACAACTTGAAAATGAATAACATGGAAAACCCCATTCAGACTCATGTATGGCCAGGAACCTATTGTGTCAATGGAGTACATTGTGTCGAGTCTAAGGGTCATTGTGCTAACGAATATGACCGACGGAGATGCTCTTGAGAAAAGGTTGTCACAGCTTGTTCAGATGGAAGAGGAATGCTTTGCCACGGGATTCCATTAGACTGTCGAAAATCATATGCAAAAAGCGTGGCATGCTCTCCATATCTAGGTTAATCAATTCAAAGTCAAAGGACTTGTATTGTTGTATGACAACAAATTCTTCAAACATCCAGGAAAGTTAAAAACTCATTGGCTAGGGCCCTATATGATCACGCACATCACTGAAACGGGTGTAGTAAAAATGCAGAAGCTATATGGAACATACGTCGCGGGTATGGTGAATGGAAGTCGCCTGAAACCTTACTATGATGGTCATGGCATGCCTGGATAAGGTTGTGCTACACGCAAAAAAAAGAGAACACAAGGAAACTTTTCTGTTGCACGTCTATGACAGAACCAACAGAAGCGCAGGAAAAAATGATAATGACAGGCTAGCCGACATTAAAGTGTGAATATCCAAAAAATATTGAGGTGGTTATGACAGCTAGGCGTCATCAATTTGAAAAGATGTGAGGAGATTGAGGGTGTGATTTTTGGTCCCATCAATCGTCCTCATCATAACTACCATAACTGCCCTCACAAGTATAGCAAAAAACTCAAGTAGTAAAATTGATGAGGAACGCGTCGAACGAGAATCCCACGTGATCGATAAGACTTCGATCTCCCATCAAAGTGACGATTGCAGGACACATAGGCACCTATAAATATGAGGCTTCATCACCAAGAACTATTTTACATGAACAGAAAGAGCAAGAGAGAACCAGATTCGGGAGTTGACAGATCCAAAGCATGTAATAGAGAGCGAGTCGAAACCCATGGTCATCATTATTTCTAGTTCCAGTGATATTTTTGACGTAATTGTCTCCCAACCGTGTCTGATTGAAGAGGAAATTGAATCATCTGAGGTACAACAACCCGAGCAGGAACTAGATCTAGCATCAATGGCACGAAAAAGGAAGCAACATGTCCCTATGATCGGTTCGACCCCTGTCACACCGCCTCATTTGGGGATTGTGACGAACCCTATTTAGAGTCCACCAGTTACAATCCTGCAAATATTCGTGCCACCGAGACAGGCTGGAGAGAGAGCGACTAGAGAGTCATCTAGGCCGCAACTGTTAAATAAACACAAGGCTAAGGCCGTCGACGATATACCTAAGCAGGACCTAATGGAGGAGGATGTACCAGAATCACTACTTTGAGACGATGATGCCACCAAGGAAGAGGAAAAATTCCCCCACTATGTTCGGTCGAGGAGAGCCAACGTGCAAGAGGTAAGGACACCGAAGAAAACACAAACAACCTTGGTGACACCTAGGTGTTGATGTATTTGTAACTTCAGAATGTATTCACTTGTATATTTTATATTGTATTTCATTATACCCTGATGTTCCTCGAATTGGGAAAGTCATTCGTATAATAAAGTCATGTAAAGTCATTGAGGTTAACCCTCCTTTGTAAGTTAGGGTAATAGTCCCCACAGTTGAAGGGTATTAGGGTTATTAGACTCTCCTAGTGAGGTCAGCCCTGGTGAGTAATTGTCAAGTGGAAAACTAGTATAAATAGAGAGTGAGACTCTCTATTTGAAACACACACTCACTTAACTATAGCGCATGAGTGAGAGAAGAGGAGCTTGCACAAATGAGAGAGAGAACAACTGTCGAAGATCATCTTTGTGTCTTTGGGTTTTACTTTTTCTATTGGTGCTCATTCTATCTCTGAGGAAGTTGCGGGGTTTTCTCCTTTATGGTTTCCCCGAGGAAAACTCTTTGTGTCTCTTGCCTCTTGTGATTATTGATATGCATGTTATTCTCTTAGATAAGATTCTAGCTCATATTGATTAACTGATAAAAATTTAACATGGTATTAGAGCCAACCTGAGAAGAAGACATTGTGTAGTTGCAGAAGCTAGGGATTCTTATTTTTTGGGTCTCTCTCCATAGATCATCAGCAAAAAGAGGCTAGGCTAACTCTCCATTGAAGGGTGCATCTTTATGTCGAAGCAGAATTTGATTCCAGGCATTTTCAGCTTTTGACCTGTCACTAGTGCGGAAGATTAGGGATTTTAATAGAAGATAAATTTTTGAGTGAGCCTAGCATAGGATTTCTCTCCTTCTCAAAATCGAAATTTTTGGTTGGGTAAAACTCCGGGAAAGTAAAACCCTAATTTAACACCAGACCAGAAAGGGCCTAAAATACTAAAACTAGTCATTTTGGTGCATTCGCTATATATTGATATTGGAGAAGGCTTGGGAGACGAAATGTTTACAGACCGAAGATAAATTCCTGATGTACCATGTGTAAAAGTTTCAGCCTCATATTCGCTATATTGTGAGAGATATGATTCCTCCAAATCAGGGTTCCATCCTTTCCCTAGATTCATCCCTAAATAGGACACCTAGGGAAAAGTGTTATATCTCAGGCTACAAAGTTCCAAATTAAATTTCACAAGATTTTCCATATAGGGCATGGAATTTAATTTTTGAGGTAAAATTTTCAGACCTCCAAGGTGAAATAGTGACACGTGTAGTCTGTACAAGTTCTCTATGCTGAACAGTCTTGAAACAAGTCACCTAGGGAAAACTCTCCTAAGTCCCAATTGGTGAATCCAATTCTGCTCAAACCTGTGGTGTTGGAAAGAAGACATACGAGGATACCTCAATACAATTTTTCTTACATAGAGGAGCATTAATTTTGGATATATTACAGAAATAATATCAGGAAATTTTGCAAAAGAAATTGAAGAAAACTAGGGCATCGAATATTTTGCAGTTTTGATCACAGTTTTGGGGAAATGAATATGCTTCTTAGCTCACCTTGAGGGGGCGCATTTTTCTATCCAATTAGATCTAAAACATTCCAAGTTTTTAAAATTAGGGTTTCTTTGACAAACCCTAGATCAGCCAGATCCAGAACCAGGACGGACACCTTAAATCGGTAAGATATAATCTTTTGTTATTTACATTTGAGGTTCTCATTTCAAAATTACCTATCACAACAGCTTGATGACAAGCTTGGTGAAGCTAAAAGATTCCATGTATGGAAGTATAGGACTTCCATGATCCTTGAAGAAATTGACTTGGATCAGTTCTAAGAGCCAGAGGGAGATGTGGATAAGGCTAGAGCCAAGAGAATCATTGTAGATTCTATTAAAGATCATCTCTCATGTGTCATCCCTGAAGACACCAAAAGGAAGTGTTCGATGCTATGATGAAGCAATCGAAGAAGAATAAGATATTGTTATAACCACCTTGAATGGCCTCCCAGTGTCATGGGATTCATTCATTCAAGGAATGTGTGCCAGAAGGAAGTGATTACCTTCTGCAAACTCTGGGAAGAGTGCACATAAGAAGAATCTTGACTCGTAATAAGAGAAGAGAAGATGGGAGCAATTGAAGATCAAGCTCTCACGATTCAAAGAAGATCCCTCAAGCAATGAGGAATATGATGGACTCAATTCTAGAAGAACCTCTTATCCATATTAGCATTTGGATAAGAAATGATGATGTTATGAATGAAGAAGATGATGAAGTTGAAGGCTCAATAACGAATAAAGATAAGTATTCAATTGTCATTTCATGATATTACTTGGTTATGCATTTGTTTATATTCAGTTGATTTTTTATGCATTATAGAATGCTTGCATTAATAACAGTATACTAATAATATGCATGTGATGGCTAAGTAGACCATGGTGCTATACAAATCTCCATTTCTACTTATATAGAATGAAACCTCTTTGCTCACATATTGGATTAGTGCACAATCTCAATGATGTCATGGTAGAGATGGAAGGAATCTAGAAAGTTTCTGTGAGATATGGATGAATGTTGTATAGGCTAAAATAGTTGCATGATTATATCTTTATGCATAAGAATTTTTCATTATAAATATGCATTAAGAAATGTTTCTAACCATACAATTGGTGCATTTGACTTATAGGAAAGATCGCGTACAATTGCCTACAAGAAAACAAGGATGAGACTTGTTCCAAAGAACAAGTGATGACAGTTCAAGATTCACTCTAATAATCCAAAATGAAGAATGATGACTAGAATGCGATGTCAAAAGGGAAGTCTGTAGTATCTTCCATATGGATCTACAAGATCCAGCATGCAGCAGACGAAAGCATCGTGAGATACAAGGCAAGATTCGTAGCACAAGGCTTCTCACAGAAAGAAGGCATAGACTATGAAGAAACATTTGCAGCCACTGGAAGTTGAGACACATGACAGTCAAACTCATGTGTGCAAATTAAAGAAGGCCTTGTATGAGCTTAGAAGGAACCCATGGGATCACTAGTACAAAATGAGGAATTAGCTACTACGTTACTAAAAATTCTAGTCAGCACAGGTTTTTCAAGTGATTTACTACTAAATATGAGCAATTTTGATTGACCCAACTATTAACGACTAAAATTAACTATTAATTTAGTCACCAGTTAACAAATATGACTAGATAATAAGTGACAAAGTTAAAAATGACTAACATAAACGACTAATTTAGTCACGACATAAAAATGACTAGCTAGAAGAATATGAATTATCCATTGATGTTAGTCATTTTTTATTCCCACTCCAATAATGGAAAATTCCAATTTTGGTGATGAAGTGTTACAATTTACTAAATTTTGACACGACAAATAGATTCTCTCTAGATCCATATGCGGTGTTAAAATTTAGTAAATTGTAACATTGTAGATGGATTTGTGTCACAAAGGGTATTTGATGAATTAATCCTAATTAGCATAACCCATACGTTAATTTGTCCAGGATAAGTAAAAGAACATGCTAACCATATTGCTATGTTCAATATCCCTCTCCATTTTGTATAGCTTATAAGATTAATAAAGTGAGATCTAGACCACCCAAGTTAGACCTAGTACTATAGTGCAATGCTTATTTCGAGGAGGCTATGGATATGTTTGATAACATATCAATACCAAACTAATCAATTAATATCGATGATAAACATAAATAGAAAACCTCTACTACATTGGACCACATCTAGACATCTATGAAAGTAAGTAACAATGGCAAGATACATTTGCTTAAAAAACTCTATCCACAAAAACATATATATATATATATATATATATATATTGCAACACTATGTAAACCAATAAAATCAACATTAGAATATGACCATAATACCTCCAGCTCAAACCCAAACATACCATCGACCTCTTCTTGAGTTCATTTATGGAGGATTATCTGAATTCATGAATATTTCCTCCCCAAATTAACCAGATATGAAGAATTATGTTGAAATCATGGAGATTTCCTACCGGGATTATCTAGATAGACCTTTGGCGCCAAATATTTTCTGTTGGTAGGAAGCCATGAGGATTTGGTAGGTTTTGGGAGGAAAAATGTTGTGAATTTGGTTTGAAAGGCATTTTCGGTGTTTTGGGTTTGATGGGTTTTGGGAGGAAAATAGTTGTGAATTTGGTATGAGAGGCGTTTTTGGGGTATTTATCAGGCCATCATTGATGTCCATAGAGGAATTGTGATGCTTAGAAACCATTGCCGAGGGTTTAGAATTTGGGTATTTATTTTCGAGTGTGCCCCTATTCTACTTGTCGTTGGACTTGCCTCTGCTACTTAGCCAATTGGCTCTACAATAAACTTTTCCTTTCCTGTTCATGTTTCTTACTTTGTTTCCCTTACCCCCGCTCTCGACGAAGCTATTGGTTCTAGCACATGAAGGGATACCGCGGACATTCTACACTTACAGCATAGGGCCGTGGTTTTTGGTCGGTTGGAGATTAAATAACCCTTGCCAATTTTGGATAGGAGACCTGCATAGAGTCGTTTTATTTGTCATTTACATTCTAAATAATAGGAATATGAAATCCGTGGATAGAAGAGCATCGGAGAGAGGTTGGAGGCTCTTGAAGAGGTGGTTGATGAATTCTGCAGTTTTAGTGTCAAACTCTCAAACTTCCATCCCAAAATTCCAAGTTGGTTTCTTGGTTTTATTTGAAATTTTAGCTTATGCATGTTAATCTTGGTTAGCATCCCACATTGTGAATGTTCAAAATTGTCTAGCATCATGAATCTTGATTCTCTATTGTGAATTTTGATTCCTAAATAATGGGTTTTTCAATAACTGTAAGAAACACTTCAAACACTTCACTGATGCTTGGCCTGAAACACTTCAAACACTTCACTGATACTTTGCCTGAAACACTTCACTGATATAGTTTTGAGAAAAGATTGTGTGTAGTTTTTTGTATTTAAGAAAAGATTGTGTGTAGTTTTCTTCACATTCAAGCATGGGTTATTTTTGGCTGACCTTACAGTATGTATTCAAAGATTGTTAGTTGATGGGGAGTGCAGTTATATTTAGTTTGTGGTTTCATTTAACATTGGATATTTCAAAGGCATCTACATGAATTTTGCAAGGACAATCAATCACAGTTCCTATTCCGTCGTTGCATTTAACAGGATACTCGGTGGATTAATTATAAATTTGATTTTGAAGACAAATTAGTTTGAGATAACATCGTTGGAGACCCAAATTGCATTGTAATCAAACATATTACTCACACGTATTGATATTCAAGCCTCATGTTGATGTAACAGTATAATCTTCATAACTGTGTAGGATTCAATTCATATTGCAATCGATATGAAAATAATTTATTTTTTATGTATTAAGAACGAAACCATATAAGTTTCAATTCATGAGTGCACATAACCCAAACAAATTCTATCAACATCTTGGGCATCGGAGCTTTTATTGTTGTGAATGTAGCACTTTTCTCCCAAGTGATAATTTTTCATCGTTTTTAAATGATTGAACTTGGAATGAGTACATTGATATCCAAATTTCTATTTTGGTTCTTATACACTATTTCTATTTCAATTACGAAGCATCCCAATTTGAATATATGCAACCTCAATAACATATCCTCATTTACTACTTGGCACAACTAGAGGCCATGATTTTTATGAATACCCATTGTTGTTCTCTCTAGGGATGGTAAGATCATGGATAAATGTAAAGATTAGTGTAAATGCTACAATGTTAAAGCCAATAGGTCTTGATGCAGTTTTGATAATGGTGAATTGAGTACTAATAAACAAAACTTATTGTCTTGTTTATGAGTAGAGAACTGAGGGAAGTATTGGAAACTATCCTATAGCTCTTGACGTTAAAAAAGAAGGCTCTTATGATTCTAACATTTTCTAGTCATTATTAGAATAGTATGTTTTTTTATCCCAAAAACATGCTTGAAGGTCAAGGCCTGCATTGCATTAGACAATTTTTTTAAATATTTTGGAAGTTTCTCTGAATTATCTTTGCCAGTTGACAAATTTGGCAAAATGCCACCTTTGTCATTCTTGAATCTGGCATGCAGTTCACCGTATTCTTTGTCACCAACCTAGGGATGTTTCTTTCCATATATTATAATTTTTTTGTCTCTGCTGCTGCTGTGACTTACTTTTATTAATTTTAGGGCTGCAACAAACCAAGCATCCTTAGAACATGCCCATATTTTCTTTACATTACTCCCTAAAAGCCAAAACAGTCCTTAAAGGTGCCCATAACTATTTCTCTTGTTGCTACAATTAGATCAGGATGCACCCAAAATTGATAACCAAGGTTATTTGCAGTTGGTTCCAACCTAGAATCACCTCAAAGCTGTCCAGATATGTCCAGAGAGTGTCCTAACTTATAATTTAAGCCTCTCTTGTTGTTTTAAATATCTCAGAATGCCTTTATTTCTAAGCATTCTCATATCCATCCATGTTGACCCTCCGCTACTACACAAAATTTCTCAGTTTTTCTCAGATTAGCTGCTACAGGGATGGAATGGCTTCAACAGGAGCTAGGGCATCATCAAACTAAACCAAATGAAAAAATTGGCACCCACCTTCATCATCTTGGATGTCAACCCAATCAAAGACTCCAATTTTTTAAAATCTCAGGCATTGTTATCTGCTTTAAGATCCCCTTTAGGAATAAGCAATAGAATGGTATTTAGGTTTATTATTTTCAATTGAGGAAACCATGTTGTCAACCAATGATCCCCCTGGGCATTCTTCGAACGTCATCTATTTGAACCTATAAATTGTTCATCAAAATTTACATACTGAGTCCCACTTATATGAAAAATCAAGATCCAAAAAGGTGGATTATAAAGAGTCAAACTATACATCATCTTTCAGAAATAACACCTTATATAGAGCATTACAGGTTAAAAAAGAATCAAATACTACATCATTACAATTGTCAATTCAACATCTAGACTTCAGCTCATAGTAAGTGAAAATAGAGAAAACGAAACAAACATTGGAATTTAGTCCAGAAGAGAGATTGAAGACATCAAATGAAGGGTCCTGGTCCTTGGATCATATTCATTATGCACACTTCCTACTGAGCCCGAATATCAGAAGTCTGTGGATCCATCAACACACCCAATTTTGATAATGAATCAACAATGGTGTTCCTTTCTTTATAAACATGCAAAAGAGACTCTGCATTGATTCAATTTTTGATATTGATGATTACATAAAAAAGGGTGTTAATTGCAAATTTCTCATAGTGGTAATCACCTGAAGTTTATGGATCCTCTTCTCAACAGTTAACTTTAGAACCAAATTTAGTGCTAGAAGCTCTACTCTATTGTTGTTTCTCCCTCCCAAACCAACTTTGAGTTTTCAATAATTTGTCTCATAGGTTTATAAAATGCCTCCATCTCCCCCCAAGGAAGGATCCCCCTCAACAACTCCAAATTAAGCCCAAGCTCCAGTTATATCAATATGACTTATTTTCTTATTACCCTTGGAGGTTTGATATACTAAACCCACTTGAAACTTTTAAGTATTGGCATACTTTGAGTGGCACGGACCTGTGGACAAAAAATATGATTTTCAAATAACCTGGAGTTACTTACCAACCATATTCCCCAAGCAACAATGAGTAGTAAGGATTTGAAAGGATTTGCTAATGTGTTTCACACCAATCTCCCTTCTCTATTAATTTCTTAAGCCTATTTGAACCTCACTTTCCTTCCAAACTGAGTAAGAATATGAGCATTGTATTAGCAGGAGTAAGGTTTTACTATGTGTTCTGAAACATTGGACATGTTCCCTATCCACTCCCATTTTTTCCTGGTGTATATTCTAACTTTGTTGTATATCCTCCCCCTACAAGGATCCTAGATCAAACAAGTTCATTTTTTTCCTCCTTTATTCTAACAGGGTTGTTTTTGAGTGCATGAGAATAATTATCCCACCACTGTCCTTCTTCACCAAGAAATCCCAAGGTGTCAGTTGAGAGATGCTCCTGGTTAAAGATAGTAGAAGTTAAAGTATTAAGTACTTGATGCAAATAAAAAATATTTCTATCTCTTAGGGATTCCACCATGTTCCTTGGAAGCTTGAATTTCTCTCACCACAACCCACCCAAGGGTCTTCACCTAAACACATTTTGTTACCTGTCCCCACTCACCAAACAAGCCACTTAGCTACTAGTGGGAATGCCAACACCACTACATTCAAAATTACTAATGCATTATGATACGATCTCATCCAGGTCCTTATCCAATCTTCCATAATAAGAGGAGCAATATGCTTCTGCTAAATGGTATTCACCCACAATCCTCTTCCTTCAAAAAGTTTCCAAACACATTTTACAGTGGATATTATTGATGTCCCACCCTCCCAAGTATTTGGATAGAGCAATATTTCTATAAGAGGCCCAAGGAAAACTCTTTCTTCCAAAGTTCCCACCCATAAAAATTTTAAGCTTAATTTCCTCACATGTTCCAACACTCCTTTGGTAATAAAAGATAGAGAGACCCTATAAAATAGAATTGATTCAAGCATAGATTTAAACAACACTAGTGTTCCTCCTCTTGTAAGCCACTTGTTGCACCATAGATTTCCTTTTTTTCTACTTTCTAGATGATCCAACCCTAATATGTTTTGGTGCAGTCATTTGGTTTTAAATAGAACCATAAGTATGTTATATACTAGATTGTATCTCATCTCTTTTTAAGGAAACAAATGTAGAAATGCCCTCCTATCCTATTCACCTATTCCCATAAGGGAAATAATATATTTCCCTAAGTTACCAATCATACCAGTATCCATACAATACATATAAAACCATACTAGGATCCATACAATACAGATCAATAAAATTTTATAACTTTAAAGCATCCCTTCTAGAGCCATTACATAAAAGAAATATGTTATCTACAAATAATAAGTGAGATAAAAATATCCCTCCCCATTCTAATGCCATGTAGATCTGTTGTATTTTTGGACTCAATAAGGGCTCTACTTAGCCCTTAAGCCATCAAAAGTATTTCTTCCAAAGTTCCTTCCCATAAAAAATTGAAGCTTAATTTCCTCACATGTTCCAACACTCCTTTCATAATAAGAGATAGAGAGACCCTATAAACTGGAATTGATTCAAGCATAGATTTAAGCAGCACTAAAAATATCCCTGCCCATTATAATGCCATGCAGAGACCTTGTATTTTTGGACTCTATAAGGGCTCTAATTATCCCTTAAGCCACCAAAAGAAAGATCCAAGGGGACCGAAAGAAATAGCAAACGGGAAAGAGGGCACCCCTGCCTCAAACTTCTCCCAAGCCTAAAAAATCTGAAGTTGAACCATTAATTAAAACTTTATAAGAAACTGATGTAGTTCAATTCATCACCTAATTTACAAAACTTAAGTTGAATCCCAAATGAAATAACATCAGTCTCTGGTAAATCCAAGTTACTTTCTCATAAGCTTTTGATAAATATACTTTAACTCTATAGCAAACTGCTTTTCAACTTTTATTGTGTGAAAAGTCCCTTGAGCTACCCCTAGGGCATGCATTCAGTAATTATAGGAAGTTCAACTACTTACTAATCATATATTATGTTATTTTAATGGCATGTCATTATTGCATTGATAATGCATTCTACAACCTAGGTTGTGTAACACGTTACAATTTTTTTCAAGGAAAAAATTGTATTACTTTTATTTGTAAGATGGAAAAGGTAATATAATATTCAAAAATAGTTCTTGTGGCATTAGGACCTCATGGGGTGAATGTTCTATGAAGATACTCAAATAGTGTTTACTATACTTTCTTAATACTATCGTGTTCCGGAAAAGTAGAAAAACTAAAACTATAGAGGCAACAACAGTGAAGGATGCAAGGGGGATGAGCAATGTGATTTCCCTCCTTGATCTCAACTAAATTTAGGATTCCAATTTGTAATCCATTCAACATCCTTTCATCGTTTATCTGTTAAAGTATTTAGTTTCTTGAATACATGCTTGGAAGATACTAATGTTAATTGTGCACTCCAATGCTCGGAAGATACTAATGTTAACTGTGCACTCTGATTCTGCACTTGATCCATATGAGCTTGTAGACAAATGTTATGAAAATAGATGTTGTCAAATTCCTAGTGGGATCATTCGCTGACAACATGGTTCCCTCAATTGAAAATAAGAAACCTAAATACCATTCTATTGCATATTCCTAAGAACAATAAAACAGGCGAGTAACGTAAATTCATGTAATTTTGTTTCCATTTTCAAAATTTCATGGGTTCATGCAAATGAGGAAATGTACCTACACATCCATGGATGATTACCACAACAATCTGCTGACATAGTGTGTGGGGACGAACATACAACCAAAGCCACAAGAAACAATCCCCACAATACTCAGTCGAGGTCTTCAGGAAAAAATATTGCCCTAAAGAAAACTATGAATGGGCCTAACAAACCATGAATAGTATAACCATTGCAGCTAAAAAATTCTAATTCCGTATTTAGAACATCTCGGTGAAGCACCAGGATGGAAACCTACAAGGTCATGAGTTCCATACAAGAGAGTTTCAACTAAAAACTTGCCCAGATTGCAGATTGGCATGCTCTACTAAAACAGGTGGCCATCTAAGCTACAAGCTCAAAACACAGTGAGCTTAAGTAAGAAGGAGCCTCAAATATATGCATTAATTGGTTGTATATGAAGTTATCCAAAACCACTCACCTATACAGCAAAGCAAATTCTTCAATAACTAGTTCAATGAATGTAGCATGTCAACTTTCAAGATGTGATGGTTTTCATTATCATGAATTCCCGTCTTAGTTTTAATTTTTATTCCCATAGATTTGAAATATATAATTTTAAGCTAGTATCTGCTAGTTAATGACATAAAGGTGAATGCATGTCTCCTGTATTTGATTATTCACGGGCTTTTTTGTTATAACTATGGATGTGGCAACATTCAGTGCTTCATCTTTTCTGTATACTCTTGGTTTCTTGGACATGATGTGTAAGTATTCTTAACAAGTTTCTCAAGTTGTGGGTCTGTGAAAGTGCAACTTGGTCAAATTCCATTGATTTTTTGTTTAAAGAAGAAGTGGTTTTTGCAATATTTAAACTAATTGAGTCCATCTGGAGCAGGTAGTTTTTTATGTTAAGATTATTCGGAATAAGCAAATTGGACAACTAGAGGGTTATGGTTTTGTGGAACTTGATTCTCATGCAACTGTAGAGAGAATTTTGCAGAATTTCCATGGTACACCCATGCCTAGTTCTCAATAACCTTTTAGGTTGAATTGAGCTAATTTTGGAGTTGGTGAAAGATGGACAGAACCAGGCACTGGGTATTCCATATTTGTTGGGGAATTGGGTCTTGAGGTCACTAATATTATCTTGCAAGAGACTTTCTAAAGCTGATATTCATCTATCAAAGGTGCTAAAGTTGTGATAGATTCAAATACAACTCGCACCAAAGGTTATGGGTTTGTCAGATTTGGTGATGAGAATTATAAAAACCGAGCTATGACTGAAATGAATGGCTTTTATTTCTTCTTGAGACCTATGCATATTAATGAAGCTACACCAAATAATTCCTTGGGATTTCAACAACCTTATTCCATCAAAAGGCATGTTTTTCAAGGATGGTAGATTTTACTTGTATGTTTTTATCAGTAGTTTTATGTATATATTGATAGGTCACTTTACATATGTCTTGTAACTCAATTTTGGGAAGACAATTAAGACAACCTAGTCTATCTACATGATTACATGTATCCCCTTCAAATCTTCATAAGTTATTCTTCTCTCTTGCATGGTAGTTGATTGCCAAGTGGTTCTCTTTTATTGTTGGCCAGTCAATAATTTTATTTTAAACTTGTATGTAACCATTTTAAGAACCATCTGCAACTGATGTAGGAGCTATTGTCTCCTATAGTTTTAATCGTATGTCAATTAACTATAGAATTATACAGTGACAAGTGTTGACAGTTATCCATAAAACTTTTGAATTCTTAAAATTCTCATAGATTGAGAAATGTCACATTGGGAAGATTTCTGCTGAATAACTACTTGAAGAGAAGTTAAGAATAATCAAACAGCCTCTCACTTTGTTATTTAATATCTCAGAGCCATCTTGCCAATGGACTCAATGTTATTAAAAGCAATTCAGGGAATATTATACAATATTTTGGAAGGAGGATTCTCTCCCACAATGAGATATCTCCAGATATTTACCTTGTTTCTCCTTAAATTCCATGATAATAAATTGTAAATAACGGAATAGTTTCTTAATATGCTATTAAGACCTATCAGTCAGCTTGGGAAGGGATGCAGGTTATTAGAAACAATTCAAGGAATGCTCCATAATATTTGTGAAGGTGGAATTTTGCAACAACTAAGATGGATACACTCCTAGTCTACAGACCCACCTTGGCAAAAAGAGTTTGTCTATACAGGGAGAGATCACTAGTTCCTAGGCCCTAACCCCATGTTGTTTTCAGAAGGCAGACACAAGAACCCCCCTTAAATTATTTCTTCTTGATGACAATGAAACTGCAGCCAAAAAGTATGAGAAACTAAAAGTGGGGAATTCTCGTGAGTCCTAGTACAACATTAAGAAGAACTAATCTGGAAGATGGGTCTAAGCATATAATTACCCAATTCAAAATTTGACTCAATACATTTTGGATCATAGGTTTCCAATTACCTAATTTAGTTCTATAATGTTTAGTGCAAGGCCAAGATAAGTGAGGCCATTATCCCAACTTTATATTTTGAATCCAAGGAGTCTGTGGATTTTTACTTGTGGTATGTTTTCAAAAGTTCCCATTTGGAATCCTTCATTTTTATTTTTATAGAGGCATGTAAGGAGCTATCTAGATTTCTGTGTAATTTATTTGCATTCAATCCAAGAAAGAGATTTTCATTACAAAGAATTCAGAATTCGTTGGATGTCTTTGCCATTATTTTCTTCACGAGGGTTTGATCCAACCATGTTCATTGATTATGGTCCTCATGATTTGGTTTTGGACAAAATGGAATTGTTAAGAGGTGTAGTTGGTTTGGGAGCAAGGATTATATGTTAACTCTCTGTCATATTTGCCCATGAATATTTCATTTCTATTTACATGAACCTTCCTATTTTTCCTTTCATTTGTAATACAACACCGAAATAGGAATAGGGATTCATTTTTTGAACTTTACCCTTTTATTGTAAAAAGTTTGATTTACAATAAGTTTGACTTAAAAATGTTTCTTTTGTAATATGCAAATCTAGAGTACAAATCTGATGGAAATCCATGCGAAGAAAGAATTAAACCTATGGTTGACGGGGGGACTGAAGGATTCAAGGGCCATGCCAGAGTGATCTTACCAGGAATCACACCATGCTTTGAGTGTATTGTTTGGCTTTTCCCACCACAAGTTAAATTTACGCTATGTACTCTTGTTGAGACTCCATGAACAGCTGCTCATTGTATCGAGTATTCCCATCTCATTCAGTGGGATGACGTATGATGCCTTATATTTTCATTTGAAAGTTATTTAGCGATGCAAGTCTTCTAAATCTCTTGTTTTCATAATACACGCCTACATAAAGATATTAATTTTTTTCTCTTGTAGGAACATCATGGAAAAATGTTTGATGCAGACAACGAAGAGCATATGCAATGGGTTTATTCACAGGTACACTATTATTAAAACGATAAATAATGCTTGCTCAATTTCAGTCATTAGAACTATATAGAAATTGAGACTTAAATTCAATATGATACTACAGGAACTCAAGAGAGCAGAGTTATATGGTATAAGTGGAGTCACCTATTCATTAACTTAGTTGTGGTTGAATTCTCAAACCTCCAGCATATTTTATCTCCTTTTACTATTTGGTCTTCTGACTATGAAGGAACTATGGAATTTTCGTATCCTGCTCCCTTTATTAATATTGTTATTGCTGTAAATGAAACGGTCTATATATTTTGAGAGAGCAACCTTTGGACAAAATCTCCAAGCGAGGATTTGTTATGTCCAGTTAATTACTGATGCTAGTTTGCGGGTTATCAAAGAAAATGTTATTATAATATTAATAAATGGTTGTGAGAAGAACCAAAATCTATCAATAAAGGCTCTGGGTAGTTTATATTGGGGTGGTAGTTCTTCGGGTCTTAACATTTTTTATTTTGTTCAATATATTTGTTTGTGCACTATTTTTTTCCTCAAAGAAAGAATTGTAATTTTATATCATTAAAAAGTGAAACAAAATTGCATTATGTCGATGCTATTTAAAGCATTGATCTAGAAACTATCGCCACATCCAACAAAAACATACATATTGATTCTTATCAGATCTCCTAAGATATTGAGTCCTCTCTGTTCAACTTCCAAAAAATGGAAAACAAATCATAGTAGCCACAGATAAATCAGTTAGAAACCAGTCCTCATCAAGTGTACACTTAAAAAGTCTGTAAACAACCAGAAATATATACAAAACTGAAACAAAACTATACCATATGGAAACCAAAGTTTTCATAAAACCGCAGAAAGGTAACAAAACAAATGCCAAATAGACCCATAAGTGTAGTAACCATAATTATGAAAGGATCCTTGCTTGGTGATCTTTGTGAAAAGGAGGATGATAATAATCTGAGGTTTGTCCTGCACGATTGTCCATAATAAACCACATTCCTCTCTGCATCTGTAAACCTTCTTTTGATAAAATATTAGCAACTTCATTTATTTTTTGGTACACATGTTGAATGATGAAAGGGTTTAGATTAGAAACAAACCTTTATATTTTTTCCAGCATTATACTCAGAAATAAATTAGTGCACTGTTGGTCTTCCTTGATCCATTTGATAATGTTAAGAGAATCACCAAATACTCGTAATTTGGAAATGCCTTTTCTAAATCCAAAATGAGAATTAGCTTCATCGCCATCACCTCTGTGTAATTATTAGTGCCCTCACCCAAACCAGCCCAAAACTTGAAGCAAACATCATCTGAAAGGTGTAAAATGTATCCTTTACCACATACATTTGGTCCCCTTGCTAGAGGTGCATTATTATTTGTGCACATAATTTAATTAGGTCTGCACATCTAACAATTAATTATGCATAATAATTAAATTTGTAATTATCAAATTTAAGCATTAAAGTTAGCGAGATAAGATCGACTTACTTTAGTTAACAAATTTTGATCTTACCTTGCATTTGGAGCCCAAATTGAAGTAATCTTAACTTGAAGCATCCATCTATTTTAGGCTTAGCTAGTTGAGTTGTGGATTAGTAAACTGCATATAGCTGAGCAATAAGCATGTAAGCACCTTTCTCCATAAAAAGGACATAGGTCCTCATTGTACTATGTGATTGAGATGAGAGAATAATCGAGTTTTTCCTTTGCATTGTGTATGTTTCCCTTGCTAGGGTTTTACCACCTATATCTGGTGGTTCATTTGTGGGGTTTCTTTATGTTTATTCTTGTGACCATGTCAAAATTCAAACATGGTATCAGATCCTTTTGAGGAAATATTTGATTTTCAATCTGGATCTAAGTAGTGAATGTGAGCAATTGCCATCGCCATTTCCATTGTCGTGATCAACTGATCTCAAATAGGCTAATTGTTTTTAAACTATTTGAGATCTTGTTGAAGTAGTTGAAAACTAATTATTTATTATATTTTTTTTATTTGAACAAAAAATAAAGAGAATACAATTGGCTTCCTAGTTTTTTTTTTCAAGTCTAGTGGCCACTTCGTTGTTTTTCCTTTCTTAACATTCTTGCAAAACTAAGCTCCTTGCAAGTAGAGCTAGGACATTGTTGTTTTGATGGATATGCATAGTTGAGAACTTGAGATAGATTTCTCAGTGGATGCTTGACCTCAAGATGGTGCTAACTTATTGATCTTTCCTTAATACATAAATAGCACATATTCTTCCTCAATATCAGTTAAAGTATTTTTTAACTCATCTGCCAAAGGTCATTTCTAAATTAAAGATCTAGTTAATGCCAAGTTCACAGGTATAGTTAACAAGAACATAAGCAGGACGACACATAACAAGGGGTTTTTAATTTTATTACAACTTACAAGTATATACACCAAAGAAACTGTGCAATGTCTCACAAACTCTAGAATTCTCCACCCCAGTGATTTTTGGTCTTTTTTAACTTATTTGCTAACGAAATTCCCTAAATTAAATAATTGTAGTCTATTGAATTGTTTCTCAACTCAAATGCAGGATCCAGTTAATGCCAAGTTCACAGGTACAGTTAGCAAATACATAAACATGGGGACAAATAACAATAGATTTTAATTGTGAGTATACACCACAAAAACTGTGCAATATCGCACAAGCTCTAGAATTATTCGCCCAAGAAATTTTTATTCACCTTATAGATGGATACCGATTCTTATGGCATTGCTCTCTATTGGCATGACATGTCTCTAGCTACTTACTTATGGGAATGATTTTATGAATACTCCTTTAGAACTTCCTCGCCTACTTTTCATATTTTTTTTGTAGGTGCTCTGAACGAAATGTTTGTTTGATATTCTTAAAGTAGGTTCACTCACAGTTTCCCTCCTATGATAGTTATTTAATATGCTTACATGATGTGATTCTAATGTAACAGGTATGTAGTGCAAATATGTTATTTGCAAAGTTTTTTCTGAAGGCTTTAAAATGTCAGTATATATGAAGAGGAAAATTGTGAAACAAATTACTGCTTTTTGTTGCTATTTCTTATGACATGAGATAGTGTGTTTTGTGTTTTTGTACTCATTAATAAGGTAAACTTATGTTAAATGTTTTCATATTTTAATAGTTTTTGGAATATTTGGCAGGGTGTTGTTAAGAGCATTATTCCAGCCATTGCTGCAACAAATGCTATCATATCATCTGCATGTGCACTGAAGGCTCTACAGATTGTAACTGGATTCAGCAATATTTTGTCAAATTATTTAACGTAGTCTCTAAAATATTACATGTTTTTTATGCGATATTTTTCAACTTTAAAGTTGAGTGCTATAATATGTTTGCCAAGGAATGTATCTCCTTTATATGGTGCAAAGAGCACAGATTTGAGTTGAATTTTATGACTATATGATATGATGGTTCAGGTGCTACATTTATTCACAAATATACACATTTAATTACTCTTTGAGTTGAATGATTCAGAAACCTGCATATACACATTTTAGATTTAGAATTGTATTCGTTTGTTGCTTTTTTTCAAATTTGTGCCTCTAATAAAATAAGATGACGTCATGAACAAAGCTCTACAAGTCAATGAAATCTTAAAATTAATTTAGATAAATTCGGGGAAGTGGTTCTATGGTTAAATGTTATGTTTTTGGATTATATGGACACGGGATCTTTGTTCAACTTTTGTCCTTTTTCTGTTGGTAGCAGACTTGAAATATTATGATCACCCTTTCCTGTCAAAAATAACTGACGGTTAGAGTTTTCAGACAACCCTTCCACCACATTTTTATAAAGTTATTATAACCTTCAAGATGTTACATGAAAATAAGAAATTTAAAAAAGGGAACAATGCTATGATGGTTTGTGAACAAGTTGGATGGAGTAAAGCATATCAAGATAAACTAAAGTTATATTTATTTTGATAAATTAGAAACAGTGGTACTCAAATGTGTTGTGCTTGTGAATTAACACAGTGTGCAAGTCCTTGGACAACATAGCCTTGTAGTGCCCCACCTCATCTCTCACCACGGCTATTCTTTCAATAGTTCCCTACTGCTTTGGAGAAGAGATGGCACAAAATAACTTTGACTGATTTGAACATAACACTATAAATCATATGGAAATATAAAGAAGCCTTATTGTATTATTTTTAAATCTATTGCCTCTGTGGTATGACAAACAATCCAAATCCCAGTTTATGAGTCTCTTGGCCTTCTCCAAAGAATATCATGTTCCAATATTTCGCTCATCAACCTCAACAATAAATATGGAATTATTGTAGACTCTCCCTGGTTCAGGAAAAATATTTATGGTTCATCCTATCAGGGATAAAAGAACATCATAAGGATAGGTTGTGAGTGTTGAAATATTATACATATAAATCGTAGAACTTTAAATATTGTGAATGGGACTTGGAAGTTGGAACACATATTTTGATCTGGTAGGTTATGTTGTGGGCCCTTGCAGTATTGTAAGGTTAGGTTGTGGGTTATTTGAGCTGCTAATTACAAATGAGCACCACAATATTGGGTTGTAGGCCCTCAAAATTTCAAAGGTTATGGTGTGGGTTACTTATGATGTTCATTTTACATTGAGTACCACTATTTTAGGTCGTGGGCTAAGTAGCATGAAACTTGGAAACGGTTACGTGTTTTCGATATTGGAATGACATAGAGAGGCACTCTCCAAACATTTAGGAAATGGGGAAACATGATACTGAAATAGCAGATTATCACAAAATTAGAATAAGTGATCAAAAAAATTATAATGATGGACCCAAAAACAATTTAATAGCCTATTATCTATTAGGCTATTATGCAAATTCAACATAGAAAGCTACCCACAGAAGATAATGAAGCCCACGGTATTATGTAAATTCAACATAGAAAGATCACTGGAATTACTATTAAAATTGCTTCTATTTCTCCCAATACACCTAAAACCATTGATGTTATTGTAGAAAGGCTATGGTTGTGGAAGAGAGGAAGAGAGGGTCAGTAACATTTGATTTTAAGAAATCTTACTTAGAGTGGCACTCAAATAACAAAAGCATACCAATATTTTTTGTGAGTATTCTTATATCATTTTTGTATATGTTGGATTTTGGTTGAAATGCATTGTTGGGACAGCTTGGAAGTTTAAAAACTTGATCATTGCATGGAGAGTAGCTATAACATTGCAATTAAATTGTTTACTCAAGGGGAAGATTGGATTGTCGAACACACTAATGCTTGGATTGGTTATTATTGAAAATATTTGTTTGTGTAGAATGTGATGAATTAACATACAAAATAATTATTAAGTTACTAAAGGTACATAATGGCTTACCTTGTAATAGACCTTCAAGTATTTCAAATGCATGTATTAAGTGCACAAATGACTTGAAGGACTAGTATAGGGTGAGCTATTATGGATCTATAGTAACTTGATAATCATTACTTTGTATGCTTGAATGATGCAAAATTTGTTTGAATATCATCATTATCAAGAAATAAAAACTTCTTAAAGGGTGCTAGCTCAATGGTATAGCACTTGCCTAATTATAGGCAAGAGGTTGGTGGTTCAATTTCTCCGTACCCTATCATAAATTTGTGACTATGAAAACGACTAAATTCACATATATACGACTATTGGTAGCTAATTTCCTGTATCTTATAGCGCGACTAATGTTTAGTCATATTTAGCTTAGTCATTAATATGTTATCATCTAGTAGTTTATTTAGTCGTATATTTGGTCATTAATTGCTGCAATCAGTTACTAAATCAATGACTAAATCTGTGACTAAATCAATGACTATCAATGACTAAATCAATGACTAATAAGTCAAGCTATTAATGACTAAGTGAAATAAGACTAGCTATAAGATAGTGGAAATTAGCTACTATTAGTCGCCGACTCAAAAATAGTCATATATAGCCTGATTTTAGTCATTTTTTTAGTCATTAATTTCTCATTTTGTACTAGTGGATAACAGATAAATGAGGATCTTGGAGATCACCTAGATTAATGAAGATCTTAACCTTTGCTACAAGATTGAATATGAAAGCCTATAGAGGATGATAAGATCACAAATGGGTGCAAGAAGAACTTTTGAAAAGGTTCAAGATAGAGGATATTGGTATCCAGTGACCCTAGATGGATACATAGAATATTAGTAGCAGAGGAAGATACTTGTCACTCGAGTACATAATGTTTCAATACATAAAGTATGAAAGGAAAAGGGAAAATGATGCTCCACTTCATAGGGAGTGACTGCAGAAGATCCTGAGGTTTGACATGGTACAACAGGATGGACAGCTTACTGATGACTCTAGGATTTACTAAGAGTAAAGAAGATTCCAACCTTTGCTTCAAGGTTGAAGGCGGAAGACTGATGATGCTCTTGTTATACGTCGATGACTTATAGGATTGATTCCTCCCATGGTCAGATGTAATCTCTATGCATTTTTGACATGGTGAGAGGATTGGTTCTTCCCATGGTCAGATATAAGTGTTGAAGATGTGAAGACCTACATGGAGGCTAGGCCTACATCCAACAAGGCTGGCTATGTAGAACTTTCTATGACAAGTAGAATTGAGAGATAGAACCATTTTCTCAGAATAGCAGAAGCAATGGTGATGATGATCCAGTGACAAATACTTGTGCTGATGAACTGTGTCAAGAGAATACCTTCCTAGTTAAGTGGGATTGTTGATGTATTTGTAACTTCGGAATGTATTCACTTGTATGTTTTATATTGTATTTCATTATACCTCGATGTTCCTCCAATCGGGAAAGTCATTAATATAATAAAGTCATGTAAAGTCATTGAGGTTAACCCTCCTTTGTAATTCGGGGGATATTCCCCATAGTTTAGGGGTCTTAGGGTTATTAGACTCGCCTAGTGAGGTCAGACCTAGTGAGTAATTTTCAAGTTGAAAACTAGTATAAATAGAGAGTGAGACTCTCTATTTGAAACACACACTGACTCAACTGTAGTGCATGAGTGAGAGAATAGGAGCTCGCACAAGTGAGAGAGAGAACAACAGTCATAGATCATCTTTGTGTCTTTAGGTTTTAATTTTGTTATTGGTGCTCATTCTATCTCTGAGGAAGTTGCGGGGTTTTCTCCTTTATGGTTTCCCCGAGGAAAACTATTTATGTCTCTTGTCTCTTGTGATTATTTCTATGCATGTTATTCTCTCAGATAAGATCCTATATCACATTGATTAAATGATAAAAATATAGCACCTGGATCCCCAATGGTGTACCCCTCTTGCTGGACATAGTGTCAAAGATCGCCAAGCTGCAATTTGAGGACTACAAAATACACAAGTAGGTGGGCTTAGAGAGGAGGAACTACATGGTTACGGTTCAAGCCAGGCTGACTGATCCCCAGCTCTTAGTGCCAATGGAGTGGCCCAACAGTGTCAATAGCATGGGCTTGTTGAACTTGTTTCTCATGAGCACTTTGGGCACAACACCCAGGTGACCACGTATATGAAGTAGCTCCTTATCTGCTTTCACAGAGGATGTTTATGGCTCAACCGACCCTACCTTGTCGATGTCGATCTCATCTCATCAATAACGGGTATGCCAAAGATAGGGCATGACCCTTCGCCATATTTGCACCAGAACATAGACACCAGCAAGATGAAGAAGAAGTATAACCTTCAGGGCACAGGCAGGGGATTCCTCATTGCCTCCATAGATGACAATATGGTAAGGTTTGCAGCTAGAATATTATATTGCAAACTATTGTGCAAGATGAGACTCGTCGAGTGCACCACAAAGGTGATAGAAATCATAGAACAGTGCACACGTAGAGTAATCTTCAAATAGTCGTAGTTCATGTTGAAAGAACTGATAAATGACATAGAGCGAGCGCAGGAGGAATATAGGGCCAAATTTCATTACTCCTGGCTTCTCATCTGAATTTATTTCATTCTTTGGTCCAACTCGGTGAGCTATCAGCCGATGGATGTCCTAGTTCTTTTCCATGGTGCAAAGTATCAGAACCTCTGGAAGGATAAAGAATACAAGATCCACCAGACGGACAATAACATCGAGTTCTTTCTACATGGCGAGGCCCTACGCAATGTTATCGGACGATCCCACAAACTACGAGCTGCGACGGTGCAGAGATACACGATGTTCATAAACTTCCAAGCCAGTGTACATAACACTATTATGGAACCAAAGCAGGACCCGACCAAGCAAGCACACTAGGCAGGGTTTATGATCGTTGATGCGGACGTAGACACAATGTCTAGGAGTGGCCTGAAGAATGGCACGACCTAGTAGTAGAGTCGATGAATGAAGGCGGAAACCAAGAAGACCCACTAGCTAACCAAGGTGGAAATGCTGACGCGGGAGCTAATGTAGAAGATGTTTAAGGAAATGCAAATGGCCAAGGAAATGGTCACGAAGACAACCAAGAGCAGAAGGAAGGAAATGAGGGAGGCGGTGATCCAGACGATCAATCGTAGGAGGGAGAAGGAGAAGATGATGATGGAGGTGATGGGAGATCCAATCGAGGTGATGGAGATGAGACACCCACTAACGAGGATATCGGCAACCACCAGCAAGAACAACAACAAGAACGTGAACCACCGCGCAAGAAGAGGAAAGCTAGCAAAATAGCTACTGCAGACACATTCACAAAAGAATATATTCACTCACTAGCAGAAGTTGTAGCTGAAGTAGCCAAAAATAGCCTCAAAGGACTCAGTAGGAACCACGCACAAGTGGCCAGTAAAGTCACTGAGCACCTGAATTAGCTCATAGAGGAAATTAACAAAGTAAAAACCATTGCCAAGGCTAAGACGTATGGCATGGACCCCGAAGACACTTTAGCCGCGCCATTTCTGTTACCACCGCTCAAGATGGAGTTTCCAGTGCAACCTTTACAGTTAGACACTGAAGAACGTGGCATTATTCTCAAGGAAATGGAGATGCTAACTCTAGATTTTTCAAAAACTCCCATTAGCCAACCTATACTCCCTTTAATATGCAGTCACAACAGATTTGTGGATCAGAGAAAATGCGGTGGCATACCAAGAAACCAAGAACATAAGGAAAGAAAAGGCACGCAAGGCCCTCCTTAAGTAAAAGGAGAAAGATATCAAGGCATGCAAGTAAAGCCGGGTTGCACTTACTGAAGCAATCATTAAGGAAGCAGTCGCGGAGTTTCCTTTGGAAGAAGGCCAAGAGGATGTAGATACAGCTGCAAAGGTAGCATGCCTATCCAGGATTGCTATAGACATGAGAAGGTAGGTTGAGGAGTTAAAAGTAAGGCAAACACCAAGCACACCTACCAAGGTTCTTGAGGAATGCAGTAAAGAAGTTTCTAAGACTGAGAAAAGGATAAGGCGAGGAGAAACAATATGCACTGAGGTAGTTGAATCTATTTTTGTGATGTGGGAAGCACTTCTGGATGATGAGATAGTGGACAAGATAAAGGAATATGCGCGACAAGATGATGAGAAGATCATTGTGTTGAAGGCATACATGAAGAAGCTGCCAGTCAAGGAGAGGAGTGCAAAGGTCACAAAGCTCAAGGAGTTATAGCAGGAAGTGAAATATATCCATGACCAGGAACATAAAAGAAATGATGAGATCACAGAACATTAGTCAGAGGCAGAGCGAGCTACAGGGCTTCTTCATCCTATCATGTAGAAGCTCCAGACTATTACTCAGTCATTGGGAGAGGGACCGTTGAAACATATCAGTTTTGACCGTGTGGAACAATTGAAAATGCAGGCGGAGGAAGTAATAGAGGCATTTTCCATGGTGAAACAAATTTTAAAGGAGTTTCAGGACAAGGTTGGTCCTATGGCGCAACCCACGCTGGATACTTAAATTTTTGTAGAACATCTATTTTTTCTTAGTGACTCAGGATGAGCCACATGTGAATGTTGGGGGCCTGTTGGGCCAGGAAAAGTGAATAAGGAATAACTTGACGTGCAAGCACAAGAGGAAAATTGGGCACGGGATGGGGGAAAAGAAGAGCAAAGGAAGCTACGACATGGATAGCTGTGACGAGGAAGGAAGATCTAAGTCGATGGAAGAGGCAGGTAGAAGAGTTAAAGAGAAATAGGTACAAACCTGCAAAATTCTACATAAGGACGAACCAACAGAATATCAAGGACAGTTTTGTGTCTAGTTATGACTAGTACAGAAAGCTAAAAGACGTCTCTGCGGCTAGTTATGGTTGTGGTTAATGTCATGCAAGACTTTTGCGGCTTGTTGGGCCTGTCATCAATGTAATTGTAGATATTTTATAGCCACTTGATTCTGTAATAACTGAGTAGTACTTAGTCGACCCTACGCGGTCTTGTAAATACTATAAATAGGAGGAGCCCGCTCTATATAAGGGTTAGCGTCAGTTAGAATCAATTAGAAGAGTAGAAGTGTTGTTGACCTAGAAGAGGACTCTGGTAGAAGTAGAAGGCTATTGAGCCGCAGATATGCAGTTGATTGTATAGACTGTTAGTAAGATTAATCTACAGCTGAGTGCACAGATAGTCAAGTAGACGAGTTGATCCAGGTTGTGTGCAGATCATTAGGAGTATATAACAGCAATAAACCATAGAGCATGAGAGTAAGAAGATTGAGTCAAATAGACATATCTTAAGAACAATCTGTAGGTCGCAGACTGCAAGGTGCTACATATATTTCTCATGCCAGATGAAGAGCACCTTGGTGGTTTTTCCCAAATGGGTTTCCACGTTAATCTCCTGTGTTGAATGGATGGATGTTGTTGAATGATTGAATGCTTATGTGAATGTTTTCTTACTTTGCATAGTTTATGGTTATTGATGAATATATGTCACAATATCACCAGTTAGTAAATAAATGAATGTTAATGCATCGTTAACATGTCCCATATGATTTCATGATTAAGATGCTAAGGCACAATATAAGTTGCACAATGTTCATTATAAGTAAGGAGTCAGCTACGCCACACGGTTGCGCTAGTTGTTGAGTGGTTAAGGATAAGGTTGTGTCATGCTTCGGTTGTGGCACACAGTTGCACCTCTATCGCACAGCAATAGACTCCATCCTCCTATCTCTGTTGAGCGCCTTGGTCACGCGCCAAGGGACTATAATCCCTCGACAACTGTGGAAACATCGTTCTGGCAGTTACACATTAAGATATCTCAGGTGATACTGCATCTGCCTTGCGGGTGTTGCCAACTGATCTTGCTATGTCAGGCTGATGACTTTTGGTGTCTTGTTGGTATTGTGTTTTTGTTGAATCACAGGTCGAAATAAGAAGGAGAAAGAGGCCAACACTTGTGGAAATCATACCCAAATCGAGGGTTGTAGTGTGTTGAGAGATTAATGAACACACTGGCCTATGGTTGGGTGGACCGTTGCAGGGAAATAACTAGTTGTGGGACAACTTAATCATCAATATAAGTATCTTTGTTACTCTTTGTATGTAGTGTATTTGTTTATGAATGCTTGTTGATAATTAAGTAGAGGTTTACTTGTGTATGAATGTCATTGTAATTGCTTGTTTATGCCTTACATTTTTTATGCAATTACTTCTGCATTTGCCTTCTTTTTTATGTAATGCATTTTCCAAGTTCATGAAGGCTAGAATCCTGTTACAGAGGTCAAAATGCCTCTGACTTAGTGTTTTTTCCCCTTGTATTCTGCTTGCGGAAGGCAAAAGGAGGAAACTGGAAAAAGGGAAAATTGAACAAGGAATATTATTGTGTTTCCATGCCCCAAGATCTGTGGTGGAAGGTGGAATGCAGAAAGGTCGTTAAATGTTCCTTCGCCCATTTGAGTTTGAATTTCCAATTTCCAAAGTGCAGAAGGTGGAAAAGCCCTTAAAATTTCCTTCATCCATTTGAGTTCTGATTTTCGAAGTGTGAACGGCAAAAGGCGAAAGGAGGAAGGCAGAAAGGCCGTTAAAAGTTCCTTCTCCCACTTGAGTTCCAATTTCCAATTTCTGAAGTGCGGAAGGCGGAAGGCAGAAAGGCTGTTAAAAGTTCCTTTGCCCATTTGAGTTTTGATTTCCTATTTCCAAGTGCGGAAGGAGGAAAGTGGAAGGAGGAAAGAGGAAGGAAGAAGGCAGAAGGAGGAAAGGTCGTTAAATGTTTCCTTGCACATTTATGTTTCCAGTTTCCATTTTCCAAGTGCAGAAGGTGAAAGATAGAAACCGCCAAAGGTTTCTTTGCAAATTTATATTTTTGATTTCCGACTTCTGAGGTCGGAAGGACAGAAAGAGGAGTACAGAAACCGGACTGTGGAAAGACAAGTCCAGGGAGGAAATGTTCATTTTGGTCATAGAATGAATAATTAAAGGGAAAAACGATTGTTATAGTGGTTCTAAGCCTGAGATGAAGGTTGGAAATTAGGTTAGTGTCCATACGTGGTGTTAGTCAAAAGAAAATAGAGGTTCTTTAAGAAAAAAATTAATTTTCCACATTATGGGGTATGGGGACGTGACATTGTGGTATCAGAGCTTATGGTTACAACATTGGACCTTGATGGGACAAGTTGCACAGTTAACAGAGTAGTTGGTAAATGGTTTCAACATATTGTTAGCTTCATAACAAAAGAAAGATTCCATGGGCAATGGGTAAGTGGTTTTGATTATGAAATTCTCTAACAAATGATATGTTGAAAAGATTTTGCAGAGTCATAGTGCCGTTTGGAAAAGTGGTTTTTGGCTCAGCCATGAGAATCTACGGTAGGTATGATGCATAGAATCCCTATGAGCACGAGGAAGATGCTATGGGGGAAAAAGTACGAGTTGGAGATGATGACACATAGTCTAATAAAAGGAGATTCCAAGAGACGCCGCCAAATACTGCAGCCACCATGAGAATCTTGATTAAATCTCAGGAAGAGCAGCATCAACATAATTATTCCTTGTTGTAAAACTTAACAAACATCCAAAGGCGGATGAGCTCGAGGCCTTGTATAGAGAAACCAAAAGGAAACAAAAGAAGTTCCAGAAGAAGGGAGAGGTCTTGTAGGGGGTCTTCTGACTCTGAGGAACCCACTGATGGATTGAACACTTCATCTCATAGAGAAAATTGAATGATTCATTATATAAACAACTCACATGATGAGTTTAAAAAGGAAAGGTCTCCTACCTTTAATCATGAGATAAAGAGAGGTCAGGAAGCTGAAGTCTGGTTCCTTGGGATGAGGAAATATTTTCAAGTCCAAGACTATTCAGGAAATATGAAAGCTAGGGTTTCCATATTCCACCTGAATGGAAGAGCATCCATTTGGTGGGAGCACCTTAGGTAGGTAAAGAATATCAGTGAAAGGAAGATCACTTGGGAACAGTTCCAGAAGTATTGCAAGAAAAAATACCTCTCTAACAGGTACTATGATGATAAGATCAAAGAATTTTGTGAGTTGAAGTTGGGATAGTAGACCATGGAAGAATATGCCAATAAGTTCTTGCAACTGTTAAGGTATGTCAAGTATATTAGGGATGACAAGGCAAAAATCCATATTTTTATGAGTGGGTTACCTCAGTCCTAGAGAGACATTATTGAGTTTGATGAGCCTAGAACTCTAGAAGAGGCCATCAGGAAAGCTCAGTATTGCTATGAGAAAAGAAAGAGCAAACCTGATTACCAAAAGGTCTGGAAGGACAAGAGAAATGAGAAGTATGACCAAAAGAAGAAGGGTTTCAAAACTTCTAACTTCATAAATCAGCAGAAGCGGCCATCACAAGCTGTGGGTAAGCACACTAGAGTGATGGGAGAAAATCAAAGAGATCCACAACAAAGCAGAGAACATATCCAATGGTGGAAATGTGGAGGACCCCATCTGCGCAAGAATTGTCCACTTGAGAATGGGAATGTAATTCCATATTACAACATTCAAGAAGCTGAAACAGTGGGTCAAGTTGCAAGGATTGTCCCTAGGATTTATGTAGCTCTGGATAACCACCAAGAAGACCATCAATCAACTGTGGTTGAAATTGCAGGCATGATTGCTAATCAATTTGTTTCTATTTTAATTGACCCTGAATCTACTCACAGTTATATTACTCCTAGACTTGTTGAGGTTTGTGCTTTTAAAAAGTTAAAGAATAGAAAATCATGGTTAGTTCAACTAGCCGTTGGAACTAAGAGAAAGGTTAGTGAAGTGGTGGAGAAATGTCCATTAGTTATGGATGGATTGGTCACTTGTGTAGATATTAATTTTATACCACTCGGTTCCTATGATTTTCTCATTGGGATGGATTGGTTGGAAGCGCACAGAGTAAAGCTTGACCGTTACAACAAGACTTTTGGGTGCTTGGATGAAGAAGTCAACTTCAGGGTTGTGAGAGGCACTCTGAAAGTGGTTTTTGTTAGGTAGGTTTTAGCCATGTAGCTGAATAAGTTCTATAGGAAAGGTTGTCAGTTATACGCAGCCCATGTTTTGGAGGCGGCAGAGAATGAGACTCCCAAATTGGACGATTTTCATGTGTTACAGGAATTCAAGGATTTTTTCCTAATGATGTTCCAGGGCTACCTCCAAAGAGGGACATTGATTTCACAATTGAACTTGTGCTAGGGGCAGCACCAGTGTCTAAGACACCCTACAGGATGAGTATACCAAAGATGCTAGAGATGAACATGCAGTTGCAGGATTTTTTGGAAAAGAAGTACATCAGGATGAGTGTGTCTCCTTGGGGAGCACCAATTCTATTTGTAAAGAAGAAATATGGTATAGTCAGGTTGTGTATTGATTACAAGAAGCTGAATAAATTCACTGTGAAGAACAAGTATCCTTTTCCTAGGATTGATGACCTCTTTGATCAAATGAGAGGATTAAAGGTGTTTTCCAAGATTGACTTGAGGTCTGGTTACCATCAGGTAAGAATCAAGGATGAAGACATTCATAATACAACCTTCAGGACAAGGTATGGACATTATGAGTTTGTATTTGTACTATTTGGTATCACTAATGCACCAACTACATTTATGTGCCTTATGAATAGTGTCTTCAATAGGTACTTAATTAAGTTTGTTCTTGTCTTCCTTAATGTCATTTTTATTTATTCTAAGAATGAGGAAGAACATGAAGAACATCTAAGATTGGTATTGAAAGTTCTCAAGGAGCATAAGTTGTATGCAAAGTTGAGAAAATTTGACTTCTATAAAGATAGGATTCATTATTTGGGTCACATCATCTCAAATGAGTTCATATCTGTAGACCCTAAAAATATTGAGGCCATCATGAATTGGAAAACTCCAGGGAGTGTGACAGATGTAAGGTATTTTATGGGACTTGCACGGTATTATAGGAGATTCGTTGAAGGATTTTCCAAGGTTGCACATCCTATCACTTCTTTTCAAAGAAAGGGGATGAAATTTGAATGGACACCTAAATGCAAAGGAAGATTCCAGCAGTTGAAGAATCTTCTCACAAGTGCACCCATTTTGGAAATTGCAGACCCAGAAAATGACTTTGTGGTGTGCACCGATGCATGTGATCAAGGACTTGGAGGAGTCCTTATGAAATACAACCATGTGGTATGTTATGATTCTAGAAAGTTAAAAGATCATGAGAATAATTATGCCACTCATGACTTAGAAATTGCAACCAGAGTACATGCCCTAAAGATGTGGAGGCATTACCTAATGGGCATAAAATTTGAGTTAAGGTCATACCATTGTGGTCTGAAATATTTGTTTGATCAACCAATTCTAAATGCAAGACAAGCTAGATGGCTAGAATTTTTATGTGAGTTTGATTTTGAAATCAAACACATAGAAGGGAAGGAGAATAAAGTGGTTGATGCACTCAGCAAGAAAGTGCATGAAATTCATGTGGCATCTCTTAGTATTTTCCAATCAAATCTGAGAGAACAGATTGTGAAACATGCTACTGAAGATGATTTGTATGTGCGGGTCAAGGATAAATTGCAACAGCAGAATCTTGAGAAGAGATATGAGGCATATAAATTGGAAGAAGATGGTCTTATTACCTACAAGAACATAATTTATATTCCACAAATAGCAGATTTGAGGAGAGTTGTTATGGATTAGATCCATGAAGCTCCATATTCTGGTCATCCAAGATATCAGAAAACAATTGCTACAGCCATAAAGCAGTATTTTTGGACAAGAATGAAAAAGGATATTGCTGAATAGATTTCAAGGTGCATGAAATTTAAGTAGATGAATGTTGAGCATTAACACCCAACAAGTTTGTTGCAGCCTTTTCCAGTTCCAGAATGGAAATGGGAAGTTATTTCCATGCACTTCATTACAGGATTTCCAATGACTTGGAGACAACATGATTCTATCATGGTTGCAGTGGATGAGTCGACAAAGGAAGCACATTTTATACCTGTTAAGTCCACACATATGACTAATGACATTGCAAAAATCTTCATGAAGGATCTTTTCAGGTTGCATGGATTGGCTAAGGCAATAGTTTCTGACAGGGATTCCAAGTTCACTTCCAATTTTTGGAAGTGGTTGTTTTCTGATTTGGGTACAAAGTTGAATTTCAGCACTTCCTACCATCCTCATACTGATGGGCATACAAAGAGAGTGAATCAAGTGATGGAATACATGCTTCACATGTATGTGATGGACAATCCAACCAAGTCGAAAGACTACTTATACTTGGTAAAATTTGCATACAACAATGGATAGCGAGCATCCTTGGGGATGAGTCCATATGAAGCTTTGTATGGAAGAAGGTGTAGGACACTTGTGACTTGAGATAATCTTGTGAATAGAATTATGCTTGGGCCAGAATTGCTCAAGGAGATGGAGCAAGAGGTTGCAAAGGTCAGGGAGAATCTAAACATATCCCAGGATAGACAGAAGAGCTATGCTGATAAGCATAGAGTGCACAGAGAATTTTGTGTCAGGGATCATGTTTATCTGAGATTGAGGGCAAATAAGAGTTCCTTAAATCTTGGTAGTTGTGCCAAGTTCCCCCCTAGATATTGTGGGTCATTTGAATTGCTTGAAAGAATAGGGTTAGTTGAATATAGATTTGCATTTCTTACTAGCACTAGAGCTCATAATGTTTTTCATGTATTTTTGCTTAAGAAATATGTACATGACCCTAACCATGTAATTGATTGGGATGTGATTTAGGTGGAACCCAAGGGAGAGTTCCAAACCAAGCCATTGTGCATCCTCGATAGGAAGGTCACCATGCTCTGGAATCAAGCAATTGGATAGGTAAAGGTGTAATGGGAGCACTACAGTCCCAATGAGGATACTTGGGAGCTAGAGGATTCCATGCGATTGGCACATCCATTTTTGTTCAATTTTGCGGAGCATTGAGGGAGGTGTTGGTGTATCATTTTTGTCCAAATTTTAAAGCACCGAGGACAATGTTATTGTAAGGGGGAGGGGATTGTAATACCCCATTTTTGACCCCTTTGTATTTAATTGTACATGATGTAATTACTATATGTAAATCATGGCAAGGAGCTCAAGGCCAACGCCCTGCCAGTGATTGATGTCTTCTGGATAGGTGGTCAAGGTTAACAACTATGGTTTTTTTGTGCTAAGTCAAGCACAATAGATATATTTTGATATATTATGTAAATGCACAAATTAATATAATACCACAACTAGCTATGGAACTGCAAACGTTAAAGAGATGGGTGCATGATTCCACAATGGATAGGGAGGGGAGTAAGTCAAACCCCTGAGCCAATAGGATGTGACTAGGTGTCGAAGGGGGAACCCATGTACCCCTAGATACCTTTTTGTCCTCTATCCTCAATCATCAATTTCTTCCAGAAGTTGGTTGAGGAAGTTAATGCCTTGGGCAGAGCAGGGTATGGCAGTTAGATTTCTTGACTAAGTAAAGCCTGCATCCTACAGTCTAGGGAAGTTCCTTCTTTCTTCTGCAACAAGTCATCCTACCTAGGAACATTATCCCATCCTCTCATCCTTGAATCGTGTTGAGCATGGGGGGATTCATTCAGAAATTCACACTATTAGGAAAGCCTATCAGGGGAAATAGTTGTTTTATGTTCATGTGCGTTGTGTGTTCTTCCTATAGAGAAATAATTGTGTCTCGTTCATGGTCGTTCACCTATTGTTCACCATCCTCAGCCTCACAAAGGTTCAGGGGTTGAGTCGTGTTTTGTTTTTGGCCATGTGCAGTCCTTGGTTGGACAGTCTGATAAACCCACTATGAATGATGGCTTGGATGAGTGCCTGATAAACCCATCTATGGCTTGGCTAATCCCTATTTTGGAAGTTGGCTTAATTGTGAACAGTATGATAAACCCAACTGTATGCTGGCTTGGCTGAATAAGCCTGATAAACCCAACATTGTTTTTCTTGTAATCCTGCATCCTGATAAACCTCATGTGAATGATGGATTGGATGAGTTCCTGATAAACCCATATGTGGCTTGGATGATCCCTATTTTGGAAGTTGGATTGACTGTGAACAGTATAATAAACCCAACTGTATGCTGGCTTGGCTGAATAATCTTGATAAACCCAGCATTGTTTGCTTGTAATCCTGCATCCTGATAAATCCACTATTAATGATGGCTTGGTTGAGTTCCTAATAAACCCATCTATGCCTTGGCTAGACAGTCTGATAAAATCAACTGAAGTTTGCCTTGAATGTGTGTGTGTGTGTGTGTATGGTTTGGCTGTGTATAAGAAATTTGTTTCCCTAAGGTCCTTGTGGAAATCATGCCCATATCGGGGGTGGCAGTGTGTTGAGAGATTAATGAACACAATGGCCTATGGTTGGGTGGAATGTTGCAGCAACATAGCTAGTTGCGGGAAAGCTTAATCATCAAGATAAGTATCTCTGTTACTCTGTGTATTCAATGTATTTGTTTATGAATGCTTATAAATATGATGAATTCTTGTTGATGATTAAGTAGAGGTTTACTTGTGTATGAATGTCCCTGCAATTGCTTGTTTATGCCTTATATGTTTTATGTAATTACTTCTACATTTGCCTTCTATTTTATGTAATGCATTTTCCAAGTTCATGGAGGCTAGAAGCCTATTACAGTGGTCAAAATGCCTCTAACTTAGTTTTTCCTCCCCTTTGAATCCGCTTGCGGAAGGTGGAAACCGAAAAAAGGGAAAATTGAACAAGGAATATTATTGCGTTTCTGCACCCCGGGATCCGCAGCGGAAGGAGGAAAGGTTGTTAATAGTTCCTTCACCCATTTGAGTTCCGATTTCCAATTTTCAAAGTGTGGAAAGCAGAAAGTGGAAGGTGGAAAGTTCGTTAAAAGTTCCTTCTCCCATTTGAGTTTCGATTTCCAATTTTTGAAGTACAGAAGGCGAAAGGAGGAAGGAGGAAAGGTCGTTAAAATTTCCTTCGCCCACTTGAGTTCTGATTTCCGATTTTTGAAGTGTGGAATGTGGAAATTAGAAGGTGGAAAGGCCATTAAAATTTCCTTTGGTCATTTTAGTCTTGATTTATGATTTCTGAGTGCAGAAGGAGGAAAGCATAGGGTGGAAGGCGGTAGGTGGAAAGGCCATAAAATGTTTCCTTGCACGTTTATGTTTCTGATTTTCAATTTTCAAGTACGAAAGGCAGAAAGAGGAAGTGTAAAAGGTAGAAAGAGGAAAGGCCATCAACAGTTTCTTTGCACATTGATTTTTTTGATTTCTGACTTCCAAGGTCGAAAGGGTGGAAAGCGAAGTGCGGAACACGGACTTCGGAAAGACAGGTCTAGGGTGAAAATGTCCATTTTGGTTGTAGAATGAATAATTAAAGGGTGGGATGACTGTTATAGTGGTTCTAAGACTAAGATGAAGGTTGGAGATTAGGTTAACCTCCATACCCAGTGTTAGTCAGAAGAACAAAGAGTTTCTTTAAGAATTTTTTTTTAATTGTCCACATTATGGGGTATGGGGACGTGACATCTATTGGTTATTCCTTTGTCATTCATGAACTCCTTTGACATCAATGACAACTATATTCTTGACAATCTCCCCCTTTGGCATTGATGTCAACATCTAAACATTCTACCCCTATAACAATAATGAAAATGGATAACCTGTTATGCTATTGTTGTACCCATTTTGATATATGATTTCCTGTCGTTCTTCTTTCTGGAAACTCCCCCTATCATCATATCTCCCCCTACGATTGTGCTCCATCTTCTACAATTGTTGTAATATGATCACTCCCAACTTCCACCTAAGTTTCTCAAAGGCTTCCTTAGGTAGTGGATTGGTGAAAATGTCAGCAACCTGTTCTTTTGTGTCAACATAATCTAGTTTGACAACCTTCTGGGACACTTGTTCTCTTAGGAAGTGATATTTTATTGGGATTTTTTTGTCTTGGAGTGCATGACAGGGTTTTTTGACATATTTATGGCACTTTTATTATCGCAATTTATTATTATTGGGTGATCATACTTCACAAGTAAGTATTATAATGTCTGCTTCATCCAAATGACCTAGGTGCAACATCATGCAACAACAATATATTCGGTCCCTGTTGTGGAGAGTGAAATGGAAGATTTTTTTTTACTTAACCATGAAACTAAACAATTTCCTAAGAATAATTCTGCTCCACTGGTACTTTTTCTATCATCAACACTTCCTTCCCAATCTACATCAGTATTCTATCATCAACACTTCCTTCCCAATCTACATCAGTAAATGCTTTTAAAATAAAGTCTTGAATTTTTGGGTACTATAACCCATACTCCATAGTACCTTTCAAATATTTGAAAATTATTTTCACTGCAGTTACATGCGTTTCTTTCGGGCTTGACTGGAACTTAGCAACCAAACCTACAACTTGCATCACATCTGGTCTTGTAGCTGTCACATACAACAGGCTTCCTATCATGGATCTGTACATGGTATGATCCACTTCTAGAGACTTAATGTCCTTACTTAATTACAACCTGTGATCATAGGAGAACTAACAGTTTTCAAATATTCCATCTTAAATATTTTAATCATGTCTCTTTTGTACTTAGTTTGACAGATAAATATCCCTTTGTCTGTTTGGTAAACTTGTAACCCCAAGAAGAATGTCAGTTCACCCAACATTGACATTTCGAATTCCTTCTTCATTCCAGAAGAAAAGTTACACTTAGTATTTGTAAACTGCTTCCAAATATGATGTAATACACATAAACAACAACAATGATCATATTTCCATCTTCAATTTTTAAGTAGAGATTACTTTCAGTCACCCCCTCTCTTAAAATATTTTTGTTTTAAATAGTTGTCCGGCCTTGAAAACTAGGCCCTTGGAGCTTGTTTGAGACCATAGAGTGCCTTTTTTCAGTTTGCAAACATAGTCTCTGTTTTCTGATAATAGGAAACCTTCAAGTTGTTCAATATAAACCTCTTCTTCTATTTTTCCATTAAAAAATGTAGACTTGACATCCATTTCATACACTTTAAAAAATTTATGGCTTGAGAGTTCTAGAAACATTCTGATTTCTTCAAGTCTTGCCACGGGAGCATAAGTTTCTTCAAAATCAATCCCTTCTACATGAGCATACCCTTTACATACTAATATTTCCTTGTTCCTTATCACTTGACCATCCTGATTGAAATTGTTATTGAAAACCCATTTGGTCCCTGTAACATTCTTATCTTTAGGTCTTGGGACAAGTTCCCAGGTCTTGTTTTTGTCAATCTGATCTAACTATTCATTCATGGATTTGACCCATTCATTATTCTTGCTTGCTTTTGTAAAATTCTTAGGTTCCACTATTAAGATTAGGTCTTGGTCATTAAATATTATTTGTCTCCTTGTACTTAATCCAACATTTTTATCACCTATGATCTGTGTCTCCAGATGATTCTTTTGTATCCTTCTAGATGGACTTTTTGTATTAGGTATCGGGGAGTCTTCTTCAATTTCCTGTATTTCATCCTTTTCTATCCCTTCTTCTTCATCACGAATACTTTCATCCTTTTTCAAGTCTTCATTTTCTTCATTATTTGTATTTTCAACACTCTCATGACTTCTTACTCTTCTTGGTTTTATATCATCTACTCTTACACCTACGCTTTATACAATATTGTGTAACCTTTTATTGTGACATCTATATGCCTTCTTGGTGGATGACTATCCTAGAAATATTCCTTCATCAGTCTTAGAGTCAAACTTTCCAAGGTCATCCTCGTTCCTTTTAATATAACAATTGCTACCAAATACTTTGAAATATTTGACTGAGGTTGGTTTTCCATACCATAGTTCATAAGGGTTCTTTTCCTTATTCACTTTGAGTTTTCCTCTATTAAGTATATAGTCAGTTGTGTATACAACTTCTTTCCAATATGCATCTGACAACTTTTCTTCATTAAGCATTGTTTTGGAAAGTTCTTGGATTGTTCTATTTTGCCTTTCAACAACATTGTTCTCCTAAGGATTTTTGCAGCTGAAAATTGTCTCTTAATTCCACATATCTCACAAAAATAATTGAACTCATTTTAAGTAAACTCTCCCCCATTGTATGATCTAAGACATTTTATTTTCATATATGTCTCATTTTCAATCATTTCCTTGAAGATTTTGAACTTCTCAAAAGCTTTTGATTTTTCCTTGAGAAATGTCACCCAAGTCATTCTTGTGTAATCATCAATGAGAAACATGAAATAATATTCTCCTTGCAGGCTTTTAGTTCTTGTTGTTCCACAGATATCCGTGTACACTATTTCCAGAGGATGTGAGGTGATATGTTCTTTTGTTTTAAAACTAGCTCTAGTTTGCTTCCCATGTTGACAATGTTTACAAACTAAGTTTAGAGGTTTTAAAATTTTAGGAAAGTCTTTTACAACTTCCTTCTTACTTATTTTGACAAGATTGTCAAAATTTAAATGTCCCAACCTTCTGTGCCATAATCAAATTTCATCAACCATACTTAAGTAACATTGATTTTAATTTTCTAGGATGTATACATTGTTTGAATTTCTTATAGCAATGCCAACAACTCTTCCTGAGTCCTTTTTCCTGGTTTCACATTTCTTTGAATCAAAAATATAGATGTTCCCTTGATCACTTGTTTGACTTACACTGAGGAGATTAGGCTTGAGGTTTTCTACTAGTAATACATTTACTACCTTGATCTTATTATTGATAACAGTTCTTCCTTTGATAATTATTTTGGAAGACATATTGTATCCAAATTTGATTTTACCCTTATTATCTTTTAGTTTTATGAATTTGTTTGGGTCACCTATCATGTGTTTTGAACACCCATTTTCCATGTGCCATAGGTTTTGTTTTTCTGTTGCACATAGAGCAATTATGGAACTTTGCTTTTCTTCCTTTTTCCTCCAATACTTCTATGTTTTGTGTCTTGAGACTTAATTGCATCAGTATTCCTTGTAGGAGTCATCCGTTTACAATCTCTTTCCATAGAGCAATTATGGAACTTTCCTTTTCTTCCTTTTTCATCCAATACTTCTATGTTTTGTGTCTTGAGACTTAATTGCATCAGTATTCCTTGTAGGAGTCATCCGTTTACAATCTCTTTCCATGGTTATTACATTTGTAACATGCTGTCATATTTTTGAAGAAGTGTAAAAAGGTTATGATTTCCTTTTGGTTTGTTACTTGATGACTTCTTCTTGTATTCATGAACCTTCCCATAAGATTTTCAATTTAAGGCTTTATGACCAAAGTTATTACAAGAGTAACAATGACCCTAAAATATCTGTTGGTATCTATTTGGTCTCTTAGGAACCATATTATTTCTGTTTTTATCTTGAGAGTTTAGGGCAGCTTTATTCCTCTCTTCCTTTTTAACTAGACTCTTTAGTGCTTCTACATAACTTTTCTTATTTCCTCCTTGATTATTAAAAGAGAAACATTCTGGTTTCTTTTCTTTGTTAAAACCCAACCTAGATCTATCACTTGATGATCTTTGGTTATTCAGGATGTCATCTAGAATCCTTGAGTTGTTCTCAAACTTCGATTTGATAGATCCTTCATCAAGTTTCTTCTTGAATTGCATGGCCTCTTCTTCAAGTCTCTCAGAGTCCTGTATTCTTATTTTGAGCTCTAAATTTAGATCCTTCTCAATCCTTTTGGCATCTAGAAGTTGAGCTTCCAACTTACTAATGACATGATTTGACTATTTTTTCTTTTTTATGATTTCCCAAGTTCTTCAAGAGCGCTAACAAGTTCAAATCTTAAATCTACTTCTCCTTCCACATATGAGTCACTATTTGAAGCCTGAGTATCTATACCCATGAATAGAGTTTCAGTTTCTGCATCTTCACCATCTTCCATGGTGTAAACAATTTTCTTTTTCTCATAGGATTTCTTCATGTTTCCTATTTTACCCTTTTTTAACTAATTTGAAGTTTTTCTTCCACAGTTAAAACATTTCAAGGGTAATTTTCCTTTATATTTTCCAATACCTTTCTCAAGCTTTTTAATAAAACATCTTCCTCATCATCTAGGTTCTCTAATGGGTTTTTGGATGAGGCTTTAAATGTTGCTTCTTTTCTTGAGAATTCATTTAGTCCCGTTCTCATCTCATATGCAGTGAGGATTCCATGTAGTTCATCTACTGTCACAAGGCCAAGATCATCCCGCTCTTATAGGGTGGATACTTTTGATTCATACTTCATTGGCAATGATCTTAGTACCTTGCTAACAACTTCTCTTTCTTTTAATTTTCCTCCAAGACCTCTAATAGCATTGACAACCTCATATACTCTTAGAAGGTATTCCCAGATATTTTCTTCTTCTTTCATTTTAAGGCTCTCAAACTACCCTTTATATGTCTAAAGCTTGTATTCTCTGACTTTATATGCCCCATTCATAGATAATTTTTAACTTATCCTGGGCTTGTTTGGCAGTCTTGCATCGCATAACTTTTATAAATACAAAGTTTGTCAATCCACTCAGGATTGCATTTAGGGCTTTGGAATTACATTCATATTGAGCTATTTCCACATTGTCTATAGGTACTTGGTCTTCTGATTTATACTCCTTTTCAATTGCTTCCCAAACCTTGCATCCAAGGGACATCATATGGCACTTAATTCTCACACTTTAGTATTCATAAGTTTCACCTATGAATAATTGAGGTATGTTAGTGGCTAATCCTTCTTGTTCATCCATAGTGGTTTTTAAATAGGATATTGCTTCCAATGGTTAAAGTATGGCAAAGGAACCAACTCTGATACCAATTGTTGGATTATCCCGCAATACTAAGAGGGGGGCTGAATCAGTATTGTCTTTTTTATTTTTAAACTAACATAACGCACAATTAATCAAGAAGGTTAAGACACAAATTTTATCGTTTAAACTTCGAAGAGAAAAACACCAATTCAAACTCATTAAAAAAGATGAATCTACAAAATTGTTTTATCTGCTGCTACAAAAAGGATGCAATAACACCATGGGTTTCTTCTTGCTACAACAGACAAGGAGGCTATAACACCCTAGGTTTCTTCCTTCTACAACAAACAAGGATGCTATAAAACCTTGTGTTTCTTCCTGTTACAATAGACAAGGATTATACAACACCCTTTGTAGACTTATAGTCTACCCTAGCGCCACCCTGCCACCTTGGACTTAATTTTATCAGTCTGCTTTAGAACTCCATTCACTTCTTAGACTCTGTCACTCACGATCACAGACGTAGCTTCTTTCCTTCAATTGTTTTGTTAACAAATACCTTTACATTTCCTATGGACACATCTCTTCACCATATCTCCATTTCATTGATTGTTCCTCTTCATGAATCTTCCATTCATGACCTTCCACATTCTCCATTTCCACAACCATCCCGAGCTATTGATTTTATATCGGGATTTTTCCTGACCGTAGATCTAATATAGGATGCAAATTGCGTATTGTGGATCTGTGACATTTCTCAAAATGTCTTTTCATGATTTACGCAATTGTATTTCTGCAACAATCGTCCAACACCATTGATCTCCTACTGGCTCTTCTATGACTTTTGCTATGAGATAAGATGCAGATTACAGGATACAGGTTTGTGACTTTTCCAAAATGTCATTTAGAAATTTCTGCAAACGTCTTTCCACCACCAACCATTCCACACCATTGATCTCTTGCGAGATTCTTAATGATCGTTGATCTGAGATAATGTGTGGATTGCAAAATGTGGGTTTGTGACTTTTCCAAAATGTCATTTCACGATTTCCGTAGTTGTCTTTCCACACCAATCATTCTGCACTTTTACTTCCGCACTGTCGATATTTTGTGAATGTTTTCCTGACTGTCAATCTTCCAAATCGCGGGTTGTGAAATGTGGGTTCTCGAAAACTCAAAATTTTCTTTCACAATTCTCTACCTTCCACATTCCGCTGGGGGACTCTAGGTTGCAAAAACCCATATTATTTTATACTTTGATTTCTTGTCTTCTGCCTTTCGCATTTTTTCTAAACCATTGATTTCTTTGCGGTTTCACTCCTAACCGTCGATCTACGATCTAATGTGGATTACAGATCTTCACTTTTCTTTATGTGAAAATCATTCCCCACCGTATATTTCCTTACAGATTCAATCCCAGTCATCGAATTTTTCACTATAAATTATTTCTCAATGGAATTTCGCTCACATTAGCCCGTTTTAACCTTCTATCACTTCACCCTACGTAATGTATTTACCGCCGTCGGATCTGGGTCCCCACCAATCAATGATGGACTTCAAATAATTTGAAGCAAATTTCATAGAAATTTTGCACACATCAAAATTTTCTTAGACCACGCAACTCCTCCCAGCAAAATCACTGTCCGCCGTTGATCTATGGCCACCCCTAATTTCCACCCTGCGATATTCGGTCGTATGGACAATTAGTTTAGGTTTATATTAGGCACAACTTCTACTTGCGAAATTTGAATACAACCGTTGATATGTCTAAGATATAGATCTTCAAATCTGTGGTTGAATTGATCAATGGAACAATAAATTCCTTCCTGCAGTGCTCTTCGTAGATAATTTTGATCTAACATAGTCTCTGCACTCTCTCTTCACTCTTCACTCTGTATATTTCCTTTTTTATTGCTTAATTCATCCTACTACCATGTATATTGGTTATTTCTTTGTCATTCATGAATTCCTTTGACATCGTGACAACTATATTCTCAACACATCTCAACACACAGTTCGAGATATGATACGGGATTTGACGAAATGGAGACCATTGCTTCCTAAGGAGGGAGGATGGATTTAGACGGATATCCATGGCCACAAACTTATTCCACTGGCTCAAAAAAATTGTCCATTGTGGTAGTTTCCTAGTTATTTTTCTACGGTTTTTTGGTCCCAAACTTCCGGGTCCGTTTTGAGGCCCTAAACGACGTTTTTTGGCGTTTCGAGGGGTTAATGTTTGCTTTCAGCATGCATTTGGCCACAAACTAGAGTTGTAAATATTGGATAGACCTTTCCAACAGGATATTGAGCACCCAAATGAGAGATCGTATGCAAAATTTATGACCCCAAGAAGTTGACTGTTCAACTTACCACCTTGGGGCTGCAAACTTTATGACGGTTCATCTTCTAGGGTTATGTTTTGGACTTTTGTTGTTCTTGACCTCATTCTTATTATAAATAAGCCCCTTTGGGATCATTTTGTATTCATCTTAGCATGGATGATCGTAGCAACCACATCTCTTCTCAGAGATAACTACCACCATTCTAACTGTTGTATTGCAGTCTGTTCTATTTCCGCCATTTAATAGAATATGTGTTTACTGTATCTCTATTTTCATTCCAAATTTTTTGTGTTTGTGATGTTATCTTTAATTTTTCCCATTTGGTTCCCACATAAATCCGGATCAAAGGGTCTAAACCCCGCTTACTGAATTTCATAGTATAAACTCAATTATTTTTTTGTGGGAGGAGAATTGGTGTATAAAATTGTTGGGTGAACCGTGAAATTTCTCCCAAGAAGGTTTGTTGCAGTTTATGGGCTGGACAATATGGCAGACTAGTAGTTGGGATGAAAATCGACTCAATACAGTGATGTAATGCTCCAAATCTAGCTAACATCCATGATTTATGTTTGATAGTTTCTTCCAATCTAATAGAGTATCATAAAGAGATGTCGCTTTATCATGGATTATCAGCCTCAACACACACAACATTGAAGGGTTATTCATGCACTCCATTCAATTTAGTATGATTCTTACTCTTGAATAGAGAATCCAAATTTACTACTACAAGATGTTTGTTGGAATTGCATAATTTTTCCATCATCCTTCCAGCACCCATACCTATCGCTAGACAATAAACTCAAAAGGAACTCTATCCAAATTTACTACTACAAGATGTTTGTTGGAATTGCATAATTTTTCCAGCACCCATACCTTTGTCGCTGGACAACAAACTCAAAAGGAAGGAGCAACAATTTTATAATATGTTATGATGCAACAAATAAATTGCTCGATTTTATAATGTATTAATAGTTTATATTGTGTTACATCTTCACAAGAATGGCATAATAGACCCGGATCTTCAACCTGAGAACATTCTTCTAGATGATGAAGGGAATGTAAGAAAAGTGTGAATTTTAAATTGTATGGGTACTTCTTGTTTCTATGTATATGTTTCACAGTATTGTGGTTTTATTTTAGTATTTTAATATATTGAAACTTGTGCATATTGACAATCGTGTGTGTATAATTTTTTCATTTCTTTCTAGTGAAATAGCGATTGGATGAATGGAAAATATTATTTTTATTACAGCAAAATATCCATCGTAATGGTACTCTGATTGTACATATAGATATGGTGAACAACTTGAAAAGACAACAAATGTAGTAGCCATGTAGGTCTGGTGCCTTCAAATGTGAAACTTGTTACTATGTCTAGAATCCAAGTAGTGTACATGTGACTATATGACGTTGTATTTTTTTCGTTTCTCTCCAATTTTTCTCAGATGTAGCAGGAGGATAAAGGGACATCTGCGTAGAAAAACCCACCTGGTAGTTATGAAACCTTTTTGTGAAGAACTAAAAGTATTCAAAGTGGGGTTGTTCAATTAATGAATTTTGCAACTTACAATGTCATGGAGTTGGATTTTTTTTAGCATTGATTTTTTTTGGAGAAAATAATGATGATTGTGTAGTTCACTTGACTAATAAAATTGTTCTTATGATGAATGTTATTTTAAGTTTGAGCACAAAAAAATTCAATTCTTTTCACAATAACAAGAAAATTTTCAAATAATAATATTTCCCTTGCATACTGGCATATTCCATGCAAGAGACCAATATCTTTTAGGAGGGTAGATATTAATCTAAATATTTATGGTCATACATAGGGCCAGTAATCCATCCACAGGAATTTAAATCCTTTTAGATCGTAAGGAAAAAATGGTTTTTAACTACATTTATTTGACCATTTATGCATTTGTGTTTGATAAGCACTTACCTTTGCTATAATAGGTTGTGCATTGATTAATATGGAAATGATTCTCGTTCTTTTTCCAACCATCTTTCCATCCACTCATCATATTCTTATTGTGTGTTAAAGTTTCTCTGACTAACTATGATAAAAATTGTATCTTGATAGAAATTGTTTTCTTATGGTTCCATTTTTCCTTTGACTGCATTTTGGTTTTATCCCATTTTGGTGAAAATATGATATTGGCCTTGAAAATTTTCCTCAAATAGAAAACAATTTACTCACGTGGGTTTGTGTGGACAGTTTTAAATTTGGCCATGTTAACTTGTTTTATGACACCCATGTATATGAAATGTGGATGACAAGTGGTTTGTGTGGAGAGTTTTAAATTTGGCCATGTTAACTTGTTCTATGACACCCACGTATATGAAATGTGGATGACAAGTTGATTAAATGTGGATGGCAAGTTGATTGTTTTTTTACGAATATATGCATTGTTTTGTGATAAACCCTGTATTTAGGATATAGGATTTAGACAAAGTTTGTGGTTAATGTTTGAAATTTGTAAATATTCTGAGAATTAAGGGATTGGAATATGAAATGGAGCTCTTTCCTTCGACAAAGATACTTAACTAGACTATAGTCATTTTCAAAGCTACTCTAAAATAAATATCTAAATTTAGAATATAGGTTCACAACAAAATACTTAGAGAATAAAATTTCAGAGCAAATGTACTATTTAAGCCATCTCTCTCTTTATAAAGGTATTTACAAAGGGAGGAGAAGGAAGGAAAAATTTCCAACCATCTCGATATATTTTTATGCTAAGAATCTCTGATCTAATGAGGTCAACTTTAGAATGTGGTTGATAAATTTATTGTTTTTATCTGATGATTACCTTGATATTTTTATTGCAGAGCCTCATTAACATTTCTTTTTGTCAATGTTGCACATATAATTTCAGGGAATATATGGCTGATGGATCATAAAGAAACTCATAGGAAAGATTGGTTGAGGGCCCATAATTTTGGGGCTTAACTTCTTCCCTTTAGATTCATGAACAACTATAAATCCATGTCTCGTTATATTCTTACTTAAGTCTTGCATCTCTCTTCCTTCCTCTACTTCCCATGGTTTCAACTCTTCCTCTTAGTTATTCTTTGACAAGGATCAGACCAACCAGCCTATTTGTTTTGCACAAAAAAGAATTGTTGGAAAAAAATTGTACAATACATTCTAAAAGAAAAGAAATTTCATTTTGCCCATGCATTCCAGTCCAAGACCATCCAAAAATATTGTCCCTTTAAACTAAATATCCAAAGGACAATAAGGATCTCCTAGCTAAACTCCGTCCTTTTCTAAAAGCTCATACAATTACATAAAATAGTCTTTTACAATCGTAGTAGTGTCTCAATAGATTACATAAAAATTCTTCAAGAAAACAGTCCCTAATATAATGTTTTCAACACTACATAAATGCCAAAAATAGGTTGGAAACAATACTTCAAAGGATCGAGACCTTTGGAAAGATCTTCACTTTCAGCTGAAGGGATGCATAATCAATAAACTGGTTTAATGTTTTCAAATACTTTTCCATCCTTTGATTCTAGCACTGACCAAACTCCATCCTCAAGTAGTAAACGTTTTTTGGAAATACTATCAATAGTAGAATTAAGATCTCTGTAAACATGAGAAAAAGGATATGTAATTAAATTGATTTCATTTGATTTACCTCCTCAAAAGAGTTGAGAATAAACTTCCCATTTTGCATCCCCCCTTCTATCTGATTTATGACTAATATTAAGTCATCAAAAAATTCAAGTTTGAATGTGCTTTTCCAAGTGGATAGGATTAAAAGCAGTTTCAGAGTTAGAACCCCAATATAGTTATTTGGGCCCCTTTCACACAAATATCCCCATACCATCAAAATAACTCAATTCCCTAGATTTATCAAGAGGTTCATGAAAATTCTATCTATGGACACTAATTTTGGTGACTTGTAATTGAAAAAGATAGAGCTTCTTTGAACAACACATTGCAAAGAGGGAATGAATTTGTCCTCAAATAAGGCTGCATTCCCAGCAAGCCACATTCCAAGGCTACCACCAGGCAAAGTGATTTAAATTCTTTTATCTCTAGCTTCATTTGCTAGGTTTTGAAACATCTTGCTATTTTCTCCCCTTGCCAAACTCCTCTAACCCCTATCATATTGTACATATCATCCCATATCTCTCTTGAGTAAGAACAAAATATTAACCAAATGGCTTATTGTTAATCCTTGGAATTCTTAATTTTAGCCGTTAATTTATGGTCGTTAATTTATACAATCCCTTTAATGATCTGAAAACAAAAATAGATTATATTACATATATTTGACAGTGGATTTATTGCAGGTTTAAATTGTTGTATGTATAGTTTCAATTTGAGAGTTTAATTATGCAAGTTTTTCATAATTGTTGTTTCCAATGTATTTTTATCCAACAGTTAAAACTGGAACAACTCATTAACATGGAAAATAGATACACACATCCCTATGCATGTATTCATGTGGAACAATTCTCGATTTTTATTTTTCCTCTATATCAGCAATCCGAATAAATTGTTGGAGTTAAAGAGAAAGTTGGAATTTGGAGAATTGTTGTACAACATGACATGTATGGGTGGTGATATGACATAATTCACTATCCATTAATAAATAATATATGTAAAAATAGACAAGGTGTAATAAAAGATGGCAAAGACAAGCTATCAATAAAACCTTGACTGCAATTTATGAAGGGAAGATAAGAGTAACTTATACACGCAAAGCATTATATGTTACGCATGGATTTATTGAAATCAATTGGCAGTTTATTGGGCACTAATAGAAAACTCTGTGTAGCCCACACCATGAAGAAATAAGCATTGAAGGGAAGCTTAAATGATGTGTAAATGGAATTGAAAAGTGTTGAAGGTGGGTATTGATTGAACACCTTTATGAAGGTATGTAAATGCAGGGGTCGATAGTAAAAGAAAGAGGGACTTCATAGTCACTGCTTACCTACGATATCTCTTACAATCCTACCACATTCGTTCCTTTTACATGATCTCAATGCTTTCAATTAAGACCTTAACCAATGCAAATCCCATACGTTTGTACTCCAACTGACTTCTCATTTTTTTCCACCACTTGGGAGATATGGAACGTTATGTAGTAACTATATAAGAAATTTAATATGCATATAAAATTCCAAGGCTTTTAATATTGCCTAAGAGAAATTGTGCAATATTCGATGACATTCAGTACATATGTCTCTCCCACAATTAATATATACCTCAAAATTTCACCAACATTTCTATATATAATATGAGAGTTTTTCAGAATTCCTGCATGAATTTGTAGCTTATAACAATTTAGATTTGCTCTCCCCATCCTTTGGTCGTTTTCCTTTAAACCCTAGTCGACCCCTTGAAACCTTAGAATTTTTCAAGGTCCAGTATTAGAGGCTTGTAGGATCTAAGAAGATCCTTGAAGACATACCTAGGAAGAGAAAATAGAATTGGAATTCAGGCAATTCTAAACCTGGTGATGAGATTGGTGTCGATGGACATAAATTGAAAATGTTAAGGATTGGTATTGAGCTTCACGTTGAGTTTCCACTGCCTCCAAATTGGCAGCGATGTTTATACCTTCAATTTTCTTTCCTTCTTCTATTTTTTTCTTGATTGCATATTGTGTTTTTCTTTTATTCATGGTTTTTTGTTGTTGTTGTCATTGAATTCACCTTCAGGTTTGTTTCATTCTTCTAGTTTTTTCTTGATTACAAATTGTGTTTCTCTTTTATTAATGGTTTCTTTTGTTGGTCATTGAATTCATCAATGATTGCAGAGAGGGAAAATATATTATTACAATTGAGCCACAAAAGCAAAGACTTGGAATTATCCAAGAGAAAGAAGTTCAGTTTCTGGTTGTCATCTTATGCAGTCGGACCTCCAAACGAATCTTCCAAAAAGTGGTCGAATATGGAAGCAACAAGAAAAGGAAGAACTTGCAGCTGGAAGGAAGAATTTGTCTGATCACTTTGATCAAAATATAGTAGAAATGATTGCAATGGCCTGTGCACATTGTCACATGTTTGTGATGTTTTAGAAGTACTTATATACATGGCCAACCAGTTTAATACCTCTAGGCACATAAAATAGCTTATGGACTCTTTGTACTCTTATTTTCTTGACCATCTTGCAACTTGTTCCTCTATGTTTGAAGACATTCAAGCTTGCATTTGAAGCAAATTTGTTTTCCAATTTGATTTGTGACAAGCTAAGGGTAAAAAAATTTCTTTACATGTGTGACAATAATGAGCACATTAGAGATATTCTAAGTGCAATAATACATAATAGCAAGTGAAAATAATGAAGTGTATTACTCTCTTAACCTTGAATGCACAATTTGTGATATTCCCTTTATTTGCATCACCATTTTATCATTTATTTTATCTAAGCAAAATGTTGTATATTGCACCTTTGATAGTGAATCATTTTTCTTGGAATCTAGACTTGAAGTGAACAACACAAAATTTTTGCTATCTTAATGTTTTCTTCATGGAATTTTGATAATGAGGAGGAAACTCTTCATAACATTTATTTGACTATTTTTTTTTTACTTCGTCACGTTTACTTTACTCTCCTTTTATTTTATTTTTCCTTTCCGCGTTTCATTTCACCTTATGGTGCAATTGCTAGTAAATATTGTAAAATTAAATATCTAAAGGTGTGAATGAAATCTCTTATTTTCAATTGCAATGGTTTCACAGTTTTCATAGTGGATAACTATCATTCCCATCCCTTGGGTTTTATGAGTCTATTGTTGTACTATGTTGATGCCATGTTAAGTGATGACTCTCATATTGTAGGTGAAGTCTAAGCAGGTGAGATCTGATGAGATCAAGCTTGGATGAGATCTGTTCAATATGTTAGTGCGGCCTGGCCATGATCAAAGTTTCGTAATGGGGTTGATCATCATTCTCGATCAGATCATTATGTCTCACTGATTGCGCATCGATTTGAGGGAGCGCCACAAAGAGAGGGGCTGACTCGCTCAATTTCAAGTTGACTTGGTGAAGATTTTTAGAACATGCTAATTGTCTAGTGATCTCTTACTGAGATGTTTTATGTTTTGAGACATAAAACATATATGTTAAATATATAAAATATATGAAGAATGATTTTTATTGAATTGTGGCTTAACTAACATAGATACAAATCTTAGGCTCTTTCAAGCGTCGAGAGGGATCAAATCTTTTAGTGTGATTCAGACCGAAAGACACATCTTTTTATTTAAGGTCGACATATAATATTTTTATTATTAATATTTAATACTATTTATGGCCGACATATAATATTTTTATTATTAATATTTAATACTATTTATGGCCGACATATAATATTTTTTATTATTTTTTATTTTGTTAGGAAAGAACATTACAACATCTCCTCATACATGGTTTTAAAACCATGTGCAAGGCCCTCCTAAAACCATGGGTTGTTTAAGAGGCCTTGCACATGGTCTTAAAACCATTTGCAAGGCCCTCCTAAAACCATGGGTTATTTAGGAGGGTTTACACATGACCTTAAAACCATTTGCAAGGCCCCCTTAAACCATGTACAATAAAACCATGGGTTGTTTATGAGGCCTTTCGCATGGTTTTAAAACCATGTGAATGACCAATATTTTTTTTTCGGATAATTATATTTTTTATTTTTTATTATTTGGTTAAGTAGAAACATTACAACATCTCCCCCATATTGTGTTGTTTTTTTAACCAATATTATTTTTTGCAGATAATTAAATTTTTTATTTTTTATTGTTTTGTTAGATAGGAACATTACAACATCTCCCCCATATTAGGTTGTTTTTGTGGGTGACATTTATTTTGAAGGATAATTAAAAATTTTATTTTTTATGGTCACCATTTACAAAAATAGAGCCTAGCCTCAATTACATGTTTTATGTTTTCACACAGGTTGGTCCATTTGTATATAACAGATAATATGTAATAAACAATTTATTTATTTTTTAAACTAATTTAAAATATATTAAAATTGATTTATAAATATTCAAAAAAAATATTTTAATAAAAATAATTATATATATATATATAATTTATTTATTTTATTAAAATTATATAATATTTATAACTTTTCAATTTAAATTAACGAGGATAGATTCATCTATTATGGGGATATTTGAAGGTAATATGGAGAAAATCCCATTGTAGATAGTCGAGAAAGATGGATAACAACCTTGCGCAAAGAAGAGCTGGTTTGAGACATAGACGGGTTCGCTGCATCGAGGAGAAATCCTTAGTTTTGTCTTATATTGAAAAAGCATTTATCAGGGCCATGCATAAGTTTTATGGGTCTTTATATTTATGTCTCTATTTTTCTTTTTGATAGCAACGCATATGATTCACTCTCTGTAATGTTATACTACCTTCAGATATTAAGTCCCAAACTTAGACAAGCTATTTGCAACTCTTCGGTTGTCATGTTTTACTTTAGGAGGAGCACATGAGAGATCGTATTTTGGTATACTATGCACTTTCATTGTGTTCCATGAAGGATCCACCTTACTTACCGATTTTTTTTTTATACACAATAATAATTATTAAATTTATGAAAAATAAGTAATTGAATATATTAATTTTTATTAATAATATTTTTTCTGGTAAGAAAGATGGATCCTTCTATTCTATTGATAGACAACAAAATACATAGTATACAAAAAGGATCAACTCCCAGGTGCCCCTTCCATGGGAAAACAAGACGACCAAAGAGCTGCAATTCCCAAATTTGACTAGGGATCTTAATGTCTGAAAATAGTGTCTAAAAAAGCACTAATGAAACCACTTATAAATAACTATAAACAAGATGGCAATATCAAAGTAGAAACCTGAAATCTCAAGAGTTGTGAAACAAAAACAAAGAACTTGTCTAATGAAAACATGTTGAAATCAAATGTAACTAGACGAGAAGAATTCATGAGAGTCGGGGCGTAGGATGCACGTTTTCCTCTGGTGTGAGCCATAGGAGGAGCGTTGTAGTTGAAGAGGCTTCATCTTCCAGATCAATAAACTAGGCCTAGGTCGAAGCCGTTTCATGCGGTTGTGCTGGGACTAGAACAGGAGGGTCTTCCTTAACCTTGGTGACTTTAAACTTGAAACCCAAGGACTAAGCGAGGAGGTTCAATTTGGATTCCATTACCTTCACTTGGTATGGGACCTCACTAAGAAAGATAATCATATTATGGATCTCATCCATCTAATCTAGGATATCATCATAAGCTTCACATCTTTCAAAGATGGTCTTTCCTAGGAGGGATTTGATGCACTAGTAAAGATCTAGATTTTTGTTGAAGAGAGCTAGCCAACCATGGGTGTTCTTGGGTCAAGAATCCAAGCCTCAAAATCTTTGAAACTCTAAACATCGAGGATGAAATCCTTCTCCAATCTGATATTGTCATCCATGTTTGATATTTCCGTCTTGGCTTTCTGATAGATTTGCTCCTAGTAGAATTGAGCAGTATGACGAACTCTTTTAATATCTTGCGACTTTTCTTGCCCATAAGAATTTTACTTAACCTTGCGCACCCTCGAGGTTCTCATCCCTTCTCTTCTCTACTCAGGTTGGTCTCCATTGTTACCAACTACTAAATTCTTTGGCAAATTCTCCTCACCAACTTCTCTTTTCACTTTCACCATCTCTATGAGATGTAGGATATCATAATTACTACTGACTATGCCATTTATGAACAATGCAAAAATAGTTGTAAAAATATTCCTCCTCATATTAATATCCATGGCTTTCCTCCTTCTCATATTAATATCCATGGCTTTGCATGTTGGGCTACTTGACTGGATAATCATTAGGATATGCTTCAGAGGGTAATCAACCTTGGACAAAATCTTGTAAACCACCTGGAGATATGAACGAAGGGAAGGTTCCATTATGAATGTCAATTGCGTGAAGGGAGGGTACCATCAAGTCAATGCAAGGGATCGCTCTCACCTATTGAATAGTGATTAGGTTAACGTAAATTCTCCCTAATTCATGGGAAATCATTTGTCCTCCCACGTTCTCCACTTGTCTCATTGTACGGTGAACATCCATCATCTCCGATTGTGGGTTGCAACTTGCAATCGTGGTTAATGCATGGATAAGAAACCTACTTGGACCAAAATTAATTAATATTATTATTTGTAATTGATATTAATACTATATTTTACTCAAATCATAAATTTTTTTTATGAAAAAATTTATACAAAGTTAGTTAATAATTATAAATAAGTTAGTTAATAACAATAAAGAAATTCCAATTATTATAAAACTATCACAACCATAGTTAAGTGGTTAATCAATTTGAAAAACAAAAACGACCAAAAATATACTAGAGTTGGATAGACTCAAGGACCATCCTCATCACGAGTCACGACCTTCGATTTTCTAATTGGTCGATCCATGGTATATATGAATCAAATCGACCCTCAAGCGTCCTTTTGTTTTATATTGAAAAAAACAATTATAAAGTCCATGCATAAGTTTCATAGGTCTTTTGATTTCTATATATCTTTGTTTTACATTTTGATAGCCAAGCATATGTTTTACTCTCTTATTTTATGCTACCTTTACAGATTAAGTCCCATACTTACACAAGCTATTTACAACTCTTGGGTGGTTGTGTTTTCCTTCGAGAGGACCACTGGAGAGCTTGTTATTTTGTTAAGTTATTGAATATATACATTATTGAATATTATATTTTACTAAAATCATAATATTTTTAGGAAAATTTGAGAAAAAGTTAAAGGCAATATACCTACAAATAAGTTAATTAACAACAAGAAAGAGATTCTAATTATTATAAAATTAGTAAAACCACTTAATTTGTTGTTAATCAATCTGGAAGAGGAAGATGATCTATGTTATTTTTGTATACCCTTAGTGATTAACTCCCAAACTCACACAAGCTATTTGCAGCTCTAGGTTTGTTTTGGTTTCTTAGCTTTAGTGATTAAGTCCAAAACTCACACAAGCTATTTGTATCTCTAGGGTTGTTTCAGTTTCCTTAGAAAAGCTCATGTTTTTTATATGTAATACACCAAACAATTGTTAATTATTTATTACTTGGAATTTTTGTTTTATATTTTGACAATAAAGCCAAAATGAATGTAATGGATTATTATTATTTCATAATTAAAATATTGAGAGGAATTAGAACTAAAGTAGTTGTTCAAAGAGTGTTTGCTGACCCACAAGGGGAAATGACAAATGGTGAAAGTTGCTGAGTGAGAACTCAAGTGATGCAGGAGGCATCTTCCCCAAAATCAGGTCAAGACTACTTGTGGAGCCTTCAAGAGAAGGAGGCTCATAAATGACCAAGTCCTAGGAAAAATACTATAAAATAGTATGTCCATCGGATAAGCAAGATGATGGCGATGGATGGGGAAATAATCTATTGATGCAAAGAGATGGTGCATTGATCATAATTTTCCCTTGTGGTTCAACAAACATGCTCGAGGGTTCTGGAGCAAGTAATATTTGGCTACTCTAGGAGTTGGTTGGGAGAAACGACAAATTCAGTTCTATTTTCTTAAGAGTGGTGACAGGTTCCTTACTAAATTTATTAACTGTTTAGTATTGATAATTACAGTATGAAAGTAGATCTGGATCCTAACTGCATTATAAACTTAGAATTATACTATGCGTCTATTACTATTCTTTTTATCTCTTTCAAATATACGTTCTTAGTTATAAACTATTATTTGTTAATTACTTATGTATAGAATGTAGAAAGTCACATACCTCTAATTTATATAGAAAATTTTAATGGTAAATAAATCCTCTCTACAATATTTTCTTATGTTATGCTACATTTCTATAAATCAAACCCTTTAAATGTACACTCTCAGATTTACCAGTAAGAGCTGAGAGACTCTTCACAAATATATCTTCTATGTTCTAAATACATCTAGATAACTTTACCAATGCTTTATACAAGTATGTATATATTGAATTAATAAAACAAATCTATGTAAGTTTAAACCAATCAGCTTCCTATAGGAATCGAAGGCTTTTATACAGTGTTTATCTCTGTTTAAATTTAATACGCATACAATAAACCTAGTCTCTATGTTAAGAACCTGTGTTAACCCATCTCTTTATTTTGTTAGTATATTTTATTGGATGCATATGCTTTGTAAGTCATCCCGTTAGTATGTTGTATTATCCCACATTCATGGGGATTAATAGTTGATGTTAAGTCGTCCGGTTAGTATGTTGTATTATCCCACATTCATGGGGAGTAATAGTTGTTTAGATTAGCCTTAGTATATAACTAAGTGTTGAGCCCAATGAAATGATCGAAGAGTTATTTTGTATTCAGCTTGCTCAAAGGAGGTTGCCCCCTCGAAGTAGCCTACGATTAATAAAATCTCTTCTGTAATCCATAATTTCTATTATATCGTGCAATCTTATTGTTTATTGCAGGAGGTTCTCCACATCTAGTATTAGAGCACTTTCCTTGGAACAAGTGGGAATTTTTTTTTCATTTCTAAGAAAAAAAAGAGGGAAAAATTGGGTGGCAACTTTCAGATCAATTTCTGAAACTTTCTACAAAGAATAAGAAGAAACAGGCTACATATCTGAAATTTTCTTGCAAAAATACACAGTTTCAAAAAAAAACCATCTCGTTTGGAGTTCCGGAAGTGGAGATATCGCAGATTTAAAATCAGCAATTTTTCAGAATTTCGATGACGGCTGCGAAAATTGCAAAGCGAAAATCTTTTGATCGGGTGCCCATATTTCTATTTTGATTTTGTGGTTAGAAGCAGAGTGGCTTTTCTAGATCCATAAATAGGCTATAATAGCGATTTTGAGAAATATAGATCAGGTTATGCTGATTTTAAAATTTTGTCTCAAAACCCTAACTCTAATTACGGGTTTTATTTGGGGTATCGGGTGGAATTTCTGCCACATTTTTTCTGACAATGTGATTATTGCATTAGTTCTTCTTCTTGTAGCGGTACTATTCATTCGGATCAGGGAATAAACCCTATCTGCTTAATTGTGGGAAGTACTAGGGCATAGCCCTAAAACTCATTGTGAGGAATACCACAGGAACCCTGAAGTAGCTGGCCATTGAGAGGACCTGCCAAGAGAAAAGGGAAACAACCCCCACCAGATTGACTAGATTCCCATCCGTGAGGAAAACCAAAGAGCTATCATTTTTTTCCAAGCGGTTAGCAGTTTTACTTGGGCCATGAAGTGAGGGGTGTTGCCCCAATACTCAAGCCTGAGACAGCCTTGGTGGCTGAGTGACTACCTTTGAACCATTAGGAAGATGAACATACCTGGGGTCCATATCTATTTACAACTGATAATGCATAGAATTCCAGAATTGTCACAGATCATTTACTACATTTCAAGTTGATAAAGCACAGCTTTCTTTCACCACCACAGATCATTTCTTCAAAAAAAAAAAAAATCTTGCTGTTGTCACCCACGTAGGAGCAAATAGACAAATTGAAGAAGAACTTGTCACCCTCAAGACCAAACTCGTAGATCTGGATCAAATATTTCTCGACCTCCATCTTCAGCATTCAGCCATGAGCAACCGACAACAGCTTGAGTCTTCTGTAGACACCGAGTACTCTTCTTCTAGCAACTTTCATGGGCCGAAGGTTGATTTCTCTCGCCTCAATGGTGATGATCCAACTGGATGGATACATAAAGCAGAACAATACTTTAATATGCATAACACTTTTGATGTCACTAAAGTCCCACTTGCATCATTTCATTTGGAACGTGAAGCCCTTCAATGGTTCTGTTGGTACATCAAGGATTATGAAGAGCCCCAATGGACAGATTTTTGCCAACTCCTTTTGTACCAATTTGGCCCTAGTGGTTTTGATGAATTCACAGGAGCACTCACCAAACTTCATCAGATTGGCACTGTGAGAGAGTATCAGACACAATTTGAGAAATTAGTCAAGCACACAGAAGGATTTTCTGATGCATTCTACAGGAGTTGTTTTATCAGTGGTCTTAAGGATACAATTCGATCTAAGGTTAACATGTTCTGTCCCAACACAATGATGGAAATCCTAGGGTTGGCTAAGTTGATAGAGCACAAGATCAGGGCTCAACAAAGCTCCAAATCCACTTTTGTTCCATTCAAAAATATGGTTTCCCAAAGATGTCCAATCCCTCCAACTCCTAGACCCACTCCTATCAAGCATTTTCCTGAAGCCAAGATGCGGGCACATAAGGAAAAAGGACTTTGTTATAATTGTGATGGGAAATTCACCAAGGGACATCAATGCATTGAACAAAAGCTCTATCTCTTGGATGTGGTTTCTCCACTTGCACTTGAACTTTCTGAAGCTGCTCAGGATCTAGTAGATGATCAGGTCGACATTCAGCAGCCTCCTATTGACCCTCATTCTCATGACGAACACTCAGAGATATCTCTCTATGCATTAGCCAGAGTCACCGCCCCACAAACCATGTAGGTCAAGGGTTTCTTCAAGAAGATTCCTCTTACAATACTCATTGATTCTTGTAGCACCCATAACTTCATTGACCCTCAAATTGCCAAACAAGCTAATAGTTTTGTCCATCCTTGCTCCATCTTTAAAGTCATGGTTGCCAATGGGAGCACCTTACCTTGCAAAGGAAAGTGTCACAATGTGTGTATCTCTATTGGAGATTATAACTTGCGCTCTAACATGTTCATCATGCCTCTAGGAGGATGTGATGTGATTTTGGGAACTTAATGGTTACGCACACTTGGACCCATCTTATGGGATTTTGCTGAATTGTGGATGCAATTTTTAGTCAATGGGAACAAACACACATTCAATGGATTACAACTAGGTTCTCTTAGCATCATCAATTCCCATCACATGGAAAATATCCTTAAGACGAATTCACATGGTGTCATCGCTCATCTCCATTTCATTCAGATGCAACCTTGAGCAGTCTCAACTACTCCCCTAGATCTTTCATTCCGATGCACCCTTCGGATGCCTGATTTTTCCAAGCTCTTCACTCTTACGACAATGGACTTGGGGTTGCCCTCTTTCAATATGAACATCCCATTGCATTCACCGACAAATCCCTTTCTGGAAATAATTTATCCACCTTTACATATGAGAAGGAAATGATGACTATTTTGCACACAGTACAAAAGTGGTGGCCATCCCTCTTAGAAAATCCTTTCAGCATCAAGACTGATCACCAGAGTTTGAAATATTTCCTGGAACAATAGGTCTCATCCCCAACATAACAGATATGGGTTAGAAAACTCAGGGATTATGACTATAAGAAGGCTCAGGACAATCTTGTGGTGGATGCTCTTTTCAACACATTTGATGCCCATGTTTCTCTTTCAGTTATTTCTCTTCCTATTCCAACTTGGTTACACTCTGTTCAGCAAGGCCATGTCAATGACTCCTCATTATTTGAAATCATCCAACAGTTGGCCAATAACCCTTCTGTGGTACCACATTCATCTTGGGATGAATTTTATCTTAGATACACGGGTCATCTGGTGCTTCCCTAGAGCATAGACCTTAAACATGCTATCTTTTATGAACTCCATGCTTCTCCATCGGTAGGGCACTCTGGGTTCATCAAAACATATGAGCTGGCGGGGCGTAACTTCTTTTGGAAGGGGTGCAACGAGAAATTCAACATATGGTTGCCGAATGTGCTCCTTTTCAGCACCACAAGGGTGAAACTACACTCTCTTCCGGATTGCTCGAACCTTATCCCACCCCTACAAGGATTTGGACATATATTTCGATGGATTTCATTAAAGGGCTCCCTAAATATGGGGGGAAGACCATAATCTTGGTTGTGGTGGATCGACTCTCCAAATATAGTCATTTTTTTGCTCTCACCCATCCATATACCACCTCTTCAATCGCACAAATTTTCATGGCCCAGATATTCCATCTTCATGGAATCCCTTCTTCCATTGTCTTAGACCGCAACACAACTTTCACAAGTCATTTTCGCCTCATTGACACCAAACTACATATGAGTTCAGTTTATCACCCACCAATAGATGGTCCGACTATAGTCATCAACAAATATTGGGAAACTTATCTTCATTGTTTCACCTCTGAAGAACAACATCAGTGGGAAAAGTGGCTCCCTCTCGCTGAATGGTTGTACAATAATTCCTACCATACTGCATCTAAAATGACTCCATATGAAGAATTTTATTGTCATGCACCTCCAGTATTCCTTCCATCCACCCCTAGCAGTTCACCAGTTCAGGAAGTTGACATGGTTCTTTGAAACCGACATCAGATTATTCACCTCCTGCAGGAAAATATTCACATAGCAAAAGCCCGCATGAAACAACAGGCCGATCAACACTATTCTAAGCGCACTTTTCAAGTTGGTGATATGGTTTTTCTTCGTCTGTAATCTTACAAGCAATCCTCCTTGAAAGACAAATGGAATCTAATGCTCTCTCCAAAGATCTCTGGCCCATATACAGTTCCTCAAAAGATTGGGTATGTTGCTTATAAGTTGACACTTCCTCCTTCTCGCATTCAGCAAGTGATTGGCACCAACATCAACGCAAAAATTGTTTTACCAGAATGGGATAATGAAGGATCCATCATTTCAAAGTCGGAGGCCATCCTCAATAAGTGCGCTTGTTGGCTTCTCTCTCAGTCCATCACAAAGGTCTTCAATTTAGTGGCACAACATGCAACCAGAGGATGCTACATGGGAACCACTCCTTCAGATTTGGCAACAGTTTCCACATCTTAAGATTTGAGGACAAGGATTTTCTAAGAGGGAGGGGATGTTAAGAATCCATGCTAACCCTCCTCTTTATTTTGTTAGTATATTTTATTGGATGCATATGCTTTGTAAGTCATCCCGTTAGTATGTTGTATTATCCCACATTCATGGGGATTAATAGTTGAAGTTAAGTCACCCAGTTAGTATGTTGTATTATCCCACATTCATGGGGAGTAATAGTTGTTTAGATTATACTTAGTGTATAACTAAGTGTTGAGGCCAATGAAATGATCGAAGAGTTATTTTGTATTGAGCTTACTCAAAGGAGGTTGCCCCCTCGAAGTGCCTACGATTAATAAAATCTCTTCCGTGATCCATAATTTCTGTTATATCGTGCATTCTTATTGTTTATTGTAGGAGGTTCTCCACACTCTATTTGGGATTCCATACCCATATTGGGACATACCTAAAGATATTAAATAATTAAAAACATAACTAAGCGATCACAATCAATCAAACCACTGCCAACCAAGTATTTAATTAATAAGTTAATTATCAACACCCAGCTCATAGATTTGAGTTTCCAAACTTAACAATAATCAAAGCGAGTTAAATGCCAAATGAGATTATCCACAAAATCAGTATCATATCTAACTTTTAAATGCAAATAGTAATATCTATAATTCTCCCATTCATATCTATAAGTCTTAAGAACTTAATCAAATACAAATGCTCAATCTATGTTTCGGGTATTCATACCCTAAAATAGACATATCTGAGGTATTTATTAAATTAAATATCAAGAAACATTCGACAAAGCATCCATTAAAAGGTTCTACATATATCAACATAGATCAAGCAATATCGACGAATCGACCATTAACCAAAATAAGTCATATTCAAAACTTGTATAAACAAATTACAATTGAAAAGTTTACGATGCAAATATACCAATCATTGAATCAATAATCATTGCCAAGTTTCCCCAAAACGAAGAACACTTCCAACTACAAATAAGCAACTTATCTGAAGATTTAGAGGCTGTGAAGCCTCTCCCTTTATTTTACATTGAATTTAGAGTAACCTTGGCTAACCGAACTAAAATCTAAGGGAGGAATACCTTGAGGATATTGCAAAGATCCAATGCATAGTGAAGAAGTATGTGTCGTGGTTGCATGCGCACAAAGAACAGGAATTAGCACTTCACATTTTTTTAATTGGTTAAAAAATTTAATTTGAAACAAACTAAGGGATGGGGATTCTCACCTCAGGGCTGAGAAGAGTTAACCCTGTCGCCATCCTTGCATAACCAAATGCCAAATTCTCCTTTATCTACAGACAAAGGGGGTAACCCTTTACATTCATCGAATTGAATAATTGTATTTCAAACTTAAAAACTCGATAAGGTGTGATTGTTTTTACCTTGAGGGTTGACTTGGGCCATCAAGCCAATGCCAAGTCATGTCCCCAACACTTTTGGAAACCATTAATGGGAACCCTAGCCACGCCTGTCAAAACAAGGATAGAAGTTAAAACCCTCTTAAAAACCTGAAAGTGAAATGCATTTTTTTCATTAACCAATGTTTATAAATGAGATTTTCTTACCTTCATAACTTGCACAAAGGGTCGTGCGTTTACTCCTCCTGGTTTCCTTCTCATCATTTTCCCTCTATAACAAAATGAGTAAGATTCATTCTAAAAACTGTAAGTAAATGTATTAAACAAAAAAAAATTAGGTTTAACTGGTTACCTAAAGAAAAAAAAACACATTGCAGGCTTAAGAAGCCTCTGGTCATTTTCAAAGGCAAGCAACTGGGTTTCTTTCATCCATATGAATATCAAGGGTTGGCTGAGATTGCGCAAGAAGCCACACAACCATTAAACCTTAAACAATAAACCTTTAGACAAACCTGGAAATTGCAGAGTAAAACCAAACTAAGTATGGCAAATATTGAGGGTGGAATGTAGTCGCAACCCAGACATGAAGCGACTGAGAAAAACCACCATCAAACCAGTAACATTATGCAGACAGATACACTCAAGACAAATTGAATCCAGATAAAATACCTACTAAGACCTTTTCATCGACAAAGCACCAGATCTTACACAGTAGGGGGGCTAGGATCATTCCTTCCCTTGACAAGTATGCTGGTCAGTTAATATGTCTGGCTATGTTGTTAAATCGTAGCCAGGTTAAGGCCCAAAACTTAAACATTGCCTTAAAATCTTCCTTAAAAACCATCGTGATCACAAATATCAACCACCTTGTGCCTCCCAAGGGTTGTGATCCAAAACCTTGTCTTAAACTTATAGCATGATCCCATATAAATATTTCATTATCACTTACAAGCTACAATAGATTCAAAACATATTATATGTATTAACATGTTCCAAACTCATACGAAGGACAACATAGGTTTAAAACCTTATGCATGTTATTCTTAACAAATGTAGTTAGGACTAATCCCTTAGGTATAGGATTATTTCGTAGATAACCAAACCAATATATTATTAAACTCCAAGACTTAAAACATCACCTTGGCAAGTATGCGACCAAGTTGTCGCTATAAATGGAGACAATGCCAAGTGGAAGACACGACATGCCATCAAACCAATAAAGATTGTAAATCGTATCCATGGACACAAGTAAATAACATGTTATGACAAGTAATTTATAAATGAATTAATTATTATTATTATTAAAATTAGGGGTATGTAATAGAATGGTATCAGAGCATGGTTACAACACTTTGGCTTGAAAAAAGATGAACACTTAAACTGATAAAAATAGAAAATTAACTTCATTGTTATGAATTTACTCTCTTTGCAAACAGGAAGAGAATAATAACTTTGTTTTGTAGAAATCATGATGGATGTGGGAATGTCTGTTGAAGAAGAACCACGTCCTAAAGATATAGTAAACAATGAAGAAGGTAACATTAGAAATGAAGAAATTTGGGTAAATCTGAATGAAAGTAGGAATGATAACCCATATGAACTCCTACAAAAATTAAAAGATTTAAGGATAGAACTAAAACGAGTTAAGGAAGATAACTAACGTATTTTAAAAGCACGGGAAGAGTTAAATTATGTTCTGCTAACTAAAATTAACACTAATGAAAAATAAAAGATTAAAGAACCTGAATTAAACATGGCAAGAACTACACCTTATAAACGTAAGGTAAGAAAACTGGATTTCTCTAAACCTAAGACTCAATCTTCAAGCGAAGAATCGGCTACATAATAATGAAAGTATAAAGATTCTAGTGAAAGTAGTGATAGTAACCAGAAGAAAAAAAAATGCAAACCATATGAAGATATTTCTGGTAAATTTAAAAAGATTAAACCTCCTACGTTTAATGGAGAAATCGAAAAAGGGAGAAGAACCAAAATCTTGGCTATCTAGAATGAAAAAGTACTTCTAGATTTATAACTATTCTGATGAACTAAAAGAAAAATGACAATATATAACTTGACCGGAAAAGATGATATTTGGTGGTGAGACATAAAGAAAGTAAAAGGCATTAAAGAATGTTATGTAACTTAGAAAACCTTTAAGATATACTTCAAAAGAAAATATTTATGAAAACAATATTCCGAGGAAAAAACTAAGATTTCTATGAATTACGATTAGGTTCCGTGACTATGAAAGAACTTCGTATCAAATTATTAAGTTTATTGCGTTATGTGCCTTATATTGTTGATGAGAAACAAAAAATACAATGTTTCCTCATATGTTTATCTATTATGTTCAAAGAGAGAATCGAATATGATACTTCGAAAACTTTGGAAGAAGCAATGAGAAAAATCAAAATTCCGTTATGATTAAAATAAAATCAAATGAGAGAGCATACCTAACTGGAAAAATAAAATACGTGACAACTTTGAACAGAAAAAGAAAGGTATTAAGTTTTATAAGAACATTGGGAATAATTATTGGGGATACCAAGGGGATAACTATAAAAATTATAAATAGCAGAATCCTGTAGTAATAAAGGAAAGAGAAACACCTAGTTCCTTTAATAAAAATACTGCACAAAGGGAACCACTAAAATGTTGGGAATGTGGTGAACCACATTATTTTAAATATTGCTCCGTAAGAAGAAAAAGTTTAAATAATGTCCATTCAATTTAAGAATCTACCACAATGGGAGATATAGAAAGAAGCATTCCCATAATCAATGCATCATTGGAGAATAGACAAGCAGATCATCAAACATTTATGTTCGAAATAGAAGGTATGTTAAAAGACAAACCCATTTCTATATTGATTCATCCTGATGCAAGTTTAAGTTATCTATCTCCCAAAATTATAGAACTATACAAGTTACGACAATATGAGTTTGAAAATTCTTATTTAGTTCAACTTTCTACAGGCACAAAGCGAAAGGTCTAATATCATATTCTCATTAAGCACCAAAACGCCCGCTAACCTAGTTAATTCCCATTGGTTTGAGCAGGTACTGCATAAGAGGGAATTGAATGAGGAAATTTGGTACTTAGAACAGATCGGGACATTCATTCAGTATTAAAGTCATCAGTCAAATAAAAGAATCCTTATTTATTTAGGCTTAAAAGTCAACATCAAATTAGAATTGCATGCATGCAAAAGTGAAGCATAAACCCTAAAAGTGACATGCAAACCCTAAAAGTGCATGATGATCTATTTAAGAAGGGTTATTGGACTAAAGGAGCTATCCATTATTATTATTGTTGATTTGGAGATTTTAAGCAACAACACATCATGCAGCTGCCGCAATTGGGGTTGAAGAGGACGTCTTCAGCTAATGAGGGCTTGGTGATGAAACTATCTTTCCTAGTCTCTTTTAGGATAGACCATCCATGTTTATCAACAGAATTCATCGTATTCAACCATATCCAACGATTCAGTATCCACCAGAATATTATTTGCAGGTTCATGTGTGCAGCTGGGGATTTAGCTGGAAAACCCCAAGGTATTCACTGGGTCTCTGAATCCCAGTCTATATTCCTTATGTCATCTTCATCTTCATTAGCAGGATCACTCTACTGCCTTGAGTGACTATCAGCCATCAATTTTCTCATCTAGAGCAGTTATCAGCAAATCCAAGACGTTGAGGGCGTGAGCACCAGACTAGTAAACCAATTCGCTAGGGCTCTTAGAAATATCAGAATGTCTGCATGATTTGGTCATTCTCTCTGGCACGAGAATACCTACATCCTGAAAAAATTTCAGCCCCATCAGGAACCTCCTTCACCAAAAACGTCACCTTTAGCTGAGGAGAGGGTTTCATGCTGTCGGGCAGTAACACCAGAAAGGAAGCAATATTAGTTCACCAACTCAACTTTATATGCATGTGTCTTATCTCTGGAGCATCTTTAGTTTGATTATCAGTGATAAGTGTTTACTTCTCCCTGTAAATATTTTCCCTAGTTCTGCTATAATTTAGGCCCATTAGCCCGACACCTTGCATGCAAAGTTTTATTTAGTATTCTTACACATTTTGAGACTACAAGTAATCCCTAGAATAGTGAAACAGTAGAGTATCAGTATTTGGGATATTACAGTGGTATTAGAGCATGTTCCTTGCGAGTTGTGGGCTTGAACATGAGAAGTAATTGGATATAGAAGAAGACACTTTTGTAACCTATGGGAGAAGGAAGAGTAGGTACACTAAGGAGTAGGAATTTGAGGATATCCAGTTAGAAGATACCAACTCAGATATGAACCCAACAAGTATACACTTTGAAAGAGGGAAAGGAACTTTAGACGAGGAAGAAAGGATGGAGTTTTAGAGCTTAGTAGATGCATTTCATGACCTAGCCAAAGGGAAAAAATAAGTATTGCATGCAATAAACAGTTTGGATTCGAAACCAGAACCAGGTCATAGTAGTATACCTCTCTCACCAGTAGATAGAGGGTCTACAAGCAGTAGTGAGAAGAATGCATACACTAATATGAAAAACACACCCCACATAAATAACAGACCTTCCAACAGACCTACTATGCCTCACTTCTTGCAAGATGCAGTAGCAGGACCAGTCATGCCAGTAGAACATAGTGAGCCATTTGGAGCCCATTTGTAGGAATACAGGGAATTGGGAGATGAGTTCCATGCAACCATGTCTTTCTCAGACTTCTGCAATATGAAAAGTGGGAACCAGCCCAGGAATTTCAACAGAGGGTTTAACCATAATTATGAGTTGCAGAAAACCTTGGGTATACTGACCATACAAAAATTTGACGAGGCTCGCAGAGGTTTAGCGAGAATATGGGTTCAAAAGTTGGTTACTTATTTCCAACTCAACCCCATGGAAGAGATAGATGCCATTAAATTGGCTACACTACACCTGGATGGAGAGGATCATGAGTGGTGGTACCATGGGCTAATGACATTGTGTCACAACACCATTAGTTCCTACAGTGAGTTCACACAGAAGCTCATGGAGCAATTTGACAGGAAGGACCAGGAGATACACTTTAGAGAGTTGGCTCAACTCAAGCAGACAGGTAGTGTCGATGCCTTCATCTCAAAGTTTCAGAGAGTCGGTGTTATGGAGACAGATGTGTTAGAGAGAAGGTTGATTATACTTTTTTTAGAGGCCTTGACAGAACCTTTACAAGGGTGGGTGAAAGCCTACAAACCATCTACTCTACAAGATGCAATCAGTCGAGCTAGAGATTTACAATATTCGGTACCGAAGAACAGGTTTCCACTTAAGACAAACTTCCTGGTAAAAGATAAAGACCGAAAACCTTTTCAACAAGAAGGGCCAAGGTAAAATTGGTTGGAAGATGACACGAGGAAAGATTTGAGAAGGAAAAAGTTATGTTTCACTTGTCAAGAACCATTGGTTCTAGGCCATAGGTGCTCTAGGAAGTCCAAGGCCCATTATATTAGGTATATTCAGATAGTGAAGGGGAAGAATCTGAGTACGAAACAACAGAGGAATTGCAGGCACTAGAGGAGGAGTCACTCCAGGGAGATACATTAGATGGAGTTATAGCTACATTATCTGGAGTACCTAGGTTTCATACTCTCAGGGTGAGAGGAGTAGTACAGGGCCACAGGGTAGGAGTGTTGATTAATGGGGAAGCAACCCACAATTTCATTGATGCAGCATGGGTGGCTAAGAGGGGTATCCCAACAGAGAAGTTTGAGGGATTCATTGTAGTGGTAGCAGGAAATACTAAGATGGAGTGCAACTATTGGATTCCTAAACTGAATGTCACATTAGGAAACTACCATATGATAGACCCATTTTATGTGGTGAATGTGGCTAATACAATTGTAGTATTAGGTTTCCAATGGCTTTATTCAATATGAAAATATACTACAGATTACAGAGCAATGTAAATGGAAATACAGGGACCAGATGGAAATCAAGTAGTTTTGAGGGGCATGAATACTTATCCCCCCAAACCAGTATCATCATAGAGAATGGATGTTGTACTCATACAGGGTGACATCAAATGGTCAGCAGAGTGCTTGGTTCCTTTTATAAAAACTCCAGAGAACAACACTCAACATCCAACAGATATCCAGGCACTATTGCAGAAACATGAGAAGCTATTTCGGGATCTTCCAGCAGGTAGACCACCAGAAAGGGGATTTGGGCATATTATTGAGTTGGAGGAGGGTACACAGGAAGTCATAACCACTCCATACAGACATCCCAAAAGATAAAAGGATGACATCGAAAATACGATCAAGGAATTACTAGAACTAGGCTATATTCGATCGAGTTCTAGTCCCTTTGTATCATTAGTGGTCTTAGTTAAAAAGTAGGATGGAACATTATGAATGTGTATTTATTACAGAGAAATCAACAAGAATACCATCAAAAATAGGTATCCCATTCCCAATATTAATGAACTAATGGAAGAGCTACAAGGTGCCAAATACTTTTCAAAGATCGATCTTCGATCATGGTACCATCAGATATGAGTAAGGGATCAAGACATTTCCAAGACAAATTTACATTACCACTATGGTCACTATGATTTCTTAGTCATGAATTTTGGAATCACCAATGCTTCAACCACCTTCCATCCTTGCATGAACCACACTTTCAGGGCTCAGTTACGAAAGTATTTGCTAGTATTCTTTAATGATAATTTAATTTACAACAAAACTTGGGAGGAACATCTGAAACATTTAGATGAGGTATTGACAATTCTAGAAGAGCACTCGATTTATGCAAATATGTCTAAGCATGAGTTTGGAATGAAGGAGATGTTGTATCTAGGACACATAATCAGTGCAGAAGGGGTACAGGTTCATATGGAGAAGATTAGAGTTATCTGGGCTTGGACTACACCAAAGACAATTACTGAACTGAAGGGATTTTGGGCCTTTGCACATATTACAAGAGGTACATTAAGGGATTCTCTCAATTCGTTGCACCACTCACTGATCTCACAAAGAAAGGGGCATTCACATGGACATAATTGGCACAACAAAGCTTTGAGGAAATGAAAACCATCATGAGTTCTTGCCTAGTTTTGGCACTACTGGATCTCTCACATCCATTCATAGTGGAATGTGATGCTTCAGGAGAAGGATTAGGGGCAGCACTAATGCAAAAACCATCACCCAATTGCATTTGATAGATAGAAACTGAAAGATTATGAGCGCCACTACTCCATATATGAAAAATAGATGCTATCCATCTTACATGCCCTAACTAAATTTAGACAGTATTTAGTGGGAAGCAAATTCAAAATCAAGACAAATCATAACAACCTCAAATACTTCTTGGAGCATAAAGAATTAAATGAGCACCAACAGAAATGGGCCAGCAAGGTACAGGCTTATGATTTTGAAATAAAGTATGTGAAGGGTAAGAACAATGTAGTAGTTGATGCCTTATCCAGACAAGCAGCTTCATTATCCCTCATGAGTATATCCACGGACTGGAGGTCTCTTCTCTCAGTGGAATATTCCAAAAACAAATTTGCTTGTGAGTTGTTAGATGGGCAGATTCAGGATGACGGGTACATAATCATTGATGACATCATCTATTACAAAGGTAGGATATACCTCGTCCTAGAATAAACTCTAAACAGGAAGATCATGTAGGCATCGCATGACTTGCCATTATCAGGGGTTCTTGAAAAAATACATGCAGATCCAAGAGAGGTTCTCATGGAAGGGCCTCAATGGGGAGGCAATACATCACGTCTGGGAATGCAGTATCTGCCAACAAAACAAGTTTGAACATACTCATCTGACAGGGTTACTGAAGCCATTACCGATACCAGAGCAAAAATTGGAAAGCATCTCGATGGAATTCATTATAAGGTTACCCAAGGTACAAGGACGACACTGCTTATATGTAGTGGTAGATCAATTGAACAATTTTTCTCACTTTTTTACTATCTCTTCCGACTATTCATCATTGCAAGTAGCCGAGTTATTTTTCAGAGAGGTCTCATTAGAGGAAATTTGGGGTCTAAAATGGGCCTTATAAGAAAACGAGCCAACAATAAATTATTGTGAGTTGGAATTCAAGAACCAATATAATTTCAATAAAATGAGTCAACCATAATGGTTGACTTGACATATTTGTCATAAAAAAACTACTTTTTTTGTTTGTATTTTCAACATATCTACCTATGATTTTACTCATCATCACGTTTTTTCATGTATTTCTTATTTTTAGGATAGTGGGGTTCATCAAAAGTATGCAGTGTGGGTACTCGCTGGATGCAGAATTTAATTATGCATCCAACGAGCCCTCCCACTTGAAATTTGAGTAAAATTAGAGGGAGATATGTTGAAAATACAAACAAAAAAGTAGTTTTTTATTTCTTCCTCCGGAATTAATAAATATTATTTTATTATTTTAACTATAATTTTTTATTTTCCTTATGATTCCCATTTTAGATCTCAAATTTTCTCTAATGTCAAACTCCGTGGGCTCCCCAAAAACCATTGTTAGTGATCATGACAACATGTTAGAATAATCCGTCGGGATTATTGTAAATAAATAATAAATAGGAATATGAATAGATAGGAAGGTGAAAAGGCTGGTTCTCAACCACCACATTGTAATGTATAAATAAATGTTTCAGCCATGAATAGAATTGAATCGGGAGTTATTACCAACAAGTGGTATCAGAGCTTGGCTATTTGCCTGCCATAACTCATGGCTGCATTGCATGCCTGCCATTCTACCTGTGTTATCAGAGCGTTGCCATTCTGCTTGCCAGTGCATTGCCAAACCTACAGCCTGCCCTCTGCGCTTCCCTCTTGCCAGTGCATTCATTGCATGCGTTGGAGATAGCGTGGGCTGCTGCATGACCTAACCCTAATTTTGTAACGGTGTTCCATCTTCTGTCTAAACTACCAAAACCTCGACCTGTTGGACACCACCTTCAATCTCCATGCCATTGCTCTTATGCTTCCTCAGATCAGCAATCGCTGCATCCCTGAACAACCCAATATCAACAGCACCAGACACCATATGATAACCACGCCACTGAAATATTCTCCACATCCAAAACCTCGACCTGCACCATTTCTTGATGTAATACAAGAGTGTGCTATGTATTTTTGAGAGGCGTGAGACTGCAATCTATATGCTGGGTGAGTTTGAGGTTATATATTGAGTTTATATGCTGCGTGAGTTTATATGCTGCATATATTGAGTTTATATGCTGCGATATATGTTAAAGACTGATATTGGTATCAGTCTGATGCGATTTTATGTCTGCGATTTTATGAGGACTGCGATCTCCCTTTGAGAACTGCTATCGTGACTGCAAAATATATGCGTTGAGTATTCTTGCAAAGTGCGTGACTCCTCCATATTGTGAAGATACCACCATAAATATTGACTGTTGAATCGTGACTACGTTAAAGTGTAGACCGGTGAGAAGACAGTCACGTTGAAGACTCTGCGTTGAAGACTCTTGCTGCTGGTTGTGTGCCCAGATCAAGGCTGGATTTGACGAGGGGAAAGATCTCATTGTAACTGTTATGTCTACAATGGGAGAGGAACAGATTTGTTCCCTGAAAGATATTGGGCCAAAATAATGATTCACTCGTATGTCTGGACTGTTGAATCTATTGGCCAACTCTCCACCGCGTATTGAATGTTGTTCCCACTGCTAGATTTCGTGGTTTGTGACTTTTGTTGTTGTGAACCTGGTCCGATTCTTTAGACGCGGAGACGGGCCATAATTTGGCGCGTGAAGACCAGCGTGGAGAAGGAGTTTGTGAATTCCATATTTGATCTCGTTCTCTGCTACAGCGTTGGTGACTGCCTTGATCCCGGCACTCTTTTGAAGCTGGGTACATGTAATTGTATGAGTTATTTACTGGGTGAGGCTGAGCAATACATATCTTTTATGCTGATAATACATAATACATATCTTTTATGCTGATAAACTGCGACCCATTTTGCTGGTGAATGATATATTTTGTATTGGAGATAATACCTGCGTTGGAGATAATGCTTTTTGGGAACGCATAAACCCTAAATTTACCCTAATTTTTGCGGGCTCCCTTTTCTGTACTGAAACCCTAATCTTACTTGAAGACTGCATAATACCTGAGTGAAGCCTGCGTTGAAAGCTGTGTTGAGGCTGCGTTGAAGGCTCACTCCTTTTTTCATTTGCGTGGAGACTGTTTGAAGAGACCATCCTTCCTGGAGATGAATGTGTTGATTGAAGCTGTGTGGAGAGAGATATTCATGCCATTACCAATCGCATGAAGCTAGTTCATGCCCTCATTCAGCTTGTGACTTGTGAATGATATATAGTGCTTGCTGCGTTGAAGATTGTGTTTTATGCTGAAGAATATCATATATTGCAGACCGATATAAGCCTGTGTATGACTGACAGTGATATATTGCAGACCGATGTATGACTGAGATTGATATATTGCAGACCGATGTATGACTGAGATTGATATATTGCAGACCGATATAAGCTTGTGTATGACTGACAGTGATATATTTTGTATCTACTGATATATTTGCTATAAAATTGCATTGTATTCACCTTGGCAGAGACTGTAGACCTGCAAGGTTATTATTTTTCTGTTTCTCTTTGTAAATTACACTAACAGTTGTAAAGATGCACTCTTTGGCATCTAGTATTGGTGCTGCCCTAGCTGGCAAAGACCAATCCAAAGACCCTTCCAAGGGAGAATGCAGCAAGAGAGGACGAGGAAGAAGAAAATTCAAAGGCAGAGGGGGCAAAAACAACTCCAGAAAAAGATCAAAGTGCAAGCGTTGTGGAAAGACTAGGCACACATCAGATCAGTGTTGGGCTTCATGGGACTCCGTCAAAGACAAACATAACCAGAAGAAAGATGACCAAGATGCTAGTAAATCTTCTGATTCTTGTATTGTTGCACATTGTAATCTTGGATTTAATGAAATGACTTCTCTTTCATCTTACAAATATTGTTGGCTGCTTGATACTGGTGCAACATCACACATGACATTTAGAAAAGACTGTTTTGAAGAACTGAATGAAACAATAGATGGCATAGTTTACTTTGCAGATAAGTCACGTATTAAACCAAAGGGAATGGGCACCATTCGACTGAAGATGCCTTGATTCCCTGATTTCTTGTTGAAGAACGTTCTCTATCTTCCAGAGTTGCAGAGAAGCCTGCTGTCCTTGGTGGAGATTCGACAGCAAGGCCATTCCATCCACATGTTTGATGGAATCGTTGAAATAAGAAAGTCCTCTGACAACCAAGTCATCATGACTGGATACGAAGATGGAAAGCTGCTGAAGCTCAAGGGTTCATCCGCAAGATTTCAGAACTATGCCTACCTCTCTCAGCATGGAGAAGGTAATATGTCATCTAGTTCATTGTGGCATGCAAGATTTGGTCATCTAAATTATAGCAA
>LPNX010488940.1:44421-84554 GCA_001517045.1 Pseudotsuga menziesii | reverse complement strand
AATATGAATAGATAGGAAGGTGAAAAGGCTGGTTCTCAACCGCCACATTGTAATGTATAAATAAATGTTTCAGCCATGAATAGAATTGAATCGGGAGTTATTACTAACACAACAAATTCACCATTGTTTTCTAGTAGGAGTTATTCATATTGGTAGGGACGAAACTTGCTCCAAGCACAAGTTATCATCCCCAGAGCGACGGGAATATAGAGATTGTCAACAAGTGGGTTGAGGGGTATCAAAGAAACTATGTAGCAGGGAAACATATGACATGGATTAAATTGTTACACTTAGGAGAGTACTACTACAATATTACCCACCACATGTCTATTAAAATGACACCTTTCAAGGCTCTATATGGATATGAGGCATTGAACTTTGCATAATTGGATTTTGGAGATAGCAGGGCACCCAAGGCCAAAGATTGGGTACAAGATAGTCAAGATATTCCCAAGGTCCTGAAGGAGAATCTACAGGCAGCACAGAATCAGCAAAAGCTATACGAGACAAACACGAGATCGAAAGGAGTTTTGAGGTAGGAGATATGGTATATTTATGGCTACAACCCTACAGGAAATCTTCCCTCAAGAAAAAAGGAGAGAAAAAACTAAAACCTTGATTCGATGGTCCTTACAAGGTAGTCAGGAAGGTTGGATAGGTGGCTTATGAACTAGAACTCCCAGAGGAGAGAAAAATTCACAATGTGTTTCATGCGTCCAACCTCAAGAAAAAAATAGGACAACACATTGCTCCATCCACCAAGTTGATTCCCTTAGATGATGAAGGGATGTTGGTATCGATTCCAGAGAGAATCCTACAGGTGCGAGAAAGGAAACATCGAAACAGGGTGATTCAAGAGTACTTGTTAAAATGGAAAGAATTACCTATGCAGGATGCCACATGGGAGTGACAGCAAGTATTGAAGCATCCTAGTTTGTAGTTACTTGAGGACAAGAAATTTCAAGCAGGGAGGATTGTAATGTCCTCTTCTCATTAAGCACCAAAACACCCGCTAACCTACTTAATTCACATAGGTTCGAGAGGGTACTACATAAGAGGGAATTTACTGAGGACATTTGGTACTTAGAACAGATCGAGACATTCATTCACTATTAAAGTCATTAGTCGAATAAAAGAATCCTTATTTCTTTAGGCTTAAAATTCAACATCAAATTGGAATTGCATGCATGTAAAAGTGAAGCATAAACCCTAAAAGTGACATGCAAAACCTGAAAGCGCATGATGATCTATTTAAGAAGGGTTATTGGACTAAAGGAGCTATCTATTATTATTATTGTTGATTTGGAGCTTTTGAGTAGTAGCACAACATGCAACCGCGGTAGTTGGGGTTGAAGACGACGTCTTCAGCTAACGAGGGTTCGACAGTGCAACTATATGCCCTAATCTCTTTCAGGATAGACCATCCAGTTTTATCAACAACATTCATCATATTCATCCATATATAACGATTCAGTATCCATCGGAGGCTTATTTGCAGGTCCATTTTTGCAGCTGGGAAAAAGCTAGAAAACCCCAAGGTATTGACTGGGTCTTTGAATCGCAGTCTATATTCCGCATGTCAGCTTCATCTTCATCAACAGGGTCACTCTCCTTCCTTGAGTGACTATCATCCATCAATTTTCTTATCCAAAGAAGTTATCAATAGATCTAGGAGGTTGAGGGCGTGAGCACCATACCGGTAAACCAATTCACTAGGGCTCTTGGAGAGGTCAGAATCTCTGCATGCTCCGTTCATTCTCTCTGGCATGGGAAGATCTACATCCCAGCAAATTCTCAGCCCCATCAGGCACCTCCTTCACTAAAAATGTCACCTTTAGCTGAGGAGAGGGTTCTGTGCTGTCGGACGGTAACACCGGGAAGGAAACAATATTACTTCATTATCTCAGCTTTATCTACATGCGTCTTATCTTTGGAGCATCTTCAACTTAATTATCGGTGGTAAATGTTTACTTCTACCTGTAAATATTTTCCCTAGTTTAGCTATAATTTAGGGCCATTAGCCCAACACCTTGCATGCAAAATTTTATTTAGTATTCTTACACATTTTGAGAGTACAAGTATGCCCTAGAATAGTGAAATAGCAGAATATCAGTATTTTGGATATTACTAAAGGTCACTAACTTCGTGAAAAAAGTGTGATTTGATTATGAATGGCTTAAAAACACATAATGATTTAAATATTTTACCTTCAGGTTCTTATGATTTGTTGATAGGAATGTACTGGTTAGAGAATTATAGAGTTATTTTAAATTGCTATGATAAAACATTCTCATGCTTAGATGATAAAGGTAATACCATTGTTGTAAAAGGAATTCTTAGGAGAGAAATCTCATCCTTACAAATGAAAAGATTAGTTCATAAAGGGATGCAAAGTCTTTGCAGTTTACATAATGGACGACAAAGACAAAGACAATCAACTTAAAATAGAATATATTATTGGTTGTGGAGCTTGATGTTATAGATTCATAGATGTTATTGTTCAATTGTGTTTGTACCCTAGTTTTACTATACACTCATCCCGGTTGGCAGTTACGAGGGGGGGGCATCCCACTTGGTTAGGGCATCTGGGGGCCAGCGGGGCCACAGTGGGGGTTCAAGGGAAAATCACCCGAAAGAAAGTTTTTGGGATGTTTGTTGGCCAACATTTTTCGGACCCATGGTATTGGGTGACCCGTAGTATTTTCCCATGGCAATTCCCCTATAAAAGGAAAGCATTGTAATATGTTTGTGTATTGTATTATAGCATTATGAACAATCTCTGTGATTGTGTGAGAGAGACTTTGAGAGTGTGAAGAGGAAGTGCAGCGGGGCTATTGTAGGTTGTAACCCTTCATTTTGTTGGATGGTATAATAATAAAGGACTGACAATTTTTGTGTGGATGAAGCTTATCTTGGTGAAACATGTTATATCTGTATCTCTCTTGTAATGTGTTTAAGATATGCATCTTGTTTAATTATTTAATTGTATAATTATTATTTCTCTATGATTTTTTTTTTCTAATAGATATACCAATTTTGAAAGACTTTAAAGATATATTTTTGGAAGAAATTCTTGGACTACCTCTGAAAAGGAATATAGACTTTACAATCGATTTGGTATTGGGGGAAATACCAGCATCAAAGGCTCCTTATCAAATGAATATAGTAGATCTTACTGAATTAAAAACACAAATACAATAATTAATTGACAAAAAATATATTCGACCTAGTGTTTCCCCTTGGGGAGCACCGGTTTTATTTGTAAAGAATAAAGATGGAACGCAAGATTGTGTCTAGATTATAGGCAGTTAAAAAAAAAATGACAATTAAAAGTCAATATCCTTTACCTCATATTGACAATCTATTTGATCAGTTTTGATGGGAAACAATCTTTTCAAAATTAGTTTTATGGATACCACTAAGTACAGATCAAGGATGAGGACATCCTTAAGACTGCTTTTAAAACCAGATGCAGTCATTATGAGTTTGTCATAATGCCCTTTGGGTTAACAAATGCTGTAACAATTTTATTGGTTTAATGAAAAGTATACTAATTAAATACTTAGATAAAATCGTAGTTGTCTTTATCGACGACATATTAGTCTATTCTAAAAATAAACAAGAGAACAAAGAACACTTAAAAATAATCTTACAAGTGTTACATGAACAACAACTATTTGCTAATTTTAGCAAGTGTGACTTCTTTAAATACATAATTCAATATCTAGGGCACGTAGTGTCTAAGGATGGGATATATGTCGATCTTGATAAAAATAAAGCTATCGTAGAATAGCCTACCCCAAAGAATGTAACCAATATAAGATCATTCATGGCGATTACTAGCTACTACCAAAAATTCATTGAAGGATTTTCTAAGATAGCGTGCCATATAAATTCATTACAAAATAAAGGTAAGAAATTTCTTCAGAACGAAAAATGTACTGATATTTTTAATAAATTAAAAGACTTGTTAACAACATCCCCTAATTTAAAAATTGTTGATCCAGTTAAAGATTTTGTGGTGTGTACATACGCATGCAAAGAAGGTCTAGGTGGAGTACTAATTCAAGAAAACTATAGCGTAGCCTATGAGTCTAGGAAACTCAAGGAACAAGAGAAGAATTATGCCACCCATGATCTAGAACTAGATGCTATCATTCATGCGTTAAAAATGTGGCAACGCTATCTCATCGGAAGGAGATTCTTATTAATGTATGATAATATAAGTTTAAAATACTTATTTGATCAACATAATCTTAACGCTAGATATGCTAGGTGGTTATCATTTCTAAGCGAATATGATTTTGAAATAAAGCATATAAAATGAAAAGAGTATAAAGTTGGACACTCCTTAAGTCGTTATGAAAATTTGTTGTATGCAAGCAGCAAGTATGAATCAAATTTAGAAGATAAAATTTTAAATGCAGAAAAATTTGACAAAGAGTATCAAAAACTAAAAGAAAGTATCACATAAAATGAAATGAATCAAGTAAAAACAGATCCTAGTCTAAATGGAAGAGGGTTATTATTACACAAAGGTATCATTAGAGGAAATTTCAACTCAAAATGGGCCTTTTAACTTTAACTCAAATTCCATGTCATCATGTGTTAGCCAATGAAATTTCTTTAAATTTGAAATACCGTATAGGTCTTAAACACCTTTTTAATATAAATTTGGGGATAGGTATCATAAAAAAACTACTTTTTTTGTTTGTATTTTCGACATATCTCCCTGCGTTTTTACTCAAATTTCGATCAGGGTAGCGGGGTCTGTAAAAAGTATGACGAGTGGGTACTCATTGAATGTGGAATTTAATTCTGCATCCAATGAGCTCTCTCGATCGAAATTTGAGTAAAAACACGGGGAGATATGTCGAAAATACAAACAAAAAAGTAGTTTTTTTCTTTTCTTCCTCCAAAATTAATAAATATTATTTTATTATTTTAACTATTATTTTATTAATTTTTTTAATTTTTATTAATTATATATACCAAATTCAATAGATATTAAATTAATTATTATGGAAGAATTACATAAAAGACCTTATTCAGGACATCATGGATATTAGAAAATGATCACCATGACAAGGAATGATTTCTTTTGGCCTAATATGAAAAAATATGTAGCCGAATATCTAGCATGCTACATTGAATGTCAATAGATAAAAGTTGAACACCAACATCCAGCATGATTATTACAACCATTACCTATTCTAGAATGGAAATGGGAAATTATCAGCATGGATTCCATAACTGGATTGCCTAAGAATGTTAAACAACACGACTCAATCATGGTCGTAGTAGATAAACTAAGTAAGGAAGCTCACTTTATTCGGTAAAGTCTACATATAAGGTTGATAACATTAGCCTAGTGGGATAAGTCAAGTGGTTGAGTGTTTTAAGTTTTAAGCAGAAGTTCTCGAGGTCAAATCCCCGGGTGGCTACACATTGCTATATAAGGGCTTCCCTTGATGTCCCTGTCGGGTTAGCTTTGTAATTAGATTCAATGGGGCGAGGCCCCTATGGATGGCCCCTTATGAGTTGTTCCCGTAGACATAGAAAGTCCCACTGGGGGTAGGTGAACCACAATGGAAAAATAAGGCTATTAGCATTGCTGATATATTTATGAAAGAGATTTCCAGGTTGCATGGTGTACCTAAGATAGTGATCTCAAGTAGAGATGCAAAATTTACGAGAAAATTTTGGAAATCTTTATTGAAAGGATTAGGAACACAATTAAATTTTAGCATTGCATATTATCCTCAAACCGATGGGAAAATGGAAAGAGTAAATCAGTTTTTAGAAGACATGATTAGAATGTACGTAATTGCTAAACTAGGTAAGTGGGAAGACTATTTGCATTTGGTAGAATTCGAATATAATAATTACTCTTATGTTTCAACTGAATTGAATCCATTTGAGATTCTATATGGATGAAAGTGTAATACTCCAATTTCATGGAGTAGTCTTGTCAACAGATTAATGGTAGGACCTGAATTATTAAAAGATATGGAACTAAGAGTGAAACATATACAACATAATTTGAAGGTTTCCCAAGATAAGAAAAATATTCCTTCCAACTTAAAAACAACTCCACGAGAGTTACAGGTAGGAGAACATGTTTATGTAAAGGTAAAACCCAAGAAAAACTCCCTAAGGTTGGGAAAATACTCAAAATTGGTGCTCAAGTATTCTAGTCCATTTGAAATTTTGGCAAAAATTGGACCAATGGCATATCAGTTAGCATTACCCCCTGCAATAAAAGTACATAATGTTTTTCATGTTTTAATTTTAAAGAAATACATTCATGATGATATTCATGTGATTGAATTGAATGTTATACAGGAGGAACCTGAAGGAGAGTTTCAAGCGAAACCAAAACGTATTCTAGACATGAGAGAACTTTTACTTCGGAACCGTACAATCGCACAAGTCAAGGTGCAATGGAAGCACCTTAGTCCAAAGGAGTCCACTTGGGAATTGGAAGGAGGCATATCCAATTCTATTTTAAGATGAAATAATTGAAGAATAAAAGACAAAGAAATAATAAAACCAATGACGATTTATCCTCTAAGGGGAGGTGTATGTAATACACCAAAGTCAAAATGAAATCAATAAAGTCAATAAAGTCAAAATGAATGTAATGGATTATTATTATTGAATAATTAAAATATTGAGAGGAATCAGAACTAGAGTAGCCATTAAAAGAGTGTTTGTTGACCCATAAGGGGAAATGACAAATGGAAAAATTTGTTGAGTGAGAACTCAAGTGATGGAGGAGGCATCTTCCCCAAAATATGGTTAAGACTCCTTGTGGAGCCCTAAAGAGTAGGAGGCTCATAAATTACCAAGTCCTAAGAAAAATACTATAACCGATAATATGTCCATTGAATAAGCAAGAGGCTGGTGATAGATGGGGAAATAATCTATTGATGCAAAGAGATGGTGCATTGATCATAATCTTCCCTTGTGGTTCAACAAACAGGCTTGAGGGTTCTAGAGCAAGTAAGATTTTTCTTCTCTAGGAGTTGGTTGGGAGGAATAGTAGATTCAGTTCTATTTTTCCTGCAATGGTGACAAGTTCCTTACTAAATTTATTAATTGTTTAGTACTGATAATTATAGCCTAAAAGTAGATCTGAATTCTAAGTGCATTATAAACTAACAATTATACTATGAGTCTATTACTATTCTTTTTGTTTGTTTCAAATATATGTTAGCTATAAATTGTTATTTGTTAATTACTTATGTACAGAATGTAGAAAATAAAAAATCTCTTATTTATGTAAAAAATAATCTCTATCTTATGTTATGCTACATTACTATAAATCAAACCCTTTAAATCTATACTCTCAGATTTAACAGTAAGAGTCGAGAGGCTCTTCACACATATCTCTTATCTGTTCTAAATACATCTAGATAACTTTACCAACACTTTATACAAGTATGTATATATCAAATTAATAAAATAGATATGTGTAAGTTTAAACCAATCAACTTCCTTTAGGAGCCGAAGGTTTCTACATAGAGTTTATCTCTATTTAAAGTTAATACACATACAGTAAACCTAGTCTGTGTTTGGGATTCCATATCGAGATTGGGACATATCTAAAGATATTAATTAATTAAAAAAAAAACTAAGGGATCATGATCAATCAAACCACTTCCAACCAACTATTCAATTAACAAATTAATTATCAATGCCTAGTTCATAGATATGTGTTTCCAAACTCAACGATGATCAAATCGAGTTAAATGCGGAGTGAGATTATCCAAAAAATATATATCATATCCGAATTTTAAATACAAACAATAAGATCTATAATTCACCCACTAATATCTACAAGTTTTAAGAAGTTAATCAAATACAAATGCTTAATCTTAGTTTCAGGTATTCATACCCAGAAATAGACAAATCTGAGGCATTTATTAAATTAAATATCAAGACACATTTGACAAAACATACATCAAAAGGTTCTATAGAAATCAACACAGATCAAGAAAAATTGAAAAATCGGTCATTCACCAAAATAATTCATATTCAAACCTTGTATAAACAAATTAATATTGAATCAATAATCGTCGCCAAGTTTTCCCAAGATGAAGAACAGTTCCAACTACGAATAAACAACTTATTAGGAGATTTAGAGGTTCCAAAGTATCTCCCTTTATTTTACATTGAATTTAGAGTAACCCTGAACAACCGAACTAAAATCTAAGGGATGCATATATCGAGGCTATTGCAAATATCTAGTGCATAATCAGGAACGTCATGTTGTGGTTGCATGTGCACAAAGCATAGTCATTAGTACTTAACATTTTTTTTAACTTGTTATAAAATTTTATTTGAAATAGAATAAGGGATGGGTATTCTCACCTCAGGGATGAGAAGGACTACGCCTGAGAGGAGTTAACCCTGCCACCATCCTCACATAGATGAATTCCAAATTTTCCTTTATATGCAAACAAAGGGGGTAACCCTTTACATTCATCGAATTGAAAATAACTGTATTTCAAACTTAAAAACTCTGTAAGGTGCGATTTGTCTTACCTTGAGGTTTGACTTGGGTCATCGAGGAAATGCCATGGCATGTCCCCATCACCTTTGGTACCCATTCATGGGCACCCTGACTCCTCCTATCAAAAAAAGGCTAGAAGTTAAAACCCTCTTAAAAACCTGAAAATGAAATCCATTCTTTTCATTAACCAGTGTTTAGAAACGACATTTGCTTACCTTCATTACTTGTGAAAAGGGCCAGGTGTTTAATCCTTTTGGTTGCCTTCTCATCCTCTTCCCTACACAACAAAATGAGTAAGATTCATTTTAAAAACTAGAATTAAATGTATGAAACAAAATAAAAATCGAGGTTTAATCGTTTACCTGGAAAAAAAATACATTGCATGCTTGAGAAGCCTCTAACCTTTTTCGAAGGCAAGCAACTAGGTTGATTTCATCCATACGACAAGCAAGGGTCAGATGAGATCGTGCAAGAAGCCACATAGCCATTAAACCTTAAACAATAAACCTTTAAACAAACCCATTAAATTCATATTAAAACCAAATGAAGTATGGCAGACCCCGAGGGTGCAATGTGGTCACAAGTTAGACATGGAGTGACCGAACAAAAACACCATCAAACCAGTAACATTATGCAGAAAAAAACCCTCAATACAAATTGAATGCATGTAAAACCCATACTAAAACCTTTTCATCAACAAAGCATCAAATCTAAGACAACTAGAAGGATAGGATCATTCCTTCCCTTGACAAGTACAATGGTCAGTTAATATGTCTTCCTACATTGTTAACTCGCAGCCAGGTTAAGACCCAAAACTTAAACACTGCCTTAAAAGATTCCTTAAAAACTCTCATGATCACAACTGTCAACCACCTTGTGCCTCCCAAGGGTTCTGAACCAAAACATTGGCTTAAACGTATAGCATGATCCGAGATAAATCGTTCATTATCACTTACAAAATATAATAGATTTAAAACACATTATATGTATTAACATGTGTGAAACTCATACGAAGGACAACATAGGTTTAAAACCTTATGCATGTCATTCTTAACAAATGTAGTTATGACTAAGCCCTAAGGTCTAGGCTTATGTCCTAGATAACGAAAACAACATATTATTAAACTCCAAGACTTAAAACATCACCTTGGCAAGGCTGCGACCAAGTTGTCGCTATAAATGGAGATAACACCAAGTAGAAGACACGCCCTATCGTCAAACCAATAAAGAGTTTAAATCTTATCCATGGACACAAGTAAATAGCATGTTGCTACAAGTAATTTAAAAACTATTTTATTATTATTATTATGAAAATTAGGGATATGTGACATTATACTATGTATTTTCACTATTCTAATAAAATACAATTTATCCTTAATTATAATAATATTATTAAATTTACAAAAAATAAATTATTGAATATATAAATTAATTAATAATATTATTTGTAAAGCTACTAATATATCCTTTGAACTATATTCTCTCGGTGACGATGATTGTTTCCATTCCTCTTTACATATTCCACGTGTTCTTGAAGATTATACCTTTAACTACCTTTTAAAGAGTATTGATGTAACCATTGAGCATGATGTCATTAAACATACATTTGTCAACCACATACACAACCAAAAGTAATGTATTGCCTTTAATGACTTATATGCACCATATACCTTGATAAACTTTGTTGTTCTAATTGATCTTGTTGCTTGTTGTCACACACCTAAAAATATCCATATAAAAGATAAATGATATAACATAGATATCTATAAACACATCATTAAAGTCCCTACATTTTGCTAAATACATATGTCATAGTTTTCGTTCTGTTACTAAAACATACTTTACTGCTACATGATGAGTTATGCAATGTAGATGTTTGCTAAGGGAACAATATCATCAGCTATTCTTCAGCCTACATGAGATGTTTTGTAATAAATTATCTTGTTCTTCAATTAACCGTAACATGGTGTTATTAAAATTTTGAAGGTTCATTGTTTGTTTTTAACTTTACTTGTTCGTTCAAGTTTTTCCTCAATCGTTGAACTGGGCTCTGAAAATTAGGCTCCAATTCATTTATCTATTCAGTACTAAAATTCTAAGTTTATTAGTCTTTCCATAAATGATCTTTCTGCAATGATCTTTTCGAAATTTATCTTCCTGTAATGATCATTCTATAAATAACCTTTTGCAATGATTATTCCACAATTACGGGTTGTGGGTCACCTTTCAACTTTTTTTGAATTAACCTTTCGCATTTACTCTTTCGCAATTGCAAATTGTGGGTTTCCTTTCATTTTTTTTGAATTAACCTTATGCGTTTATCCTTCTACAATTTCAGATTGCCTTTCAATTTTTTTGAATTAACCTTCCACATTTATCCTTCCGCAATTGTGGATTGTGGGTTGCCTTCTCAAATTTTTCGAACGAACCGTCTACATTTACCCTTCCGCAATTGTGAATTGTGGATTGCGGGTTTCCTTTTCAACTTTTTCAAATTACCTTCTGCATTTATCCTTCCACATCTGCGGATTGCATATTGCGGGTTTCTTTTCAACCTTTTCAAATTAGGATTCCGCAAACCATCTTTCCGCACTTAGATGTTTGTTGTTCAAGAGCTAGTAGTTTATTTTTAAACGATTGTGGATGTCATTGAATCATTCCTACAAACACATTGTTATGAATTGTATTTTTGATATTTGATATGTTTTATAGTTCTGATGCATGCTACGAACCATAGGGTCTTTGATATCTCTGAGAAGAAATCTTTAGTCCTCTGTTCATTAATTGAAGTCATGGTTATGAAGTAATTATAAGCATTTCTAGTGAGAATCCTTTTTAGATATAAATGTTTATGTTTAGAGACACTCGGTTTCCATCAGGTATGGAATTATTGGCGTGCATTGGTTTTGGAAATATTAGTTGTTTAAGAGGATATATGGGTGTTTTAATTAGGAAACTGTTGCATTGATTATAATGTTTGTCTTGGGTTTAATACCTGTATGTTTAGGATGACCAAACACGATATTGGAATCATATATGAGAAGATTTAGTGATAAATAATTGTGAATTTGATTGTAGTTTTCTTAAGGGTATGTGTATCATGTAGATTCGATTTGTTTTCTAAAAAGTAGGGAAAATAATTTCTTGCTATAAATGGAAGATGAACTAGATGTTTAAACAATCCTAGATCTGGAAATATACCTTTGATTTAGTTGAGGACGGTAAGTTAATTAGTGAACTGATAACTTACGAATCACTATGTGAATGGCTAAATACTTTATGATTACAATGAACTGTATAATTATATATTTTATAATTCTATACATATTTCCTATTAATAAATCCTTTGATCTCGATCGATCCCGATATATAATGGGATTTATGAAATGGATTTTTTTTTAATATGTTATAATTCTGAAGAAGGCTCTCGGATCTTAACCCGATACGAGATATGTAAATAACTAAATCTGGATTTTACAGGCTCGAATGTACTAACAGGAAAGAAGATCTAGTTCGAAAACATAATAAGAATGATTAGTGGACTGATGTGTAACATAACCATATTCTATTTAGGTGCATAATGGATCAGTACTTAAATCAGATACATAATGGATCAATGTTTAATTCATATGCATAATAAAATTATGCTAAAAGAATTAGTTGTGATTCTAGGTTAAGAATGTAAATCCTACTGTAACTATTTATAACAAATAAGAAATAGGAAAAGAACCTATCACCACTGCTGGAAAAACATAAATGGAATATTTGTTCCTCTCAACCAACTCCTAGAGCAGCCAAATTACTTGCTCCAGAACCCCTAAGCATGTTCGTTGAACCACAAGAGAAAAATCCACTTAATGCGCCATATCTTGCATTATAATATTCAATCCCTGTCCAATGCCAACCTCCTTCTTTCTAATGAACATACTATTATATAGTATTTTTCCTAGTACTTGGTCATTTATGAGCCACTTGCTCTTTAACACTCAAGAAAGAGTTGTGACCTGATTTTGGGGAAGATGCCTCCTGCACTTTGATTTCTCACTCAACATCTACAACCACTTGTATTTTCCTCTTGTGGGTTAGCAAACACTCTTCAAAAGCTATTTCATTTATGTCCCCTCTAAGTATCTTTTATTAATAAAAGAATAATTCATTACATTTGTTTTATTTTTTACTTTCTGTCAAAAATATTTAAAATAATAAAATAAAATAACTTAGCATAAATTAATAATAAGTTATTAATTATTGGTGTATTACATACACCTCCCCTTATAGTATAACACCATCCTCAGTGTTATTAACTTTATGATTTATTCTTCCATGTCTTCATATTGGAATAGGATTGGATATGCCTCTCGCATAACACTTTCCAATTCCCAAGTAGATTCTTCCAGACTAAGGTGCTTCCATTGCACCTTGATTTGTCCGATGGTACGGTTTCGGAGTAAAAGTTCTCTCCTATTGAGAATACACTCTGGTCCCACCTGGAACTCTCCTTTGGGTTCCACCTATATAACATTCCAATCAATCACATGAATAGCATCATGAATATATTTCTTCAAAATGTAAACGTGAAAAACGTTATGTACTTTAACAGTAGGTGGTAGGGCTAACTGGTATGCCACCATCCCTACTTTAGCCAAAATTTCAAATGGACCACAATACCTGGGTGCCAAATTTGAATACTTTCCAATCTTAATGAGAATTTCTTTGGATTTACCTTTATGACACATGTTCACCTACCTAGAACTCTCTAGGAGTTCTTTTTAGAAAACTATAACTTTTCTTCATGTCTTGGGAAACCTTTAAGTTTTGTTGCACCTATTTCACAATTAGTTCCATATCCTTTAACAATTCAGGTCCTAACATTAACCTATCAACTGGAATGCTCCAATAAAATGAAGTATTACATTTGCGTCCATACATAATTTCAAAAGGACTCATACCTGTTGATACTTGAAAATTATTATTGTAAGCAAATTCGACTAAGTTTAAGTAGTCTTCCCATTCACCTGATTTTTCCATTACATACATTCTTAGCATTTCTTCTAGGACTTGGTTTACTCTTTCAGTATGTCCATCTCTTTGCAGATGATATGCAGTACTAAATTTCAAATGAGTTCCTAACCCTTTAAAATAACCCTTCCAGAAATTTCCTGTAAAATTTTCATCTCTATCTGATATTATTACCTTTGGTACACCATGTAACTTGAAAATCTCTTTAATAAAAATATATGCAATGTTAACAGCCTTATAAGTAGATTTTACAGGAATACTATGAGTTTCTTTACTTAACTCATCGACTAAGACCATAATTGAGTCATGTTGGATGAACTTTTTAGGTAGGTCTGTTATAAAATCCATGTTAATTATTTCCCACTTCCGTTCTAGAATGGGTAGCGATTGCAATAACCCTGCTGGATGTTGGTGTTCTTCCTTTACTTGTTGGCATTCAATGCAATGAGCTAAGTATTATGCTACCTCTTTGTTCATGTTAGGCAAAAAGAAGTCCTTTCTGATCATGGTGATCATCTTCTGGTATACAAGATGTCTTGAATAAGGTCATTTATGTAACTCATTCATGATTGTTAATTTATTTTTGATGTATTTGGTATGTACAACCTATTTTTATGTAGCAGTAATCCTCTTCTATTTAGGCTAAAATATGTTTTTATATGGTTCTTTTCATTTTCAATAGTCTTTTCTTTTAAATTTTGGAATTCTTTATCAGAACTTTCTGCATTTAAGATCTGATTTTCCATATTTGATTCGTAATTGCTGCTTGCAAAAAGTAAGTTTGTGTGATGACTCAAAGCGTTTCCGACTTTGTTTTATTTTCCCTTTATGTGTTTAATTTCAAAGTTGTATTCACTTAAGAAAGAAAACCACCTGGCATGTCTAGAATTTATATTTTGTTGGCCAAATAAATATTTTAAACTTATGTTATTTGACATTAACATAATTTTTCTTCCGATGAGGTAGTGTTGCCACATCTTTAAAGCATGTATAATTGCAGCAAGTTCTATGTCATGCGTAGAGTAATTCTTTTCATGCTCTTTTAGTTTTCTAGATTCATAAGCCACAACGTAATTTTCTTGTATTAACACCCCACCTAATCCTCCCTTACAAGTGTTAGTACATACGACGAAATCCTTAAAAGGATCAACAATTTTTAAGATAGGGGCGGTAGTTAACAGACGTTTTAAAATATTAGAACTTTCCATACACTTTTAGTCCACTCAAACTTTTTACCTTTCTTCTGCAGTGAAGTTATGAGGTAGGCTATCCTAGAAAATACTTCTATGAACTTTCGATAATAACCGGTAGTCCCCATAAATGATCTTATGTCTGTTACATTTTTAGGAACTAACCATTCAATGATATCCTTAATTTTGTCAGGCTCGACAGAGATTCCAGCTTTGGACACTACGTTTCCTAGATATTGAATCCAATCTTTAAAGAATTCGTATTTACTGAACTTGGCATATAGTTGTTGTTCTCTTAATGCTTGTAAAATTATCTTTATATGTTCTTCATATTCTTGTTTATTCTTTGAGTAAATCAGTATGTCGTCGATGAAGTCGACTACAAATTTATCCCGATAGTTACTTAAAATGTTATTCATTAAGCACATAAATGTTGCTGGTGTGTTTGTCAACCCAAAAGGCATTATGACAAATTCGTAAGGACCATAGCGAGTCCTTAAAGAATTCTTAAATATGTCTTCATCTTTAATCCGCGCCTGATGGTATCCATACCTTGGATCTATTTTAGAGAAGATTGTTTCCCCGCGGAACTGATCAAACATATCGTCTGTCCAAGGTAAAATATATCAATTTTTAATTTTTATTTTATTTAGTTGTCGATAGTATATACACAATCTCAAGGTTATTTCTTTCTTCTTGAAAAATAAGACCAGTGCTCCCCAAGGGGAAACTCTAGGTCGAATATACTTCTTGTCAACTAATTCTTGTAATTGTGATTTGAGTTCTGTAAGCTCTATTATGTTCATTTGGTAAGGATCTTTCGATGCTGGTACCGATGCGGGTATCAGATCGATTGTAAAGTCTATGTCTTTTTTCGGAGGTAGTCGAGAGACTTATTCTAGAAAGATGTCTTTAAAATCCTTCAAGATAGGTATATCTTCTATTTTAAGTATATTATCATTATATTTATTATCCATTACATAAACAACAAATACTTTGCATCCCTTCTGTATAGATATTTTCATTTGTAGAGAATAGATCTCTCTGATTGTAAATTTTGTGGGAATTCCTTTCACTTTAATGGCGTTTCTAGTATCATATATGCATGCAAAGGTTTTGTAAAAATAATTCAACATTACTCTGTGTTTTTATAGCCAAACCATTCGTATCAATATATCATAGGAACCTAATGGTAAAATATTCATATCAGCATGTGTATTGAAATCATTCATTAATATTCCACAGCCTTGAACATAACTAATGACTTTACGTTTAGCACTTGTGGCTAGCTGTACCATCTATGGCTTATCAAAAAAAAATTGGTACTAATTTACATATTTCAACAATCCTAGGTGATACATAACTCAAGATTGCACCTGGATCAATTAGTATGGAAATGGATTGACTTTTTATCATACCTTCAATCTAGACCATTGAAGTTTAATGGTCTTCTTGACGATTCTCCAACGCAATGCTGATTCTGGGCATACTCCTCGCCATGTCTCCAACTGTAACAACTTCCTTAATGGAGTGAACATTAAAGTTTTTTCTTTCTTACTGGACAATATTTAAAATAACATGGCTCCACATTCCCAACATTTTAAGGGTTCCCTCTGTGCAGTGTTCTTAGTTTTCTTATTAAAAGTAGTGGGAGGTTCTCTTTCTTTTGCTGCAGGATTCTGTGGTTTAAAATTTCTACGGTTACTGCCTTGATACCCTTTGTAATTATTCCCTGTATTTTTGTGGAATTTCTTATTCTTCTTTATTGGATCAAATTTATCTTGTATTTTAGTCCTATAATTTGGTACACTTTCTCTTTTATTTTTATTCTGGTCATAACATAAATTTGCTTTTCGCATTGCTTCTTTTAGCATTTTTGGATTGTCATACCCAATCTGCTCCTTAAACATGATAGGAAAACAACTGAGAAAGTGTTGCATCTTTGGTTTTTCATCTATTATATATGGTACGTAACGAAGGAGACTTGAGAATTTGCTACAGAGCTCTTTCATGGCCATAACTCCTAGTCTTAACTCGTAAAATTTCTTAGCCTTCTATTCATAGTACTATTCTGAGAGGTATTTTCATTTAAAATGGATTTTAAAAGTTTTCTAGGTTACATATATGTCCTTTATTACTTTTATTTTCTTTATATCCTGGCACCATATATCCATTTTTCAATTAAATTATATATGACATTTAAAACAAACAATTATTTATGACTTTTAATAAACCTAATTGTTCTTTTGAGAGACAATCCTTCTCCTAAAGATGGACTCAACTCTGGAGTCCGAAACGTGTTGAGGCAAAAAATTCCACACAGGTTCCAAAACCATCACAATAGTTAAGATTTGCTAGTTTTAACTCTGTGCAAAATTTTGTATCTAATTAACATAGACAGAAAAGGAAATTGTGTATGAAATTGCTCAATTTTTCTAAAGATTTGAAAGTTTGGGTAATTGTCTAGTATTTCTTATATGTGTTTCATGCATTTGGTAGTATAATGGTGATATACGCTTGAGAAAGATCCTCACATGAAGGCCTTAGAAGGAGACAGGCCATCGTGGACTATGCGTCAACATGTGAGTCATGTGAGTCCAGGTGGGAGGGAGGGTTGATATGGATGAATGTGTGGGAATGTGTGCCCATTTATATTTTTCCAAGTGCAAGAGCCGGGAAATCCACCATAGGTGGTTTGAACATGGACCACACATCAAAGAGAACCTTGTGTGTTTGTGTGTCTGCGAGAAAAACACATGCATAGATCAAAGCAAAGTGAAACAAAAAGTTTTATTAAGTTAACATTATTTGATGAAATGAAAATGTATAGTACTAGCATACCCCAAAGCGAGGAAAATGAAACACCAAAAAGAACTTCGGTATGTCTAAAATGAACGGAAGGTATGTTTCATTTCTCTGCTTTAGGGTGTTTCGTAAATATGATTTTTTTTTTTTTATAATTAAAATTTATGTTAATATAATAATATATAAGTAATTCTAAGGGGTGGCAAGTGCAGGGTTTTTTTGGATCTTGATGGAAAGGAAGAAATGAAATTTTCATGGGTATAGGTGTGGCTACAAGTAACTAAGCTGAAATGTACATCTTCCTTCTATGTATAGAAATTGTGAAGAGTCTTCAACTACAACATATTATAATTTTTAGAAACTCGTTTCTTGTCATAAAGCATATAAAGGGGAAAAAACTCAAGGAAGGGAATATACAATGTAGGAATTATGAGTGTATTAATTGGAACCTTCAAAGCCTCAACAATGTGAAACTTATGCACCCCACGCATCTCAACAATTCAGTTGCAGATCAACTTGCCAATGATGCAATCAAGTTAGACAAGGAAATTGTAGCGTAAAATAGGGATCGCACATAACAAAGATGGTTCCCTTAGAAAGTTCAATTTGGTTAGGTTTGATTCCATTTAGATTGCAAATGTTTGAAGCTAAAATGTTGTTTGGTGATGAATTGGGCATGTGCTCCATTTGGCATCTTCACCCACTCCAATGCACAATAAGTCTTGTCTCATTAGGGCCCAAGTGAGGGAGCCATTGCACTCACGCATGGCTTCCTCTTCTCATTTCTTCCATCTGTGCTCACTTCAAACCTTATGGCCATAGGTTTGGATTTTTGTAATGTTAGTGGGATCTCTCTAAAAATAATTTTTTTTTTATGATTGAGGTGATGCCTCTCACAACGAAGGATCGTTGGGCGACCACTTCCATCTTGAAAGTGAATATAGATACCGCATTTGCTTCTCATTTTTGGCCTTTTAAAATTGTTGCACTTTCTCTACTTACTATAGAATTTATGTTAATTCATTAATTTGACATAATGTCATCCTCCTTAATTTCACAATGATGTTTCATAGAGGTCATATTAGCTTTTAATTTGACAACGATATTTGTGTACATCTCTTGAAATGTAAAAAAACTTCTTTTCTTAGTTGGTGAAAGCCAATTGTTCAATTTCTCTTTAAATCACATATTTGTTACAAAATAGTATAAGATAGATTCTTTTGTTTCAAATAATATATAGCTTCAAATTCTAAGTGTTTGTTAGGTTATGTTTTAAGTTTTTTTTTGAATTTTATCTTTATTTATGTTTGAATTGCAAGCTTTTATACAGTTTTCCAATATTGTTTTCACTCTTTCTTGATTAAATAAAAATATTATACAACTTTTTAGTTAAAAACAAAAATACATACAAATTTACACATTATTATTTATATTCAATGCACATTATTATTTGTATTCAATGCCATGAATCAACTGCTAAATCAGATTTTTAAAAATTAATTTTGTTCATTTTAAACATACTGAGATTTTGTTATTTTAGACATACCAAAGTTCTTTTTGATGTTTCATTTCTTTGGGGATATGCTAGTTTATGATTCGAAAGGTTAATATTTTTATATTAACTTTGATGAAATGGAAAAATATTTCATGGCATAAGTTATTGTGGTATTGATGTAATGTGCGAGTGCATACTCGAGTGATGGTGTCTATGTCTTGATTCAATGATATGTTCAATTTTGATGGCATTTTAAAAAAAAAAAAGCAGGCGAGTCTGCGTGATGGTGGCACATTATGTTTCCATTGGGCAATTTTTAAATGTTTTTATAAAAATTTAAAGAATCTTACATCACATGAAGGAGAGGTTTGGTTAACTTTTAAAAAGTTTCATTGAATCAATGAATTACCCTCTAAGATTTGGTTATTCTTTAATCATTTTAAGAATAACTGAACGAATAAAATGGTAATTTTGGTAATTCTTGGATTTTATTATAATATATTTTAGTTACAATTTTTTTATCATATTATATAAATTAATAAAAAATTAATCATAATAATCTAAATTTTTTTATATTTTTTATTTTTTCAAAATATTTTAATAATAAATAGTTTTCTTCTAATTTTTTTTAATCATAAGATAACAATCTTTTAAGAATATATCTAAGAGACTACAAGCCAAATATATCAATAACTTGTGACTTAACAAGAACTTTCTTTCTTATTGATCATAAACAACAATAACAAAAAAATCATAATTTTTAAGTAAATAACCTATTTGTAAAATAGTAAAAGTGAAGCTGTCTATTCTTAGTGCCAACAAACCTCTTGATTCCAAGGAAATAGCAGAAACCAATCTTTAAGTCTTATTATATCTTTAAGTCTTACATAATAATATTGTAAAGTGAAGGGGGTTGGTCATTTTTTTTCAATCCAAAATAAAAATGGTGTTTTAATTCACATGTAGAAACTGTAACAAGATGATGTCTATGATATCGATATATACCACTTCCATCAAAGGACGAAGAGGAAGTGAAGTAAAGAGAACAAGATGAGATATATGAAGAGGAACTTATTATCTTTGGCATGGTCTGTTTCTAACTTGGCAATACTAAAGATCAAGAAAGTGAGCTACCTGAGGCAGTGTAGTAAAGCTTACAATATCCAACAGTACATTTTGATGAATCACAGTTCCAAATAACATTAAAATTGGAGCAACTGAATTTTAAAATATATCTGACCAAATTGGCAGCTTAAGAGTGCCCTGCTTGGAGAGTGGAACAGTGAATTTACCAACAATGGGAAGATGCATGATGACAAGTCCAATATCCCAGTCATAGTCAATGTCCCAGTCCCTCCCAATGTCTCTGGCAATGCTCACTGGAGAAGAGTAAGGCACTGTCACTGGAAAACTGATGTCTGTCTTGCTGCTCGCCTTCAAAGAAACGGTATCTGAAAATGTTCCATAGGCTATCACTCTGCCACATATTAATCAAATGATTAATGTTTTTTATCATATTCAGATAGTTTAATGTGCAACAAAAATAAAAACAGAGAAGCACAGAAAATATAAATAGATAAGAAAACCTGCCAGCGCTCCGCAATCGATAGGAAATCTCATAAATGCGAAGATCAAGAGCGTAAGGATTGTTTATCGCAACGGCAGTGTGTAGAGTAGCAGAATCTTTACCCAAATGTTCGATCGAAACGTGGGTAAGTTGCACGCTTGGTAATGCTTTTTCTGTATGGGAAACCTGTTCTGCTACCAACTGTTTGGCTTTGTCCAACAGCTTCGACGCCATCACTGCTTATTTTCGGATTGGATTTTTATACATAGTTATCGAAACAAGAAAAGAATTTATAGATATAATTATGGATGATGGTATTAGATTCTATCTGGTGTGCGGTTGGGCTTATAAGGAGCAAAGGATGCTTAGATTCCACGCGTAGTAGACCAGCTATGGCTTTGTAAGGACGCATCTAAGTCGTGCAGGATGAAGCATATACATTGATCATGGCAGGTTTCTATACAGCCAATTAAGTAATCCGATATATAACCGGTGTTAATTTTATATAATATAACCAGTATTGGAATTGGACTGAATGGGCACTTTGCCCATCGAATATGTCACTATAATAACAATTTATGAAAAAATAATTTATTTTTTCCTTTACTAAAGAAAAAAATCATATTGAGCTATGTCAATATTTTTTTTTTTTACTGAAGAAAAAGTTACAAACAATACTGTTGAGCATTGTTTATTACTCAAAACATTAAATGTTTTTTAGGAGTTCATAGAGAGACTTCAACTAAAAAGATTAATCTCAAAAACCAGAAAATATACATTCATCAAAAACTGTATTTTTTGGAAAAATGGAGAGCAAGTCTTTACCATATGTCTCAAAATTCAAGTAACTATCATAATCCTTCATTCAAAGACCTACTAAGAAAAATCACAAAATTAATAGAAAAAAAAGAGTCAAAAGTCTTCGAGTCTTTACCAAAGCCTTTCTGTCAACTAAGTGTCATACTCATACCATAAACTAAAATGACTACATGTGTCACATGCCCCAATTTTGTAAAATAATATTATCTTATTTGATTTTATTCCAAGACATTATGTTAAATTTTATGTTAAAGTTGTAACATGACTCGGCAGAGTGAGGGATGTGGAATGTAATTCTAAATATTTTAATTTTAAATAAATAAAAGTGGAGACAACAGCTTGGAAGAGCTGTTAAAAAAAATGTCACTGGTCAAGTTCGTGGAGGAGACTAGGTGGAGAGCAAATGGACAAGTGGTAGCATCCTCAAACACTTCCTATATTGCAGGTGGTAGCCTCCCTATATTTGGGGTCATGATCCCCCAAGAAAGTGGGATGAGAGCAGGTGGCTCAAGTAATGACAACTAACCTAAAAAAGACCTAGGCAATCTTAATAAAAGTACCCATTGAAGAGAGCTAAGGCTGCTCATTCCAGGAGGAGAATCATTCACATGAATGCACTTCAAGGAATTCATTGGGAAGGGAATTTTTGAGAAATGTGTTTGAAGGGTAAACTGCAAGAAGGTGATCTAGTACAGCGTTCCAGCTGAAAGATCTTGCTGCAATGTGCAGAGTGGGTATTGAGTCTTTGGACTAATACTTTGTTCATTGCTCCACCTAGTTCCAACCAAGGAGACTAGAACAGGCTCGGAGGTCCTGAGAAGTCGATGTCTAAGCGCTCTCCAGGAGTTGGTAGGGAGGAACAGCCTCCCAACGTTGTTGTCGTCCAGCTTTAAAAGCAGGTTCTACTATCTTTTAATATTTGTGTTAAAGTTTATATCTGTGTATGAACAAATAATGAATGATTTATATGTTACATAGTGAACTGTTAAGCTTGAACTCTCTTAGTTGTTTTAGATGTTGAATCTGTTCTTTGATATAAAATAATCCTACCTGTGTTTTTCCCCATCTGGAGTAATCCAGATCGTACTCTAGCACAAGTAGTGTGTTTAAATGAATGAAGTATGATAGGATTATTAAATGAATAGAGTACTTATGTTTTTCAGAGTATTGAAATGTTTTCTTTCAGTAGATAATTGTTTTTCCAGAAAGGATATTAATATATTTGTAGAGTTGTTGGTAGAATTAGACTCTGTATTTAGAATATTAGAAATAAAACAGAATCATATTATTTTACTAATAGCAGTAGATTCAAGTATGTAGTTCATTCTTTTACACAGCACCTTCTTTATAACTATACTTCTACACTATAATAGAAGGAACAGAATTGAATGCTTAATATTTATGTTAAGTAAAGGCTCAAATATAGTTTTGTTAGTTTATTTCTTTTCCTACTATTGATAGCTATTTTACCTGCAACTATCTAAACTTTAAGTAAGGATAGGTAACCTAATTAAATTTTGAAGATAAACTAATTTGAGATTAGGAATATCATAATTAAGAACTTAATAACCTTAAAGTATTATTTCTCTTAGAATTAAAATAATAAACAGACAGTAGTAACCTATGCATAAAGTATTATTAATAAATAACTGTCCTCACACACTTGCAGACAAATTAGATGTAAGGAGTATTGACATAATGAAAGTTCTCATTTCTTTCACCAAGTTTACAAAATAATCTTATTAAATAAACTCAACTATTATGGACTGTTCTCAGTCTTATTTAATAATATATATAAATGCGAACACAAACTTAAGAGAATACAATATTCATAGATAATAATATTATTAATACAAATAATATTATTATTAATAATAAACAGTGTTGTTTATAAATTAGAAATTCTTTTAAAAACAAACTGAAGAAATCTTGTGACAGTAATCGAATTAACTAAATAACAATACAGAAATTATTACTTTAAAAGTTAAATGGGTAAAAACCCTAACTCATACTTTTGAGCATAATTTATCTGTATACTTATATACATTAGTAACCTAAAATAACCACAAGAATAGTTCTTTTTAACTATTAAAAGAACCAGCTAAAATTATTACTCATAAATGAAATATAATACTGAACAATATTTATACTTATAAAAGAAATTGTGTCTTTTTATTTTACTGACAGGGTGTACCTGTGAAAGTGAAAGACAGGGTTAAAAACCCTTATGAGTATTACATTTACAATTAACAAAACATTAAAGTAATAAATCAAATTTATTAAATTATGTAACCATTAAATAACCAGGCTAATATAATTTACACACAGTCCTTTAAGGACAAATAAAAAGTCTGTGTAATTATTATAATTAGAATAATTTATATCAAAACGAGGGTTTTTACAGGTTAAACCCTAATTCATAACTCTAAATAAAAACAAGCAAGAATTAAGTTACGGCTGCAAGTATCAGTCTCAAAACTTTATTTATAAACCCTTACAGAGTATTCAAACAGAGTATAAAACTTCTTTTACATTCAAGAAGGGTAAAACCTTGATATTACAGAGTATAATATAGACATCTGTTAAACCAAAACGAGTTTAAAGACAGCACTGTCATTACAAAAACTACTAATTTAAACAGGCCATAAATCCATCTTCTAAATACATTGCTCAGTTTAACCGAGTCTACCCATCGACTAGCAAGGGTTTGATACTGAGTATTACAACAACCACCTGTAAAAACAAACATAACTCATGGCGAGTCAAGGGAGGGTTTCCCCAAACCCTGGGTGATTCCATTGACCAACCTGATGCAAGTAGGATGAAAACCCAACACATGGACCATGGGGCTTACCCAAAACAAACCATGAGCCATGACATTCATTGGTTGACTGTCTATTCTTCTCATCGTAAAATCTTTTAGAAGTGAGCACCTACAAGTAGTGAAAAAGACTACTGTCACTACATAATAAACCTAAGATTTAATGTGCATTTGTATCAGTATTATACCGGCTGCAAACCTAAACAGAAGTAACGACAAAAATCTTACCTGTTAACAAAATCGACGAACAATATGGTAGGAGCACTATCACCTACAAGCTTTGCATTTTTTTTGTTAAAACTCAACAACCTACAAGTGTAACCCTCACGCAATGGCGAGCCACAAAGAACAGCAAAAAGGTAACTGAAGCAAACACTAAGCCACGAAGACATCAAAAGAGAGATTACACAGACAGCAAGCCAAGAGTAACGAAAATCTCCATAGGTTTGTAGAGAGAGAACCTGAGCCACTAAGAATGGCTTTTGAACCACACACTGGAGACAAAACAACACTGAACCAGGACTCAAGACAACCGGAGTTGAGGAGGACCGACGGCCGCCATGGAAGCCAAGCAGAGCAGCCTCAACAGCTAGCGCAAACTACGGGATGAAAATGACAAGGGTTAGGTTACGGTGAGATTTTATATTCTCCACGCTTGTTCAGGAGATGACCACGTGGTCAGCAAATCAAACCATGCAAATGGGTCATTCTCTATAGTGCCTGCGTAATACAAAATCCAATTATTTAATCATTGGGACAAGGAGTAAACCATATCATCAACCAATAATTTGTCATGCAATTCGATATTAACTTGCACCTTATTATATGCTAGTGTAGTGAAGGAATATCAACGATTTGGTTACGTTGACCTATCGTGGAATGTCATGTTTAAACCTTAGTTTAAGCCCGAAAATCATGCATGCACAATACTCTTTTCACCTTTTAACCTTACAACTTATATATTATACCATTACAAATGCAATTTGGATAGTTGCATTTCTTTTCTCCCAACGTTGTTTTTATTATAAATAGAAATCAAATCTTTTATGTCTTTTTATAGATAGAGCTCAATGTTTCGTGTCTTTCTATAGATAAGAGATCAAATATTTTATGTGAGAGATCATGTTAAACAACAAACAACTATAGTTTTCTTTTGTAAAAGACTATAGTTTATACATGGTAAATCTCTTATACAAAGACTTCATAAATTATATTTTTTATAAATGGCATATGGTAATAAGTTGGAGAATCATAAACTCTAATCTCAACATGTTTATAACCTTGAGCTAGATATAGACTGAATGTCTATTAACAATTAGGGTATGCATGTTTATCAGTCACATATGAACTAATAACTCATTGATAGCAGAACTATGAAGTGAACAAAACGTATCGTAAGAACACTATTATGAAACTCTGTTACATAGTTCAAAGCGACAATACTTTGATGGACTGTGGTTACGACTCAACTTGGAAATTACTTAAGATTCACCAGGTTAATTGGGTAGTAAAGTAGTTATAGAACTAAACAAGAAAATTAGAAAGTCAACCTGTTTCGAGAACATCAATCTCAGATAAACTGTTTGTAGACAGTAATGTAATTCAAGAGAAGTATAATAGAAAATTAAGAAATTGAATAGGAGTGAATCTATTGAGTCCAAAAGTTATTAGAACCTCATGGTTCGACATGAAAATTAAAGTGTAGGCAAACAATGATCTCATGTAGGAAGGAATGATGGTTTGTAGTATGCACAATCAAACTTATACTGTCCAAAGATTAACAGGCTATAAGTTATCTTGCAAAAGCGAAATGTGGGTCAATTGTTACACAGATAAGATAATGTAATATTGCATAAATACTGACAAAACAATCATTATAACATTACAAATTACATAGACTAAAGTAGAAATACTTTGTAACTGATATTCTAATGCTTAGAGTCGCAAACATATATTACTGTCGTTACTTACTTCTGAACATGATTACAAGAAAAATAGAAGGAAGCCAAATGGTTTTACCTCACAGAAACTGTTTAAAGTTTAGCAGCATAATTACTAAGCTTTTTAATTGCAAATAAATACTGCTGGATACTTTAAAGAATCTTTAATACGTACACATTCGATCATACATGTAAACCTGTAAGAACCAGTAATCATATGCGTTAGCATGATTGCTATGTAAGGCCCGGATTCAAAAGTAGATTCCACCTACTTGACATGAAAAGACTCATCAATAAACTAAAGTAAAACAACACGCAAGAAGACTTTATTCTTGTTACAAAAATGAACTGTTGAGTTAATTTGGTGAAGATTTAGTAAAACTAATTACTTGACTGTTTCTTTTATTGCTAACCATTAGCTGTTAGTAGACTGTAAGTTTTAGCATTTGTTGTTATCTCAAAATTTTAATTTTTTATGAAAATTTGAGGTTTTGACATGTGGTATCAAAGCACGGTTCAAACACTAGGCCTTGATGAAGCCCAACTAGCTTTCATAAAACATTAAATTAAATTATTATGCTGCCGTATTTTATTTTTAAATGTTATTCAATAGAGAATTGTTTTTCTGAAGTTTAACAGGCAGGTATGGAAAGACTGGAAGAGTATGCAGAGGAGGAGTCTCCAATTACTGAAATAGGAAATTTACCAAGAGATCCTATACCAGAGGATTTAACTACCAATTCCTTAGCATTGTTACAAACTGTAAAAGACTTAAAAACTGAAATGGAGTCTGTAAAGCGAGAGAATGAAAGGATTTTGAGGGCTCAAGAAGAGCTGATTCAGATCCTAATTGAAAAGTTTCAAACTAAGGGTAGGGGTAGAAGGTCAGAATCTGAAGATGCTAGTCATCAACGAAAAATCTAAAAAAATGAAACATACAAAAGCTGAAAATAGTTCATCTTCTGAAGTGTTTGGTGAACAACAAAATTATCATACTACTAGTGACAGTAGTGATGATAATCTGTACACAAAAAAGAGGAAATACAAACCTTATGAGGAAATTTTTGGGGAATTCAAAAAGATAAAACCACCAACCTTTAATGGAGATACTGAGAAGGGGGAGGAAGTTGAATCCTGGTTATCTGGGATGAAGAAGTACTTCCAAATATATAATTATTCTAACTAGCTAAAGGCTAAAATGGCTATATATAACCTCTCAGGAAAGGCTGACATTTGGTGGTAGGACTTGAAGAGAGTTAAAAGTATAAAAGAGAAAGAAGTTAATTGGAGTACCTTTAAGAGGTATTTCAAAAAGAAATTCCTGTCTGAGCAGTATTATGAGGAAAGAGCTAAAGAGTTTTATGAACTGAAGTTAGGTTCAATGACAATGAAGGATCTGAACAGCAAATTCTTAAGTCTACTTAGGTATGTACCATACCTTGTAGATGACAAACCAAAGGTACAACGATTCCTTAGCGATCTACCTTATCATATTAAAGATAGAATTGAATATGATAACCCAAAGACCTTGGAGGAAGCTATGAGGAAGGCTAACTTTTGTTTTGAGCAGAATCGAAAGAAAGAAAGCTTGGCCAACTGGAAAGCTAAGAAAAATAATAATCATTTTGAACAAAAGAAGAAGGATTTTGTGCCTAACAGAAATTTTAAGAACAATAAGGCCAAAAAATATTCTAATAACAAGAATTTCCAAGGAAATAGAAACAGTACACCCAACAATTAGAATAATTCTAAAGGTAATGAAACTGCAAATAATCATGGAAAATTTACCAAGAACTTTGAGCGTAAAGAGCCCGTTAAGTGCTGGGAGTGTAATGGCCCACACTATGCTTCAGTCTGTCCAGACTGGAAGAAGACTGTTAGCAATATTCATACTATACATGAGGAGATGATTGTTTGGTAACTAGCAAGGAGCATGCCTAGAATCAACGCAGCCTTGGAGAACCGACAAGCTGAATATCAGACTTCCATGGTGGAAATAGAAGGTATGATAAATCAGACCTTTGTAACTATTTTGATTGATCCATGAGCTAGTCTCAGTTATATTGCACCTCAGATAGTAGAAAAATGTAAGTTATCTGTTGATAAGTTTGAGAATTCATGGTTAGTTCAGTTAGCCACTGGTGCTAAAAGAAAAGTAACTTGTTTTGTGAAAGAATGTATATTAGTTATGGATAAATTTGAAACTATTGTTAAAATTAATGTTTTGCCACTTGGTTCTTATGATTTGTTGATCGGTATGGACTAGTTAGAACAACATAGAGTAATTCTACACTATTATGATAAAACTTTCACATGCTTAAACAGTGATGAAAAACCAGTAAGTGTTAAAGGAATTCATAGAAAAACTATTATAAGGCAGATTTCTGCTTTACAACTAAAAAGAGCTGTTAGAAAGGGATGTAAAGCTTACACAGTAACAATTACTAATGAGGAAAATAAAATTCAAACAGATAAGTTAAAAGTGGAAGACATCCCAGTCTTAAAAGAATATGTTGATGTGTTCCCAGAAGAAATTCCAGAATTACTTCCTAAAAGGGAATTGGATTTCACCATTGAGTTGGTACCAGGTGCAGTACCTAGCTCAAAGGCCCCTTATCGAATGAACATATTGGAACTCAATGAATTAAAATCGCAATTAAAAGAGTTAATTGATAAAATGTATATTCGACCAAGTGTGTCTCCTTGGGGGGCACCTGTCATCTTCGTCAAGAAGAATGACAGAACTATGCAACTTTGCATAGATTACCGTCAGTTAAACAAGATGACCATCAAAAATCAATATCCGTTGCCCCGCATAGATGATTTGTTTGATCAACTACGTGGAGCCACGATGTTTTCAAAAATAGATTTAAGGTTTGGATATCATCAGGTGAGGACTAAAGATGAAGACATCTTTAAGACAGCTTTTAGAACAAGATATGGTCATTACGAATTTGTTGTAATACCATTCGGGCTTACTAATGCTCCAGCTGTCTTCATGTGTTTAATGAACAACATAATGCATAAGTATTTAGATAAGTTTGTGGTCGTGTTTATCGACGACATTCTAATCTATTCAAAAACTGAACAAGAGCATAAAGAACATATAAAAAAAAATTTGCAAGAGTTCTGAGAACATCAACTCTTCGCAAAGTTTAGTAAGTGTGATTGCTTCAAGAATAAGATTCAATATTTAGGTCATGTAGTGACCAAGGAAGGAATTTTCGTAGATCTTGAAAAGATACGGGCAATCGAAGATTGGTCGGTCCCTAAGGATGTGACAGATGTTAGATCTTTCATGGGAATTACTGGTTACTACTGGATGTTCATTGAAGGCTTTTCAAGGATAGCAAATCCGATAACTTCCTTGCAGAAGAAAGGAAAGAAGTTCGAATGGAATCAGAAATGTGAAGAAAGATTTAAAAAAGTTAAAAACTTTGTTAACCAGCGCACCTATTTTAAGAATAGCAGATCCTAATAAAGAATTTGTAATGTGCACGGATGCCTATAATGATGGTTAAGGTGGTGTTTTGACTCAAGAAGGGCATGTTATTGCCTATGAGTTTAGAAAGCTAAAAGTTCATGAAAAGAATTATGCAACATATGATCTGGAATTAGCAGTCGTAATACACACCTTAAAGATGTGGTGACATCACCTAATTGGCAGAAAATTTGTTTTAATGACTGATAATAAAGGATTGAAGTATCTTTTAGATCAGCCTAATTTAAATGCCAGACAAGCTAGGTGGTTATCTTTCCTAAGCAAGTATGATTTCGAAATCCAGCATATAAAAGGTAAAGAAAATAAAGTTGTTGATGCATTAAGTAGGAACGCAAGGCTGAATTTTGCAACAGTAATCAGCACTTATGTTTCATACTTAGATGAATAGCTTAAAGAAGGAATAAAACAAGATGAAATTTACCAGAATTTGCAAGCTAAAGCTAAAGAAAATCCAACAGAAAACTTAATAAAAGGTTACAGTTTGAATGAAAAATAATTTCTACTATATAAAGATAAATTGTATGTACTTAACGTACCTAAAGTCAAGCTATTAATTCTGGATGAAATTCATAAAACACCATATTCAGGTCATCTAGGAAAAGAGTATAACCATGTTAAGAAAAGAGTATTTCTAGCCAAATATGAAAACTGAAGTAGCTGAATATATTGCAAGGTGTTTAGAATGTCAACAAGTAAAAACTGAACACCAACACCCAGCTGGTTTGCTACAGCCTTTACCCGTCCCTAGCTGGAAATAGGAGGTAATTAGTCTAGATTTTATTACTGGATTACCTAAAAATCAAAATCAGAATGATTCTATCATGGTAGTAGTTGATAAGATAAGCAAAGCAGCTCACTTTATACATATTAAAACTACTTACAAAGCTACAAACATAGTTGATTTTTTTCTAAAACTGAATTTTCGATTACATGGAGTACCAAAAGTCATAATCTCAGACAGAGATCCTAAGTTTACAAGAAACTTTAAAAAGTATTTGTTTAAAGGGTTAAAAACCACATTAAATTTCAGTACTTCTTTCCCTCCTCAAACAGATGGACAAACTGAAAGGGTAAACCAGGTACTGGAAAATTTATTAAGGATGTATGTGAAAGACCAGCCTGGTAAATGGGAGGACTATTTACATCTGGTAGAATTTGCTTATAATAATAATTATCAGACATTAGCTAGAATTAGTCCGTTTGAAATTTTATATGGACGGAAATGTAATACTCCTATCTCTTGGAGTAATCCAGAAGATAGATTGATATTAGGTCCACAACTGTTGAAAGAAATGGAAGAAATTGTGAAACAAGTGCAGGGAAATCTGAAAGTGGCACAGGATTGGCAGAAAAGTCAAGAAGACTTAAAAAGAACTCCAAAGGAGTTTCAGGTAGGTGAACATGTGTTCATCAACGTATGGCCCAAAAAGAGCTCTCTAAGATTGGGGAGTTGTGCAAAATTGGCGCCTCGTTACTGTGGCCCATTTGAAATTTTGTCTAGGATTGGACAAGTAGTTTATCAATTAGAATTACCACCTATATCAAGAGTACATAATGTTTTTCACATTATCGTTTTAAAGAAATATGTTCATGATACTACTCATGTTGTTAACTGGAATGTTGTACAGGTGGAACCAAAAGGAGAATTTCTGGAGGAAAATTACACTTTGGAACCGCACCATTGGACAGGTGAAGGTGCAATGGAACCACCTTAGTCCAAGAAGAAGCCACTTAGGAATTGGAAAGTAAAATGTGAGATGCATATCCAATTCTGTTCCAAGGGATTTCGGAGGATGAAGAATAAATAACATCAAGAACGGTGTTATATTCTAAGGGGGTGTGTATGTCACATGCCCCAATTTTGCAAAATAATATTATTTTATTTGATTTTATTCCAAGACATTATGTTAAATTTTATGTTAAAGTTGTAACTGATGACTCACCAGAGTCAAGCATGTGGAATGTAATTATGAATATTTTAATTTTAAATAAATAAAAATGGAGACAACAGCTTGGGAGAGCTGTTAAAAAGAGTGTTACTGGTCAAGTTGGTGGAGGAGACTAGGTGGAGAGCAAATAGACAAGTGACAGCATCCTCAAACACTTCCTATGTTGCAAGTGGCAACCTCCCTACATTTGGGGTCATGATCCCCCAAGAAAGTGGGATCAAAGCAGGTGGCTCAATTAATGACAACTAACCCAAAAAAGACCTAGGAAATCTTAATAAAAGTACCCATTGAAGAGAGCTGAGGCTGCTCATTCCAAAAGGAGAATCAGTCAGGTGAATGCACTTCAAGAAATTCATTGGGAAGAGAATTTTTGAGGAAGGTGTTTGAGGGGTAAAATGCAAGAAGGTGATCTAGTACATATTTCCAGCTAAAAGATCTTGCTGCAGTGTGCAGAGTGGGTATTGAGTCTTTGGACTAGTACTTTGTTGATTTCTCCACCTAGTTCCAGCCAAGGAGACCAGAACAGGCTCGGGTGTCCTGAGAAGTCGTTGTTTGAGCGCTCTCCAGGAATTGGTAGGGAGGAACGGCCTCCCAACGCTGTTGTCGTCCATCTTTAAAAGTAGGTTCTACTATCTTTTAATATCTGTGCTAAAGTTTATATCTGTGTATGAACAAATAATGAATGATTTATATGTTACATAGTGAACTGTTAAACTTGAAATCTCTTAGTTGTTTTAGATGTTGAATCTGTTCTTTGATGTAAAATAATCCTACCTGTGTTTTTCCCCATCTGAAGTAATCTAGATTGTGCTGTAGTACAGGTAGTGTGTTTAAATGAATGAAGTATGATAAGAATATGAAATGAATAAAGTACTTATGTTTTTCATAGTATTGAAATGTTTTCTTTTAATAGATAGTTGTTTTTCCACAAAGAATATTAATTTGTTCGTAGAGTTGTTGTTAGAATTAGACTATGTATTTAGAATATTAGAAATAGAACATAATCATATTATTTTACTAATATTGCGTAGATTCAAGTATGTAGTTCATTATTTTACACAACGCCTTCTTTATAACTATACTTCTACACTAGAACAGAATGAATAGAAATATCAGTTGAATGCTTAATATTTATGTTAAGTAAAGATGCAAATATAGTTCTATTAGTTTATTTCTTTTCCTACTATTGATAGCTATTTTACCTACAACTATCTAAACTTTAAGTAAGGATAGGTAACCTAATTAAATTTTGAAGATAAACTAATTTGAGATAAGGAATATCATAATTAAGAACTTAATAACCCTTATAGTATTATTTCTCTTAGAATTAAAATAATAAACAGACGGTAGTAACCTATGCATAAAGTATTATTAATAAAGAACTGTCTGTTAATGTAATTGTAACTTCGGAATGTATTCACTTGTATTTCTTATCTATTGTAACCTGATGTTTATTCCGGGATGTATTGTAATGTATTTGAGTTATGTTATACCCCGATGTTTATTCCGGGAAGTTTCTATAATGAGAAAGTCATTTCAAGTCATTATGGGTAACCCTCCTATTGGTCAAGGGTTAAAGTCCCCACAATTGTGGGGCCTTTGGGTTATTAGACTATCCTAGTGAAGTCGACCTTAGGTGCATCATTGTAAGTCAGGGAAATAGTCCCCATTATTATGTTACCCTCCTATTTGTTGGAGGAGGAAGAGTCTCCACAAGTGGTGGAGCACTAGGATTATTAGACACTCCTAGAGATGTCGGCTCTAGTAAGTAATTATTAAGTGAGGCCGACATGTGCACTTCAAGTGAATGGAAGAATATAAATAGAGAGTGAGAGCCTCTCTATTTATCACTTGCAACACATACACTCACTCATTGGGGCGCATGAGTGAGAGAGGAGGAGCTCTCTCAGTGTGAGAGAGAGAGACTGCTACTGTCGGGAGTGCATCTTACTGTTTTCCGGTCTTACAATTTTGTTTTGATTCCATCTCTGAGGAATTTGCGAGGTTTTCTCCTTTATGGTTTCCCCGAGGAAAACTCTTTGTGTCTCTTATCTCTTGTAATGTGCTTATGCTTTATTGTTGTGCTTGTTATTCTCTCAGTGAAAAGATCCTAAGATCATAATGCTAGCTTATATGATGAAAAACTAACATGGTATCAGAGCTAAACTGAGAAGAAGAAATTGTGCAGCTACAGAAGCTAGGGCTTCTTACTCTTTAGGTCTCTCTCCACAATCCATCAGCAAAAGTATGCTAGGCTGACTCTCCATTGAAGGGCGCATCTTTCTGTCGAAGTGGAATTCAATCCCGAGCATTTTCAGTTTTGGTGCGAGAAATTAGGGATTTCTACAGAAGAGGAATTTTTTAGTGATCCGGGCATAGGATTTTTCTCCTCATAAAAACTGAATTTTAGAGACCTGGATCAAGAAATTTGGTTGGGTGAAACTCCGGGAAAGTCAAACCCTAGTTTGACCCCGAGCTAGGAAAAACCCTAAATACTAAAACTGCTAAGTTTTGGTACATTCGCTATATTCCAAGATTGGAGAAGTCTCAGAAGTTGAAAATTGTAGGGTCCGAAGATAAAATATTGATGTACACTCTGTCGAAAATTTAGTGTCATATTCGCTATATTCTGGGAGATATGATCCCTCCAATTTAGGGTTTCATCCTCTTCCAGAATTCATCCCTAAACAGGACACTTGGGGAGGATTGCAATATCTTGGGCTATAGAGGTCCAAATGGAATTCCTAAGATGTTCCAGAAAGGGAACAAACTGTACTTTTGGTGATCTGTAGATCAGACTTAGAAGATGAACTAGTGACATGTGGCATGCCGTACAACTTCGTTGTTCTAAACAGTCCTGTAACAGGTCACCTTGGGAAAAAGATCATAAATCCCAAATGGTGAAACCAATTCTAATGAAAATAGTGGTGTTGGATAAGGGACATGCGAGATTACCTCAATGCGAAATTTCAGACATAGAGGAGCAACAATTGCAGATATATCACAGAAACAGTAACGGGAATTTCTGCAGAAGAAATTGGAAAATTAGGGCTTCCTGTTCCGGAAGCTTCCCTCCATTGTTTTCAGAAAAGGAGTACATTGGACAGCTCCATTCGAATAGATCTATCTGTATATCTAGTCAGATCTAAAATATTCCAAGTTTTGAAAATTAGGGTTTCTGTGACAAAGCCAGCTCCGGAACCAAGACAAACACCTCAAATCGGTAAGATCTAATCCTTTGCTATTTTCATTTGAGGTTCTCATTTCAAAGTGATCTATCACATCAGCTTAATGATAAGATTGTTTAAGTTGACAACTTCCAAGCATGGAAGTATATGATCTCCCTAAAGAAATGAATTGGACACCTACATGAGTAAAGAGGTTCCAATTCTAGAGAGAGATGAGGCTCAAAGCCTTACACAAGAAGAACTTGGTTAAGGCCAAGAAGATCACCGTTGATTCAATCATGGATCAACTTGTACCATAAATGTCTTTCCTAAAGACACCAAAGATGTTTGATTCCTTGACCAAGCTATCTGAAGGGAAGAACATAAATCAGAAGATGTCTTTGAGAAACCAGTTGAAGAATGTGAAGATCCAGAATGCAGATACCATTCAGTCATAAGGGTCTCTTAAATCAAAGAACAACTTGAAGCAAAAGTGAAGAATGCAGAAGTGGTGATAGCCACCTTGAATAGCCTCCCAGGATCATGGGATTCATTCATGCAAGGAATGTGTGGCAAAAGGAAGTGATTACTTTCAGCAGACTTTGAGAAGAAGAAGAAGCTCGACTCATAAGAAGAGAAGAGAAGATGAGAGCAATTGAAGATCAAGCTCTCACCATAAAAGGAAGATCCCTCAAGCGATGAGGAATACAAAGGACTCAACTCTTGAAGAACCTCTTATCCTCCTTAGCATTTGGATAAGAAACGATGCTATCATGAATCAAGAAGACGATGAAGCTGAAGGCTCAAGAAGGAGTCTACCCATGAAACAAATAAAGATAAGTATTCAATTGTCATTTCATGATATTGTTTTGTTATGCATATTTAGTTGATGTATTATGCATGATAGGATGTTTGCATTAATGACAGTATACTACTAATATGCATGTGATGGGTAAGTAGCTCATGGTGCTATACAACTCTGCATTGCTACTTATCTAGAATGGAACCTCTTTGCTGACATATTGGATTAGTGCACAATCTCAATGTTGTCCTAGTAGAGATGGAAGGCATCTAGAAAGTTTGAGTGAGATATGGCTGAATGTTGTATTGGCTAAAGTAGTTGCATGATCATATATTTATGCATAAGAACTTGCCAGTATAAATATTCCTTATGAAATGTTTCTAACCATACAAATGCATTTGACCTGTAGGAAAGATCGCATACATAATCACCTGCAAGCAAAGAAGAATGAAGACTTGTTCCGAAGAACAAGTGATGACAATTCAAAGACAAATAATAATATGACGAGTGCAGCGACATCATTGATACAGAACCTTCCAGCCATGAAGAAGTAACCAAGAAGAAATGGAAGACCAGTTCAAGAAGGATGATGTCTAGGATGCAATATCAATACGTGAAGGGAAATTCGTAGCTCCATCATGCAGTAGATGGAAACATCGTGGGATTCAAAGCAAGATTCGTAGCATGAGGCTTCTCACAAAAAGAAGGCATAGACTACGAAGAGACATTTGCAGCCACTGGAAGTGAAGTCACATGACATGCATAATCATGCGTGCAAATGAAAGAAGGTCTTGTACGAGTTCAGAAGACACCCATGGGATAACACATACATGATGAGCTTGATGAACCTTTGCTACAAGGTTAATATAGGATGACAAGCTCACAGATGGATGTGAGAAGAACTTTTGAAAAATTTCAAAATAGAGGATCTTGGTATCCAATGATCCTAGATGGATACTACTTGTCACTCCAGTACATAATGTTCAATACATAGAGTATGGAAGACAGAGGGAGTATGATGCTCCGCTTCAGAGGGAGTGACTACAGAATATCCTGAGGATCGACATGGTACAACAGGATGGACCAATTACTGATGAATTTAGGCTTTACTAAGAGTAAAGAATATTCCAACCTTTACTACAAGGTTGAGGATGGAAACCCAGTGATGCTTCTACTGTATGTAGATGATCTATTTGTGACAAGTACGGATGGGTTGATTGCTGATACAAAGATAAAGTTTGCTGCTGAGTTCAAAATCAAGGACTTGGGGATGATGCATTACTCTCTAGGTATGGAGGTGTGGAAGAGTATAGATGGAATATTCCTTGGACAAGGGAAGTATGCAGTAGAGATCTTGAAGAGGTTTGGGACGATGTACTACAAGGCTATGGACACACCTATGGCATTGAACTTGAAGCTATTGAGTGTTGCTTCATCAGAGACAGTTGATGCTACGATGTATTGTCAGATGATTGGGTCATTGATGTACTTGATGAACACAAGACCAGATATTTGCTTTGTCGTGAACATCTTGAGCCAGTTTCTGACAGATCTGAGGCATGTTCACTTAATTGCTACAAAGCATATTCTGAGGTACCTGAAGGGTACAGTTGATTATGGGCTCAAGTACGATGTAAATCAAAAGATTAACCTGAAGGGTTATGTTGGTTCAGATTGGGCAGGCAGTGCCATCAACAGGAAGAGCACTTTAGGATGTTGCTTCAGTATGGGATCAGGTGTGATCTCTTGGTTTAGCAGGAAGCAATCCTATGTGGCGCTAAATACAGCTGAAGCAGAGTATGTCACAGCTTGTTCAGCTAGTTGTGAGGCAGTATGGCTACATAAGCTACTGTCTGATATATTTGATCTCCAGTTGGATGCTACTTGTATACATTATGACAACTAGAGTTGCGTGAAGCTATCAGAGAATCCAGTGTTCCATGACAAGTTGAATCATATAAAGATCAAGTATCACTATATCAGGGATATGGTGTAGAGAGGAGCAGTGAAGCTCCAGTATGTTGCGATGGAGGAACATATAGCTGATGTATTGACAAAGCCATTGGCTAGGCTGAAGTTCGAGTACTTCAGGGAGAAGCTTGGTGTTCTCCAGATTGAGGTTTCCTCCAAGAGAAAGTGATAAGACCCATATCCATTCTGATGTGATAGAGGGATGTGTTCCCACTTGATCAGATTTAAGGGCTGAACCATTCTGTCATGGCCAAAGGATTAGGTTCCTTCCATGTCATATGTGAGTGTTGGCCATTCCGATGAGCAGGTCGGATGTAAGGGTAACTGCCATTCTCTAGGAGAATGGAGGAACCTGGTCAGTTACCAGGTAGCTCAGTCGAGGACTGGGGGCCATTATGATATGACTATAGGATTGGTTCCTACGAGATCAGATATGAGTGCAATCCCTTCCACCATTGTGAGCAGGATGTGTTCCCACCTAGGTGGATGTAAGTGCAGATCCTTTTCACAAATGGTAGTAGGTGTGTCCTACCATGTTGGTGATTGTAAGTGCTAATCCTTTCCACAGATGGTAGTAGGTGTGTCCTACCATGCTGGTGGATGTGAGTGATGTGCCTTTTCATAGATGATAGTAGGTGTGTCCTATCATGCTGGTGACTGTAAGTGCAGTGCCTTTTCACAGATGGTAGTAGGTGTGTCCTACCATGCTGGTGACTGTAAGTGCAGTGCCTTTTCACAGATGGTAGTAGGTGTGTCCTACCATGCTGGTGATTGTAAGTGCTGAGCCTTTCCACATATGGTAGTAGGTGTGTCCTACCATACTGGTGGATGTGAGTGCTGTGCCTTTCCATAGATGATAGTAGGTGTGTCCTATCATGCTGGTGGTTGTAAGTGCTGAGCCTTTTCACAAATGATAGTAGGTGTGTCCTGTCATGCTGGTGAATGTGAGTGCTGGGCCTTTCTGATATGATTATATGATTAGTTCCTACATGATCATATGTGAGTGTTGGGCGTGCCTTTCTGACAAGTAGGTCAGATGTAAGTGTTGGGCGATGACCTACATGATGGCTAGGCCTACAACCAGCATGAAAAAGGGTTGGATCTGTAGAACTTCCTGTGACGAGAAGAATCATGAGATAGCACCGGGGATGATCCAGATCCAGTGATGATCGAGATCTAGTGATGATCTAGATCGAGTGATGATCGAGATCTAGTGATGACAGCCAGTGATGATCCAAATCCAGTGACGATGCCTCATGATGATCCAGATCGAGTGATGACCCAAATCCTATGATGATGATCCAGATCGAGTGATGATCTAGATTCAGTGATGATGATCCAGATCGAGTGATGATCCAGATTCAGTGATGACGATCCAGATCGAGTGATGATCCAGATCCAGATGAAGATGACCGAAAGATGACGAAGACCTGACGATGGCTCAGATGATACAGAGAAGAAGACTTGTGATGATAAATTGTGTCGAGAGAATACCTTCCTAGTTAAGAGGGAGTGTTGATGTAATTGTAACTTCGGAATGTATTCACTTGTATTTCTTATCTATTGTAACCCGATGTTTATTCCGGGATGTATTGTAATGTATTTGAGTTATGTCATACCCTGATATTTATTCCGGGAAGTTTCTATAATGAGAAATTCATGTCAAGTCATTATGGGTAACCCTCCTATTGGTCAAGGGTTAAATTCCCCACAGTTGTGGGGCCCTTGGGTTATTAGACTATCCTAGTGAAGTCGACCCTAGGTGAGTCATTCTAAGTCGGGGAAATAGTTCCCACCATTGTGTTACCCTCCTATTTGTTGGAGGAGGCAAAGTCCCCACAAGTGGTGGGGCACTAGGGTTACTAGACACTCCTAGAGATGTCGGTTCTAATAAGTAATTGTTAAGTGAGGCCGACATGTTGGAGTGCACTTCAAGTGAACGAAAGAATATAAATAGAGAGTGAGAGCCTCTCTATTTATCACTTGGAACACATACACTCACTCATTGGGGCACATGAGTGAGAGAGGAGAAGCTCTCTCAATGTGAGAGAGAGAGACTGCTGCCGTCGGGAGTGCATCTTACTGTTTTCCGGTCTTACAATTTTGTGCTAATTCTATCTCTGAGGAATTTGCAGGGTTTTCTCCTTTATGGTTTCCCCGAGGAAAACTCTTTGTGTCTCTTGTCTCTTGTAATGTGATTATGTTTTATCGCCGTGCTTGTTATTCTCTCAGTGAAAAGATCCTAAGATCTTAATGCTAGCTTAGATGATGAAAAACTAACACTGTCCTTACACACTTGTAGACAAATTAGATGTAAGGAGTATTGACAGGATGAAAGTTCTCATTTCTTTCACCAAGTTTACAAAATAATATTATTAAATAAACTCAACTATTATCACTAGTGGAAAATGAGAGATTAGTGACCAAAAAAATGACCAAAATCCGCATATCAATGACCACTTTTGGTTTGGCGATCGCTGGTGGCTAATTTGCGGTCTTTTATTACATGACCAAAATTGGTCATTTTTATTTTGGTCATTTATAGCTTGTCAATTGGTCATTAATTTA
>LPNX010488940.1:6998-43835 GCA_001517045.1 Pseudotsuga menziesii | reverse complement strand
ACTCCTACAAAATCCAATAAAAAATAATCACTTGTAAAATAGAAAAACAATGAACTGTAAATTAGAAAAACAATGAAGCAAATTATTTATCTTGTTCAAGAGCTAACAGCAATAACCAAGATCATGTGCAAAATAGGAAAATATAATCTAACAAATTCAATTTAAGAATTGGTTAAAATTAAACTTGAATGGCTAAATCTGCAACTATTTAGTACCTAAGAAAAGTAAAACTCAGCTCTAAACCAGGAAATGGATTTCAACAGGAAATATAATCAACGAATCCACAAAACAATTATGCTCAACTGCACAGGTAGAAACCTATATACATAGTGCAATCTGTGAAGGAGTTCACCCCTATATGTCATGTGGTTAATGAATGACATGACAACTATGGAAGCTGATGAATGATTTAAGAAAGTCTCAAATCCAATGCCCAAAATAATAAATAATAGATTTCTTTACTTGTGGAATCGCCATTCTGCTATGTATGATTTGGTGAAAAAGTGTAACAAATGCACTCAAACACAAGTTGGAAATGCTGGTGCAACAAAAATGTAAAATGTATGACTTGTGTATGTGAGAAAAGTTGTATAAACCTACTTTCCCAAACATGCAATAAACATAAATCAAAAGAGAAGAGGGAAGTGAAACCTTAAAGGAAGCCGCTTGATGAGCTGGCCTTATTGGAACAAGAGAAGGTGAACTAAAAAGAAGAATCGTCTTTTATGGAGTGCTTCCATGGCGCTCAATAATAGCTACAATAAACATGTTAACAGGTGTTATAATAAAAATAAATATACATTTTTAGTGGAAACAACTTACAACTCTTCTAATCAAGATGAAAAACAAAATTACACTACTGCAACAAATTCTCGGGCCAAGTCCAAGCAATCATAGCTTCAAAATATCTAGAGACCAACACTACCAATTTATATTGTTTGACATAGGAGAGCACTAATATACCTCATCTAAATTTGCTGATGCATTGCAAGGCGGGAGCTTTAAGGCCTCTCATAAACTGAACACTTGTTTTTGGAGCTCAGAAATCACAAGAAAGTGTCCAACCCAACCATAACCACCAAGTCCTTCATTATCCATGTTTTGTAGTTGTGACATGTTCATACTTATCCTGGTTTGCAGTGCCAATTCCCGTGGGGCTATCGCCTACAAGAGATAGAAACTATTATAGCATAACTGGAGAAAGAAACATATCGTTTCTAATTATTTTTGGAATGAATGCTTTGGATTGCAAATGTGCAAAGAATAGTACAGTTAAAAAACTTTAAGCAAAAAACAAATGCCTTCAAGGCTCTTCCTAGAAGGGAACAGTATACAAGAAACAAATAACTATTTCTAACTCTCTTTATCATTCTGGTAAGTATCAAGAGATTTAAAAATTTCCCAATTTCTCATGATGGACATATTTTAACTTTTTAATAAGTTGCAAAGAAACAAGGATCAAACCTACACCCAACAGAGCTGCAAAGCATTAAAGTGCAGAGAATGGGAAAATTGTTCTAAACCTACACCCAACAGATCTGCAAAGCATTAAAGGACGCCTATCATATGGTAATGAAAGGGGAAGGTATACAATGGAAAAAGGAAATGGACATGAAAAGGACTCCCTATTAAGAATGCACCCAAATATAGAAGGTTCAACCCATTATATATGCATGACTTAATATTATCAAGAATCAGTAACCCAAAGTATTTCCAAAACAATGCAACAGAAATAAATTTAACAAAGTTCCCAGTCAAAATGTGGGAAAGTGCAAGAAACAAGTGACATAATTGTTTCCAGTGATTCAATCTTTGAGATCATCATTAGATACCAGTGTGTCTACCATGTAACTAGAGAGTGTTATATATGCAATGGTGACCTTATGCAAATAGTAAGTTCTTAGGTAAAAACCAGATAGAATGACAAAAGGAGCTTAATCTTACACAAAATATTGTTTCAGTTGTCACTCCTCCAATGCAACAAGAAACAGGGATCTTAGTGCTCTACTTTGCATCCTTTCCACATGACACAAACTCTCCAAGGTTCATGAATGATGCTCCTATGATAGACGGCTTAGTCCTTGGTTCCTGCATCAAATTCTGTCAGTTCCACATAATTGCATCATCAGAAAAAACCCATCATTTGAGGGGGGAAAAACTATACACAATAATATTTCCTCCTTCACAATCTATCCCTTGTTCTCTAACCACCATCTCTCAATTAATAGACAAATAAATTAGAACAAAAATAACAATGAGTTTAGAATTTTTAAAAGCACAAAGATGCTTGTATTGAATGTTTAAAAGGTGTTGAATTAAACTTTCGAGTAGGTTATGCAATGGTCACTTCCAGTAATTTCACTGAGAAAATGTGGCAACTCACAGCTGCCACTTTCATGCATGTTTTACTTGTAAAAAAACATTCGATTTTGACCCATGCAAAGAACAGTGTCCGAGTTGTAAGGGGTGTGCAATGGAATTCAAAGTTCAAGCCCATATTTTTGACAATATTTTTCCAACTTGGATAACGGTATTCCATTAGTCCATCATATTTCGGAACATGTTCAAGCAATTGATTTATTGTTATCACCCTTCTATTTTAGCTTGAGGGCACACAAATGCAATAAGTACAAAAACTGTGATTTATTGTTATCACTCTTCAGAAAGAACCTTTTTTTTCTCAGATATCAAAGAGAAAACTGTAACCATTAAACAATTGAGATCTTGCAATGCACACCATTTATAATGAAAATAATTAATCAAACTAAATAGATCAAACAATCCACATTCCATAATCTTGGATTAAGATAGTGGAAGAAATCAATACCTTATTCAAATTTTGTTTTATACACCCAAACGCAAACAAGGCCTGCAAATCACACATATAAAAACACACCCTATGATTGTGCTTGATCTACAAGCCTTTGTCAGAGATGAAAATCAACGAGACCTCACACACACTTTCTCTTAGGCTGAAATTCAGTTTTTCATCCAACTTTGGAACCTTCCCATGCACATGATCAACTTAGAGTCTCATGTGTGGGTACCACATTTGGCCTTTCAATGGTTATGCTGGTAACCATTCTAACGGTTCAGGGAGAAGCAACTCTAGTAGTTCCAGGAAAAATCAGTCCAATATTTAAACATGAACATCAGAAAATTGAATCCAAGAATAATAAAGCAAATCTAGAAAAGGTAGTATGTGGAAAGGAAAATCAATCTATTCTTTCTTCAATTGGTTCTATTTCAAAAGGACCACGTTGTTTGAACTCTAACAATGCAGCAATTTTAGAAGCAAAGGATTCAATATCTAGAAATGAAACACTTTTAGACAGGAATTATTCTTTGGAAGCTGCAGAAGTAAGGCAAAATACCAGGATTCCTTCTTTTGCTAGTGAGCAACCTATTAGCATTGGATATTTGTCAAATCTTCCCTCTACATGGAACTCAGATGGGATGAAAAGTGGAAGTATAGCCACACAAGGTGCTGCTACCAATGGGCCGCAAAGTGATGTACCTATGAGTAATGTCTGTATGTTGGATCATACTGATAATGGGCATAAGACTTCTATACATTTGAGTATTTTTGTTGCCAGTGAGGGGCACAAAATTGTTAAACACTTGGGAAACAGGGATATAATGAGTCATGATTATGGAAAAACACATTCTCATGCTAAGGAAATGCCAGATAAACACTTGGGAAATAGGGATATGATGAATCATGACCATGGTAAGGGATATTCTCTTGCTAAGGAAATTCCATATGGTAAAAATTCAATCAGGGTGCTGCTAATGTGTATCAAGTTGATGAATACCCATTGTCCATTCATAATAATATGATTAGCCATGTGACACATTTGGGAAATAATGATACTAACCTTTCATCCTCAAGAAACGTCTTTGTAATAGCTCAAAATCCTGGAAATGGAAATTCCTTAGTCTCTAAAGACAATGCAATTCTGGGAGTCTCATCAAAGATAACTGAACCTTGTAGACTATCTAATTTGACAGAGGAGTGTAGTTATTTGTTGCAAAAACATGATTCAAAGATTCTTTTATACAGTAAAAAGGTGAAACTTTGGAAGCAATACATGAGGATTTTGAAAATCATGCCATTGGCATGGGGGCACTCGCTACTTAGAGCTCTTAATGTTTCAAGAAGGAAAAATTGCTTAAAAAGGAAGAAAAGGTATATTCTCAAGTCCAAGAATTCATCTTAGAGGAAGTCTATGAATCTAATGAAGCATGATAAAAGATTTCTTACATCACAAGATACTTTTGTACCTAAAAGGCAAAAGAGGAAACAACACTTGTTGGAAATCAACCTGGAAGTAATGTTGTAAAGAGTATGTCAAATGGCAAGCATTGCCTTAAGTAGTGCAAGGATGTCAAGAAGTATGGATTGAAGGCATTTCCCATTCAAAATGACTGCGTGCTTATCAAAGCTGAGAAAAGTACCATTCAATCCCGTTTTCATCTTGGGTTTGCTCAATGCAGTTTCAGAAAGATTTGTACAAAAGATGGTTTGGGTGAGGTAGAAGAATTAAAAGAGAACATTGGTTAATATTGGTCACCTAGAAGAAATCACATACAGGGTGTCAAAAACTAAATCATAACCAAAGTGAAGTCTAAGTCAAGAATATTTTCATAGTCAATAAAAGAAATGATGAAAAACTTACAAACAGAAGCTTTACCTTATTGAGGCAGAAGAAGCATCAATTCTAGTAATACGACTCTCTTGTGTCTGAGGACGGTTGACAAATTCCTACTTAACATATCCTATAAACATGATAAAAGAGGAATCATATAAAAATTGGGCAATGCCATGTTTTATCATATCCCAGAACACCTATAAGAAGGAATCATGCCCATAGATATAAACCAATGAGAAAGGCCAACCTGATTCAAGGTCAGTGTCCCTGTTTTGTAACTACAAATTTTTGTAGCAGAACCCATACTCTCACATGCTGACAATCTGCGTACCTGGAATGGGGTGAATTTTTAGATGTTCAAAGACCAATCACCCATCCATCCATAGTAATAAATGATTGTGAATCAGATACTAACCAAAGCCTTGTCTGCCGTCATCTTCTTCATTGAATAAGCTAAACTATCAATAAAATGACAAGAAAACACGTTAAGAAGCGAAACACTACTCTCAAATAAATCATAGACACTCACTAGATATTAATCTAAATAAGCTAAATCATAAACAGACACTTGAGCTTTATTATTTCTATACATAAGACATCTTGAGCCATAGAATTGAATCATATCCCTGTATCCAAAGGACTTGTGCATGCAGTCTTCCCACCTGGTGACAGTAGGCCTCAGATCGAATGGCCCAAAATCAAACTCAGGCAATAAAAATGATTTCTAGAATCCTCTGCTCTGGAATTACAGACATGGTACGTTCATAAGAATATTGCTCAGTAATATATCTAAATCTAAGCCAAATACAGAAGAGCAATACAAGGACAGAATCCACACATTGAGTAATTGACATACCCACCATCAACTTTAAATCCAATGCGATGATGGTGTATGCCCTGCCCTCAAGGAGGCATTTCTGTATTGAATACAGTCCATTGCCACAACAGCTGCAATCCCAAATCTGTCTCCTATAAATCCAACATTCTGAGGCTCCCCACAACATATTGCTGCAACAAGAAGCACAACAGCAAGGCTTTTCACAAATTAAGTGGAAAAAATAGCAATTTGGAGCACATTTACAGGTCAAAACATGCGCTTCATATTGTTGTTTCTACTACAGCAGAGTGCTCTGATGAAGTCAATAAAAACAAGAGAAACCATGTTCAGCAATTCATGGAGTTTTCTAGCAGGCGCAGAGATATGTTATCATCAGGATGGCTTCCTAAAATGGGGAGGAGTTATGGGTTAGAATTAATGATGGTTTTAGGTCTGGGTTATTGGGTTCAAGGATTCTAGATTTTCCCATGGTGGGCTCTCAATTTTTACTTGAAGGACAATCTCAGACTTGACCCTGGCACCATGCAGTTCCTTCAGAATACTGTCAACTTGCCAATGGTGGCCAAACCTGTTTATGGCATTTTCTCTAATGCGGTCTATATCGGAGGCGCGCACCGCTTGCCTTATATTTGCATTGGAGGTCGGTGCAGCTTCTTTCCTTCATTTACTTTATTCATTCTTTCAGTAAGACTTTCAATATGTTCTTCCCTGAGTTGTTTGTCAACAATGCTAATTTTTCGGTTTGGGTTTAACTTGTAGCTTTCTTTCTAAAATATTTTTTAAAACCTAAGTGTTGTCTTGGATATTTACAAGATTTATCTAGTAATACCTTGATTTCCTGTGCTCTGTAATACTTGCTATGAAACTTCCTGTAGTTTTAGTGTCTTTTTTTGTTACACCCACCCACATTCTCACTATGGCTTTGAAGTTAGCACTAATTATTTACCAGATTTCAACCATCATTCATATTAGTGCCAATCAAAGTCACAACTTGCCAATTTTCGATCATCATCATAGTAATACTAATCAAAGTCATAATATTTGCAACTACTCAACAATCCTGAAGTTGAAGAAGTATAAAGTCAGCAAAACTCAAAACTTATTAACCAAAACCAAAACCAAATCTGACCAATTTAGACCAAGAGTTTTAAGGGAGATTTAACTAGCTCGCTTTCAGAGATCACAGTCAACTCCAGAACAAAGTCACAATACTGGACTCAGTACAAGACCCTTTTTGGCTACATGGTTAAACTTGACTCATGACTCGGCAAAGACTCGAGGATCAACCCAACAAAGAAATGCAAAATAACACATTTGGAATCCAAAAATTGTATACTAACTACACCATACATAGAAAAAGTCCATGGGCCTAGCATGAGGTTATGAGGGGAAAATAGCCTTTTTGGGGTTTTATAACATTGGTTCATTGTCTGACCTAGGTTAACCCATCAGACATGGCTGAGTTTGACTGAGACTCAATTGGTTTAACTGAGCCTTGTGAGAGTTGGCCGACTCTGCCAAGGTCAAATCCTGGTTTGCTTGGTCAGACCGAATCAGGCAAAGTCTGCCCAGGTCTAGGCTGGTCTGAAGAATCTGAACAAACCTATTTTGAGGATGAATTGGGTATGCTAAGACTTGGATGTGTCCTATGACTTTGCTCAGTAGTACTCACAGATTTTAGAAGCTTGTCTCCAGGGTGCCCCTCTCTAAATCACATCGTACAAGAGGATCCAAGAAAGTCATCTCAAACAAGGGGTGAATGGTGAAAGCTCATTAATCCACTTCTATGTGCCTTGAAGAGAGGGTAAGCTCATCTTGTATGGGTATGGATCATGTTTGGGACTTAGGACTGTTCTGCTTAAGGCTTATCCTTGCCTTATCTCTATAAAACATTGTGGTGTTATGTTTTCCTTCTAATTAATCTCTATTTGCATAGCTTTCATATCCCTTGCTTGTACCTGGTGCATATGTTCATGTGAGGTGGTGGCTCAGTTATTTTCCTTGTTTGAATTCCAATGGAATTTTAGTACTGGCCTGGGAAGGTTAGATGTTAGTCAAAAGTGCAGATGGCTGGCTTATCACTTAAATCAATATAATGACACACCTTTATTTTAGACAGAAAAGTTTTGTTAGAAATGTAAAGCACTTCCCTGTATGTTACAATACTGAAATAATAACTGAATCATCCTTCACCCTTTACATTACTCCCCATGTTTCACAGTCATGTCTGCAACTTTACATAAATTTGTGATATTTTAATTTTTCTCTATGTTAGGGTTTAGCTTCTTGGTGTGCACTCCCTTAATCACCATTTTTAATTTTTTAGTTTTATTTCATAATGACACACCTTTGTTTTAGATGGAAAACTTTTGTTAGAGATGTCAAGCACTTCCCTGTATGTGACAATACTGAAATAATAACTAAGTCATTCTTCACCCTTTACATTGCTCTCCATGCTGTTAGTCATGTCTGCAACTGTACATAAAATTGTGATATTTTTCTGTATGTTAAGGTTTTACTTTCTTGGTTTATACTCTCTAACTCGTCATTTTTATTTTTATTTCACATGTATTTCTTTCACTTGTTGGTCATTCATGGATATCAATAAAATATCATATTTTTCCTTAGCAAAATACTCATTGGCAAAATATAGCCCTAAAAATATCCCTGGTTGTTGACTTTCCAGGCTTATTACAAGCGATTTCATGGGGATCAATTGCAATTATTCCAGCTGCAGGTTCGTCAATTGCTATTATGACAGCCTTTCTCCTTCTTAGCAATCTTGGTGCCTCAGTTGTGGAAGGTTATTAATATATCCAAGTTACCTTTCACATAACAACTTATAAAATCTTTGATAAATTTGTGGAGCTTAGAGAATGACAAAGATCTAATGGTCATCTCAAGGATTCCAAGACTATTAAAAAGTTTGTTTAACCTATTAATAACTATCCAAGATATAGTCTAGAGTAAACCAATATCAAAATTGATGAATTACAAAGATTAGTTACCACTTACTATAGACTTTAAAGAATGTTAAGCCCCTTACCTTTACTTGAGACTAAGCCAATTTGACAATATAGCGGAAGGTTTTTAAACCACCACAACTTAACATTATTCCATGCTCTTAAAGCTTAAACGATTCTCCATATCCATATATACGAGACTAATAAGGATCAGTATCTATAATACCAAGTCTTATGAGCATTGAACTAATGTTATATTGTTAAATCGTATTGCAGGGATACTATGGTATAAAGAACCTTACGGGATCTACATGTTATGATTTGGTTGTGAATGAATCGAAATGATCTTGTCGTGGAATTTAGAACTCATACTCACTGCATGAAGAGTATTAAAAGTATACGTGGTCTCTCCTCGGCCATGCATTGGCGCTTTAAAAGCAATTGACCCAACCCTAGTTGTCATTCTCCTTTGCCTCCGGCCTTTGGCTGCTCTGCAAACCCTCCTGGTCCATTTTGCTGTCGTGTTGTCTGCTGTCAATTCTCTTGCTGCTCCAGCTCTTCGCTAGCCCATCTACTGCACTGTGTGAATAGGTTATGGTGTGAATTAACTTGTTGCTTGTCTCTGCGATTCCTCCATTGTTATCTTGAGCTTTGAACGGTGATAATCCTTACCTTTCTTCGTTCCAATGGGCGTGATTCTTCCTTCAAGGTAGCGCGGCTTACGCTATCTGCTAACTGTGTATTATCTGCACGGAAGGAACAATGCAGCTATAGGGTTTTGCCCTGCCCATCGTTAGCTGAGTTTCTTATGCTGTCAGTGGTCGAGAGTTTTGTAATGTTGCTCCTTTGCCATCAATTGACAGGTTTTTGGCTCAAGCTGGTCGCGGCACCACTGTGTGGGATTATCCACTACTAAGGTATACAAATGTATTCGTTTTTCTTTAAAGTCAAGCTAACATTACTGTTAATACATTTCTTTTGCATTAAAAAATAGTAACTAACAGTCGGCTGCGAAATGGTTTTGCAGGTCTACTTGCTGCTTTCCTCTGTCTACAAAAGGATGAGGGTTACGGCATTTCGGGCCACGGTAAGCCCTGGTCTCTCCACGGCTTGTTCACCTTGTGTGAATCCTTAAAGGATTGCGATGGGTTGGTCGTTGCGACCCTGTTTGACCTTCATGGTTTTTAGTTGTTTGTTTTAATGTTATGTATCGGGATTTATACCCTAGCTCTCACGCAGAGCTCTCCGGCTTCGACCATGAGTGTAAAACCTTGTTTGTAATTATTATTATGTTTATATAAAAAACAATGAACAGGCTGTAAGCCTTCATGTAAGTTTTTGTTACAGCCATGAGTATTACTACTGCACTGGCTTTTATTTGCAGTTAATACACTTGTGTATTTTGTAAGAATTTGGGTGTTTACCCTGGGTTATTATACCCGTAATTAGTTACTGCAATTTCTCCTGCATTCTTTCCTTGCTTACGTTATAGAAGTTTCGAATGTTTATTATGTTTAATTTTTATTCTTATAAACATAACTGTAAGTAACATACTGTTAGTTTTACCATTAATTGATTTACTTGTAAATAAATGGGATTTTATAGGGTTTAACCCTAAATGGCAGTGAAGGATAATAATATTATTCTTGCTTCTTTTAATGTTAAATAAAATTTAAGTTAAGAAGGCATCTGTCGCACTAGGGTTATTGATGAGTTTTAAAACATTTAAGCTCGACTGTCGAGCATCCTGTACTTCTGTCTTTTCTTCCTGCATAGATAAACATTTGATTTGTATACTGAAAATTATGTGTTATTATCAGTTTATAAATTTAATCTTCTTATTAATAAGGAAATTGTAAATGTTATATAGTTTATACCCTGATAATAATATAGGGTTTTATATATTTTATTTATTTATTTATCTTGGTACTATCAGTAAATTTTCACTTATAACTTAGATAATAAGTAATTCAAATTTACAGTATAAATATTTCTAAGATTTACTTACAGGGTACCAGAATACTCTCTATGTTAATAATAACAATATTCTTGTATTGCATAAAGTAAATTACTAGTATAATTACTACCATAACTTTCTGTGAATAATATAGTTTCTGTATTAATAACCTGAGTGTAAATCCACCAGTTTATCTATAAAAATACTTATTAATTAACTTTGGTGTAATTTACACCATACTGTCTATTTTCTTTTATAATTTAATTACTTTCTTAGTTATGATAATATTTATATAAGTTCAGCATTTAATTTTATCTCTATCTACGATTATCTTATGAGCACACATATTAATATTTGTTCAAAGTATTCACTCAGTTTATTCTATAATACTTTGGAAATAGTATTTATTATTTGAATCTTTTGTAATTTATACTATACTTTCTATGGTCTGTTGTAATTAGTTTATTTTCTTAGTTATAATGTTTACTTATAAATGTTCTGTAAGTACAAATATTAACATAATTCTATTCTAAAAAAAATAAGAATGATAGCTCTGTAACTTGTTCTCGCTTTGAGTTTATTTTTAGAAATGAAATTATCTGAATACAAGGAAGGAAACTATATAGTAAAACTGTATAAATTCTAATCTAACTTCTACTATCTTTCCTTTACAGTAGAATTTACTGGAACAAAAATACAGTACTAGGAAGTAGTTTTTTTTTAAGACTATAAGAAAATAACTTATGAATTTATAAGAGATTTGTAGTTACTGGAAGTAACTAAATAAGAAGCTCAGTTCAGAAGAATACTACTTCTCAATACCGAGATACTGTGCTGGAGTATGGTTTGGTGAACTCAGATGTGGAAAAACACAGTAATTTTCTTTAATTTCATCAACAAATTAACTACTGATAACCTGTGATATTCACATTACTAAACCAGCTAACTCTTCTGTAATATAATATAAACATAACATTCATTCATTCATACCCATTAAAACATAAATAGATCAGTAACAGAACCTGTTTAAACTGGGACAACAACAGCAATGGGAGGCCGTTCCTCCCTACCAACTCCTGGAGAGCGCTCAGATAGTGACTTCTGAGGACCCCCGAGCTTATTCTGGTCTCCCTGGCTGGAACTAGGTGCAGCAAAGTCAGATACCAGTCTTCAAACTCAGTATTAACTCAGAACTCTTCAGTAAAATCTCACAGCTACCAAGCTGTAATAAAACAAGTTACTGCAGCAATCCTTTCCCACAACTTCCTTACTGTTTTTCCCTCTTTCCTCAATGGATTTCCTAAATAACATTCACCTGAATGAATTCTCTCTGGAAAAATCTGAGCAGCCCCCAACTCTCTTCATTGAGTACTTTTTAAAAGATTGCCTAGGTCTTTTTGGGTTAACTGTCATTTAATGAGCCACTTGCTCTGATCCCACTTTCTTGGGGGATCATGACCCCAAATGTAGGGAAGTTGCCACCTGCAACTTAGGAAGTGTTTGAGGATGTTGCCACTTGTCTAATGCCTTCCACCTAGTTCCATCCACCAGTTTGACCAGTAACCTCTTTTTAACAGCTCTCCCATGCTGTTGTCTCCATAATTTATTTATTAATAATAAAAATATTATGAATTACATTCCAATTCTGTTGACTCTGCTGAGTCAGCAATCCTACTTAGCATTAAATTTAACATAATGTCTCAGGAATATAATTAAAATAGTTTACATAATTTTACAAAATTGGGGTATGTGACATACACACCCCCTTAAAATGTAACATCGTCCTCGATGTTACTTATTCTTCATCCTATGGAACTTCTTGGAACAGATTCGTGTATGCTTCCCGCATCTTACTTTCCAGTTCCCAAGTAGCTTCTTCAGGACTAAGGTGCTTCCATTGCACCTTCAGCTGTCCAATCGTGCGGTTCTGCAGAGTAATTTCCCTCCTCCCGAGGATACAGTATGGCTCCACCAGAACTTCTCCTTCTGGTTCCACCTGTACAACGTTCCAATCAATTACATGAGTAGCATCATGAAAATACTTTTTTCAGAACAGAAATATGGAAAACATTATGCACTTTCAAATTAGGTGGTAACTCTAACTGATATGCAACTTGACCGATTCTGGATAGAATTTCAAACGGACCACAGTAACGTGGTGCTAGTTTTGCACAACTCCCCAGTCTTAGGGAGCTTTTCTTTGTTCTTACCTTTATGAACACGTGTTCACCCACCTGGAACTCTTTGGGAGTTCTTTTCAAATCTGCTTGGCTCTTTTGTCGATCATGTGCCACCTTTAAGTTTTCCTGCACTTGTTTCACAATCTGTTCCATTTCCTTCAATAATTCAGGACCTAACACCAATCTATCTACTGGATTATTCTAGGAGATAGGAGTGTTACATTTACGCCCATATAGAATTTCAAAAGGACTGAACTTAGCTGATGATTGATAGTTGTTATTGTAAGCAAATTCTGCTAAATGTAAATAATCCTCCCACCTACCTGGCTGATCCTTAACATACATTCTTAACAGATCTTCCAACACCTGATTCACCCTTTCAGTCTATCCGTCCGTCTGAGGATGGAAAGAGGTACTGAAATTCAGTGTTGTGTTTAATCCCTTAAACAAGGTTTTCCAGAAATTCCCTATGAATTTAGGATCCCTGTCTGAAATAATAACCTTCGGTACACCATGTAGCCAAAAAATTTGCTTTAGAAATATGTTAGCTATGTTTGCAGCCTTGTAAGTGGTTTTAACAGGAATAAAATGTGCTGCTTTACTTAATTTATCTACTACCACCATAATTGAATCATTCTGGTTTTGATTTCTGGGTAATCCAGTAATAAAATCTAAGCTGATTATTTCCCATTTCCAACTAGGAATAGGCAAAGGTTGCAGTAACCCAGCTGGATGTTGATGTTCTGTTTTCACTTGTTGACAGTCCAAACATCTAGCTATATACTCAGCTACTTCAGATTTCATATTAGGCCAGAAATAATCTTTTCTTAACATGGTGACAGTCTTCTGATAGCCTGGATGCCCGGAGTAAGGGGTTTTATGAACTTCATCCAGAATCAGCAATTTAACCTTAGGCACATTAGGCACATACAATCTGTCCTTAAACAATAAAAATCCATTTTTTTTAAGACTATAAGAAAATAACTTATGAATTAAATTTAATGCTAAGTAGGATTGCTGACTCAGCAGAGTCAACAGAATTGGAATGTAATTCAGAATATTTTTATTATTAATAAATAAATTATGGAGACAACAGCATGGGAGAGCTGTTAAAAAGAGGTTACTGGTCAAACTGGTGGATGGAACTAGGTGGAAGGCATTAGACAAGTGGCAACATCCTCAAACACTTCCTAAGTTGCAGGTGGCAACTTCCCTACATTTGGGGTCATGATCCCCCAAGAAAGTGGGATCAGAGTAGGTGGCTCATTAAATGACAGTTAACCCAAAAAGACCTAGGCAATCTTTTAAAAAGTACTCAATGAAGAGAGCTGGGGGCTGCTCAGATTTTTCCAGAGAGAATTCATTCAGGTGAATGTTATTCAGGAAATCCATTGAGGAAAGAGGGAAAAACAGTAAGGAAGTTGTGGGAAAGGATTGCTGCAGTAACTTGTTTTATTACAGCTTGGTAGCTATGAGAGTTTACTGAAGATTTCTGAGTTAATACTGAGTTTGAATACTGGTATCTGACTTTGCTACACCTAGTTCCAGCCAGGGAGACCAGAATAAGCTTGGGGGTCCTGAGAAGTCACTGTCTGAGTGCTCTCCAGGAGTTGGTAGGGAGGAACAGCCTCCCATTGCTGTTGTTGTCCCAGTTTAAACAGGTTCTGTTACTGATCTATTTATGTTTTAATGGGTATGAATGAATGAATGTAATGTTTATATTATATGACAGAAGAGTTAGCTAGTTTAGTAATGTGAATATCACAGGTTATCAGTAGTTAATTTGTTGATGAAATTAAAGAAAATTACTGTGTTTTTCCACATCTGGGTTCACCAGACCGTACTCCAACACAGTATCTCGGTATTGAGAAGTAGTATTCTTCTGAACTGAGCTTCTTATTTAGTTACTTCCAATAACTACAAATGTCTTATAAATTCATAAGTTATTTTCTTATAGTCTTAAAAAAAACTACTTCCTAGTACTGTATTTTTGTTCCAGTAAATTCTACTGTAAAGGAAAGATAGTAGAAGTTAGATTAGAATTTATACAGTTTTACTATATAGTTTCCTTCCTTGTATTCAGATAATTTCATTTCTAAAAATAAACTCAAAGCGAGAACAAGTTACAGAGCTATCATTCTTATTTTTTTAAGAATAGAATTATGTTAATATTTGTACTTACAGAACATTTATAAGTAAACATTATAACTAAGAAAATGAACTAATTACAGCAGACCATAGAAAGTATAGTATAAATTACAGAAGATTCAAATAATAAATACTATTTCCAAAGTATTATAAAATAAACTGAGTGAATACTCTGAACAAATATTAATATGTGTGCTCATAAGATAATCGTAGATAGAGATAAAATTAAATGCTGAACTTATATAAATACTATCATAACTAAGAAAGTAATTAAATTATAAAAGAAAATAGACAGTATGGTGTAAATTACACCAAAGTTAATTAATAAGTATTTTTATAGATAAACTGGTGGATTTACACTCAGGTTATTAATACAGAAACTATATTATTCACAGAAAGTTATGGTAGTAATTATACTAGTAATTTATTTTATGCAATACAAGAATATTGTTATTATTAACATAGAGAGTATTCTGGTACCCTGTAAGTAAATCTTAGAAATATTTATACTGTAAATTTGAATTACTTATTATCTAAGTTATAAGTGAAAATTTACTAACAGTACCAAGATAAATAAATAAATAAAATATATAAAACCCTATATTATTATCAGGGTATAAACTATATAACATTTACAAATTCCTTATTAATAAGAAGATTAAATTTATAAACTGATAACAACACATAATTTTCAGTATACAAATCAAATGTTTATCTATGCAGGAAGAAAAGACAGAAGTACAGGATGCTCGGCAGTCGAGCTTAAATGTTTTAAAACTCATCAGTAACCCTAGTGCGACAGATGCCGCCTTAACTTAAATTTTATTTAACATTAAAAGAAGCAAGAATAATATTATTATCCTTCACTGCCATTTAGGGTTAAACCCTATAAAATCCCATTTATTTACAAGTAAATCAATTAATGGTAAAACTAACAGTATTTTACTTACAGTTATGTTTATAAGAATAAAAATTAAACATAATAAACATTCGAAACTTCTATAACGTAAGCAAGGAAAGAATGTAGGAGAAATTGCAGTAACTAATTACGGGTATAATAACCCAGGGTAAACACCCAAATTCTTACAAAATACACAAGTGTATTGACTGCAAATAAAAGCCAGTGCAGTAGTAATACTCACGGCTATAACAAAAACTTACACGAAGGCTTACATCCTGTTCATTGTTTTTTATATAAACATAATAATAATTACAAACAAGGTTTTACACTCATGGTCGAAGCCGGAGAGATCTACATGAGAGCTAGGGTATAAACCCCGATACATAACATTAAAACAAACAACTAAAAACCATGAAGGTCAAACAGGGTCGCAACGACCAACCCATCGCAATCCTTTAATGATTCACACAAGGTGAACAAGCCGTGGAGAGACCAGGGCTTACCGTGGCCCAAAATGTCGTAACCCTCATTCCTTTTGTAGACAGAGGAAAGCAGCAAGTAGACCTGCAAAACCATTTCGCAGCCGACTGTTAGTTACTATTTTTTAATGCAAAAGAAATGTATTAACAGTAATGTTAGCTCAACTTTAAAGAAAAAAGAATACATTTGTATACCTTAGCAGTAGATAATCCCACACAGTGGTGCCGCGACCAGCTTGAGCCAAGAACCTGTCAATTGATGGAAAAGGAGCAACATTACAAAACTCTCGACCACTGACAGCATAAGAAACTCAGCTAACGATGGGTAGGGAAAAACCCTATAGCTGCATTGTTCCTTCCGTGCAGATAATACACAGTTAGCAGATAGCGTAAGCCGCGCTACCTTGAAGGAAGAATCGCGCCATTGGAATGAAGAAAGGTAAGGATTATCATCGTTCAAAGCTCAAGATAACAATGGAGGAATCGCAGAGACAAGCAACAAGTTAATTCACACCATAACCTATTCACACAGTGCAGTAGATGGGCTAGCGAAGCGCTGGAGCAGCAAGAGGATTGACAGCAGACAACGCGACGGCAAAATGGACCAGGAGGGTTTGCAGAGCGGCCAAAGGCCGGAGGAAAAGGAGAATGACAACTAGGGTTGGGTCAATTGCTTTTAAAGCGCCAATGCATGGCCAAGGAGAGACCATGTATACTTTTAATACTCTTCATGCAGTGGGTATGAGTTCTAAATTCCACAACAAGATCATTTCGATTGATTCACAACCAAATCATAGCATGGAGATCCCGTAAGGCTCTTTATACCATAGTATCCCTGCAATACGACTTAACAATATAACATTAGTTCAATGCTCATAAGACTTGGTATTATAGATACTGATCCTTATTAGTCTCATATATATGGATATGGAGAATCCTTTAAGCTTTAAGAGCATGGAATAATGTTAAGTTGTGGTGGTTTAAAAACCTTCCGCTATATTGTCAAATTGCCTTAGTCTCAAGCAAAGGTAAGGGACTTAACATTCTTTAAAGTCTATAGTAAGTGGTAACTAATCTTTGTAATTCATCAATTTTGATATTGGTTTACTCTAGACTATATCTTGGATAGTTATTAATAGGTTAAACAACCTTTTTAATAGTCTTGGAATCCTTGAGATGACCATTAGATCTTTGTCATTCTCTAAGCTCCACAAATTTATCAAAGATTTTATAAGTTGTTATGTGAAAGGTAACTTGGATATATTAATAACCTTCTTGTTTGATAGTATATTCATAAAAACTCATAGGGGTTAAATAGGATAAGTTTAGGACTAATTCAAAAGGTGTTTGGTTTCTATCCAATGTCAATCTTGGAAATAAAGTAGCATTCTAAAATAGTGCAAACCCTTTAATTATTAAGGGAACATTTGTATCAAGACATAAACTCGTCAATGCTTAAAATAAGAAAAGTATAGATCGATGCTAGTGATATCTTATCAGTTACAACTACAGTTGAAAATCTGATTATGATGCAATCTAAACATGACACGTTACAGTAACTTTGAATAATAGAAGTAAACCTTTGATGTTGTGATTTTCTACCATGCTAGCTGTTAAGTAAAGAAATAATTTATTATATTCTTACACTTACTTTCAGTATGGACATTTAATAGGTTCGTACTCTGTAGACTTGTTAAACTCTATATTTCTGTATAGAAAAGTTAACTACCACCTCTATATGTAGAATTCAATTCTCTATCATTAAGTCTCAAGAAAACTTAGTAAAAGTTGTATATTTAGAATCATGGTAATTCTGTCTAGCATGCATGTACTTTTACTAATTAATTTATATACAGCAAATCGTATTGTAAACTTCTGAGACTTGTTAACAGCAACCCGTACTTCTTACCTGTATACTTGTAATAGAAGAAAAACTGTTGCGTTAGCTCAAAAGCTAAGTAAGCCCAGTCCTTCATGACAAACCCACCTTGTGTCGCAAACAGAAAAACAATCAGTAACTGAAAAGAAACTATTCTTTAAAGTTAAGCAAGAAATCATTCAGTTACGACTCTATTAACATCAAACTAATCAAACAATTAAAGACTGCATTTATGAGTATTTATGCTATCTTAAAAATAAAATAAAAAATTTGAAATTTTTGGGGTTTTGACAGTAGCCACCGATGCTTTGGTGGCAGAATGTGGTAAAAAGGACCAGGGTATTTCATCAGGCGAGCTTCAATAATTTTCATGGATGGCATTGGCTATAGGAAGTGTCCTGGGGAACTTACTTGGCGGGATTTTTGTGAGCCAAGTTGATGCAAGGACTATGTTCATAATTTTTCTTTTACCTTTGAGCATTCAAATTGGGACTTCCTTGATTTTCAGGGAGGACTCCTTTGGCCTTTGTAGTATGAAGCAAGCTAAGGTTGCACAATATCCAAGCCCAATCAAGAGTAAGTCACAAGATGTACCATCTTTTTACAAATCAGTTATTGGTGCATCTATGAATGGTATAATTGGTCTAGAGTGGAGGAAGAGGTCTATAATGAGAAGCATCAAGAATCAAATCTCAGATATTTTAGGAGTCATAAGCAGACCAGAAATTGCATATCCTCTTACTTGGTTTTCTGCATCTATTGGAATTACACCACTTTTAACAGGAACTATGTTTTTCTACCACACACAGCATTTGAAGATTCATCCACACATCTTAGCACTTGCAAAGGTGGTTGGGCAGATGAGCCTTCTATTAGGAAGTTACATCTACAATCACTTCTTAAAGAAAGTTCCATTGAGGAAGCTAGTCTGCTCTGTGCAGATTCTTCTGTCAGTATTTATGTTAACTGACATTTTCCTCGTGAAGCAACTAAATATTCAATTGGGAATACCAAATGAAGCTTATATTATAGGAGCGTCCGCATCTATGGAAGCTATTGCTCAGTTCAAATTACTTCCCTTTACAGTGTTGCTTGCTCAACTATGCCCTGCTGGCTGCGAGGGCTCACTTATGGCCCTTTTCATGTCAGTGCAGTGCTTGGCTAGCATAGCGAGTGGTTATTCAGGTGCCTCCCTTGCATCATTTCTGGGTGTTTCATCAGGGAACTATTCCAGATTGCCATTGGGTATTTTCATTCAATCCATGGCAACATTGGTCCCATTAACTTGGATATCATTCATACCTAATGCAAAGCCTGTTGTTGAAAGTCAAAAGAAAAGCAGCAACATACTTTGAAAATCACTGAAGGGATAAGATTGCTCGTTATGCATTCCAGCCTTAAAAATCAGGGACTATGCTTGCTAACTGTCAAGTTTACCACTCTTCAAAAGCATTGATCTAAGATTCTGAGTCTGATATTTTAGACCAAGCATCTAAAAGATAGATGCTTGTGCATGAGTTGGATGTTAAACGATTGCTTTGCAGAAACCATTGAGTCGGTTGAAAGAATACCTTTCTCTCATGAAATAACACTCCATGACTTTTTGGAGATTTGTTCTATTAATGCTGGATTATAGGTTGTTCTGTTAATGCTGGATTATAGGCCTTTTCCTGCCATCATGAAGAAAGGATGCAATAATATTTGGCACGATATGTTTCATGATCTCTGCTTCTTTGGGATGGATTTCTATTTACATTTCCTGCATAAATGGAGGCCATCTCAGTAGGAAACATGATAATGTTCTCCAGGGCATTGGCCGTAAGTTTAGACAATGTTATGCTCAGGTATCATGCTAGCATACAATGCATGTAAAAATCCTTGTTTGCAAATAATACTTGTGTAGATCCATCTTAACCCTGTCTCTATTAAGAACCGAGAGGGATCAAAAAGAAACCGCGGTGTATCTTCTTCTTGCTTAAAATATTGGGGTTAAGATGTATCTATGTTGGCTTATTTTATTCTTATGTATATTTTTTATTATTATGGATGATTTTTTTATTTTCTTTATTTACTTTTATGGTGGGCTTTTGTTTTCCAATTTTACATTACTGACTTTAGTCTTTAAGTTTTCCTTCAGTTTATTCATTAACATTATGTGATGTTACACATCTTATCCATACTGGGCTGTAGAGTACACCTCACTTGTCTAAGTGCAATCTATGCAATTGTTTAAAAATACTTTTAAAAGATTTCATCCCTTTCGTTATTATTAAATGAAGGCACTGAAATAACTTGGGTGTATTGTTCCATCCTATTGACTTGTCACTGCAAGCACCAGGGCCTTAATATTTAGTGCCTGGCTAATTGCTGATATGGAAGCTGATACGGCAAACTGTTGGTGTTAGTTCCTACCTCCTGGTGTTATACAGGTTTTTCTACTCATATTTCAGATTAATATTCTGTACCTTTTGTGTCTGGCTTTGGACTTTCTAGAGTTTTTTACTTTAAAATCAAGGGTTTTCGGTGATTTTGAAGAGGCTAGAAACGGTTCTACAAAGAGAACTGTTAAGCTTTGATGTCTAGCAACCTCCTCCATAAGTTACAGATATAACCAAAAACCTACACAAGACTTTGAGCTATATATTGGTAGCCAAGTTAAATCATCACTAAGATGAATCACATATAAAGATATAACTGTGGCTGACCAATCCATATATGAAGTATTCCAATTTCCTCTCCTATTTTTGTCCCTCGGAGTAAGAGTTCAGCTTGTTTTATGAACATAAAATAAGCACCTATTCATAATTACAGTAATATTAATATTTAAATATAATTGATATATTCAAAAAAAATTATTATATTCAAAACATTGTCATTTTATGTTCATATCAGCTTGCTTCTTAATGTCTTAACACCTCAGAAAGCTCGAATACCATTTTCAGCAACTGTACGTTTTGTTTATATTAAGGCATCTGCACACACCCTCATGCCACTGTACAAAGGAATTACCGCACTGTTGTTTTTCATTGTGTAGGTGTGGTAGATTTGGAGAATATTCTTCTACAAGCATTAATTGCCAGCATGCCACATGCTAGGGCATCATCAACATGAAGCAAAATCTACCTCCAATACTGTAGGCATCAAATATCCATCAATATGTCACCCAAAGCTGAAGATTGTGATAAAAATCACAAGTAACACCCATACAAAATGGGGGTAACCTGTCCAACATCCACCATCTATTAAGAGGTGCAATTCCCTTTTCCTTATTAAGACTTAGGCCCAATTCAAATTAACAGACCAGTCCTGCTACTTTACAATAGCCCCCTTGCAAAGGCATGTTCAACCAATGCACGAGTGGTGAGTATATTCTTATGGAGTTTTTAACCCAGGTAGGACTAAAATAGTGGTCCGCCCTGAACTCACACACAGACACATTTACACCTTTCCAGACCTACTTGTTCTACTCTATAAGACCATGTTTGTTCTACAATAATCAAATTGATTGGTGCCATTAACACATTAAAATATACTTGAAAGTTTTGAACGTAGGCATAAGCATTGAAAATCCTTTGAATAATCAAAATATTCCACTGTCATCAGTTCTCCTTCCTCCTCTCTCATCTATTGGAGAATATAATTTCAATGTTTTGATTTGCAGAGGTTGAATCTTGGATTTTAACTTCCAATCAGAACACCTAAATCTTGTTGTTTGTAAACATATTCTCATCCAAAAGTGCTACAATAGACAATGGAAAAGAGGCTTGAGGCTGTTTACGCAGACCTAACTTTAAAAACATTATATGACGGGATGGCCTATATTATTTGCACAAACACATGGTTGGAGAATTTTCTATAGAAATTTAAAAGGTTTGAACTTTTGAATGAAAAACGCAATGCATTCATTGGTCTAGAAACCTCAAAAGTTTGGAGTCAGGAATGGAAAGCACTTTCAAATATGAATTGCAACATTACAAATTTTAATAACAAGGTACTGTAAACATTGACCCAGACCCTAAAGAAAAATGTTGAAACAACTTTATTTTCCCCTAAAGGGGCCATTATTAGCTGCTATGGTTATGGTATTCATAACAATTAGATCATCCATAGAATTTCAAACAAAAAAACAAGTTATTACTGTTATCAAAATAGGATAAGTCTCCCTCCTCTTATGAATCACAAGAAACAATGCTGAAATGGGCCTCCAACTATTGATCAGAATGAAGCATTTGTAAGGGTTTGACATGAGCTTACATGGGGAATTGAGATGAGGCATTCATATGATGGCTTTGCCTTTGAATCTAAGACTTAAGAACATTGGTTGCTTTATCAGTAATATACTTATTATCAAATATAAAATAACATTTTTGCTACATTGATGTTTTGGTTTCTTGAGTACTACTTCATTCTTTGCCGCAATATCTTTTCCAGTGCTAGGGCATCTCACTCACACGCAAAAGCCACACAAAGTGTGGAGAGAACTACCCAATATATACTGCTATGGTTTGACCCTTTGAATCTCTAACTCGAATATGTTTTGTCATATTGGTAAAAAGAGATAAACAATCCAGAGCTGCTTCATCAATCCCTCCCATCTGAATTAAATGGGTAATCAGTACTAAGTTGGTTTTACAGAACTAATAACCAAAATAATCCAACAGGACCTTTGAGAGACAAATCAAACAAATGTGCAAATCCAGGCAAGTTCTCTAGTATGTCATTTAAGGAAATAAACTGCTTCAAATATAAAGAAACTAAACAGAGGAAAGGTATTCAACTCGACAAAAAATGAAATCTTTTCTTACAAATTTACAAATTGAAGGATGGAAAATACTGATTAGCTTAAATATATAATCGGAAGCTCGGCAAGGTTCAGTGATATAATCAGTGCTGAGAAGCATGCTAAGAGCTGTAAGAAATGACAAACCTGATTATACACAAACATGCTCGACAAAAGGACTGCCAATGAAAATATCTGTGTATTGTATGTGCCCTTCAAAAACAAACACGAACAGAAAAATTAGTTAGTATAAGAATAATAATGGACGAGAGAATTTGATTAGAGACGAGCCATGTATGTGCACTATTCTGTAGGAACTTATAATAGCATAAAAACATAGATAAGATGAGATGATTTGATGAGATGATTTTATTACTGTACACGAGTGGACATAAAAGGTAGCTTAACGAGACTCAAAAGTACAATCCAGTGGTAACAAACTGTGGAAGTGCCAAAGGAACTCCCAAAATCTAAAAGGTAAAGTATACCAGAAAAAGGCTGATCCACTTTAATAAATATGGAGAATAGTAAATGTCACAATTTATTAATGTTACAGTTGTTACATATACAAGCTCCAAGGTAGGCTACCTGTTAACCCTTGAAATTGCTCCACAACAGTTTCAAGGGTCAAGGACCAGTGGGATCCCTTCCAGCTGGTCATGTTTATCGATGATCGATGACATACATGCTTCAGTATTCAAGCAAGTAAAGGGCTGTTATCACATCCATGTTAGCTGGAGCCGGTGTAGGAACAACAGTTTACGAGTCCTATACATGATTGGAGATACTCGTATTTACAGAGTGAAATATTACATTACAAATTTAATAGCTGATTTGCAGGTGCTCTCAACCTACAATTAGTAGCAGAATCTGGCACACTGCTGGAAAGGAACACAATAATTACCCAAATATACCAATTAATGCATAGGAAATTGCACAGAAAGGCAGCGCTTCTGGTTCTTTCCCTGACAGTGTTGTCGTTCCCAATCCATGAGCACTGCAATATGCAAAGTGAAAGAACTATAAGTTATTCTATGTATTGGATCTATATACAACAATTGCATTGGCACAAGCGCATGGACATAATGTTGGCTTCCTCTATTGCACTGAGAGAATAAAGGTGCAATCTACAGCCTAGGTGGGGATGAGGGACATCGATCATATATGTGTGTGCGTTACAGTTTAATGGTGCATTTAATCTAGATAGTGCAGTGGGGGTAATGAAAATTTGAACATAGTTGGTGCATTAGGTGCTTTGAATATGTAAACTAGCAAAAACCCATCTCCACATAGCTCTAGCTTTGATACGCACTTGGAGGTTGCGAAGCTTGGGTATGCATATATCAAGTTTAGATTGGTCTTTAGGTGCATATTAGACCAGGATTATATTGGTCTTTAGGTGCATATTAGACAAGGATTTTTGGGCTGCGTATGCTAGGGCTTTCTCTACTTCCCAAACCCCTACTGCATATGCTAGGGCTTCCTTTGCCTCAAGATACAAATCTCGGTGGATAGAGAATGGCTACAATACGAGTAGATATTTCTTCAGGTTATGTGGCAATCCTTCTCTGTGAACTGAACGTATACAAAAATTCTCAAGTCTCACAGAAGAGACAAATGAAAGGAACATATGTTCAATCAAAAATGATTATTAGGATCCAAATTGGGGGTTTCCATATGATGGAGAGGGAGGTAAGTGGTGATAGAAATATGTTTCCTTTGTTCTCTTCCAAGGCTCCAACCTCGTTCATGAATTCTCCACACTCAGTAGATTTTCTCATTCTATGGTTGTTTGGTAGACAAGAGATTTAAGGGAGTCTGTTGTGAGAAGAAGAGTACCTCCATCATTGCCAAAGGTCACTGTGAAAGCGATGAAGACTACCTCCATTATTACCAATTTCATATTCATGGCCCCCAATACCTATATCCCTACATAAAATAAAAAATACCCATTGTCCACTTAATCCTAATTGATAGATTGGATTTACTTTTCAGTATATTAAAACTGCCAATATAAATCGATGCACTAGGCTATTACAGAACTAGAAAAACCCTTGTGATGGTGACAGAATTCTGCACCATTCCAACAAGCGTTCTTGTGTTTCTTCTTTTTCTTTTGGGTTGGTGCGCGGTTGGTGCCCTTGTAGGGGAAATATCAATTCTGCTTTGGACAAGAAGAGGCCAGGGGACCATTGCTGAAACAAGATGTGCACCAAAAGGAAACTTGTTTGTAATCTAGCTTTTGTTTCTAAACTACTCCATCAACATTTGAAAGCATTTTATTTCGAAGACCAGGTTCCAAATCCAGCTACATGTCCGGAAATAGACTCCAAGGTGATTGAGATGAACCTTCCAAAACACCCATAAATTGCCTCAAGGGAATCTAATTCTAAAAATGCAGAGGGAGGTTTAGATTCCTTACCCATATTCGAATAGAGGATAAGACCTCACAGAAGGGATGAAATGATTAGTGTGTTACCCAAACTGTTGTAAAAAGATTATAAGTGTTTTATTTCCATGCATAATTGTAATAACCAACAACATCACAACATTTCAATAAGAAAATGAACAAAATATCAGACTTTAAGAAACATTTCCAGCTCTGAAAATTATTACGAGAACAAGAGTCACATGCCTGTGTGAGATGAATGCGATTTTCTCAAGGAATGTCAACTCTTCTCTATATATTTTGACTTCAAACACAACGTCTCCTTCAACCCAAAATGTAGCAGCAGAGAAGATGAATTTTGTCCCTTCTGAAGCCTATATCAACAGTGCATTTTTTTAAAATCTGTCATGAATACCAATATTCGAATAAATAAGTCAAATAGAGTCTGTGGTAGTAAGAGTAGATGAGTTTGTAAAAACTTATTGTAATATCCCCCATATAAAATTGTAATGTTCCAAGGTAATTTGTACTAGGCTATCAATATTCCTCGAAGACAATTTACTAGTTTTAGCTGTGACTTGTTAGAGTTGTAATTACACTTGATGCTGCTATAAAGAAGTATGAAATTATTGACTGTTAGACGGCCTGTGAGTTTCCGGAATTCATACCTTGCCCCTTAGCTTAAAGATATGTCACTGCTGTAGGTTTCACTCTTCCTAAAGTTTGGGTCCCTTCCTTTTTACGATGGAGTTGAAACACTTGGTAAATTTATTGTTGTAGCCTACTGTGTGCTATTTTGTTTGTACAATTTGTCAAACATTTGGATGGCATACTACTGTAAGAATCTCTACCATTAAGTGTGTTATCCAAACTGTTGTAAAAAGATTATAAGTGTTTTATTTCCATGCATAATTGTAATAACCAACAACATTACAACATTTCAATAAGAAAATGCACAAAATATCAGACTTTAAGAAACATTTCCAGCTCTGAAAATTATTATGAGAACAAGAATCACATGCCTGTGTGAGATGAATGCAATTTTATCAGGGAATGTCAACTCTTCTCTATATATTTTGACTTCAAACACAACGTCTCCTTCAACCCAAAATGTAGCAGCAGAGAAGATGAATTTTGTCCCTTCTAAAGCCTATATCAACAGTGCATTATCTTGTTCCTGTAGCAGCAATTTTGACAAATACAACTCTGATGGAAGTGTCCTAGGAATAGAGAGTGATGGAATTAATTTCATATGCAGAATAGAGTGAACAAGAGTGGATATCTATGCCTGGGGATGCGTTCCTCTCCTCTACCACAAATTTCCCAAAACCACAACATGTTATTTTCCCCACAAAACAAAACAACTTCAGATCTTTCTCTGAGATGGAAGATGAATGGTATTTAGTCACTACTGGTGTGCCTCCTTCCACAAAATACTTCTCCAAAACAAGTGTGTCTCACTCTAAAACATCAAAAAAATGCTTGAGAGATGGTAAGATCTTCCAAGTAAAGAGGAATTAAAGAGGAATTATGATGAAACTTGGGAAGAAATCCTTTAGCAATTCCTAACAACTCATGAATATTTGTTTCTACTACAAGGTGAACCATAGACTATATGTCTATGAGGAAAAATCCTAGTAATCATATGAATACTTGACAGAGTAAAAGTGTTTAAAGATGACAGAAGATGTAATGAAACTTAGATGACCTAATGGGATATTGAGTATAAACAGAATCCTTGAGCATATTTACGAGTGTGTTGGGAAGTCTAGCAAAGCTTGTTGAAATCTTGAAGAAATAATGTTAAAATAAAAGTGTTATCAAGAGTACCTCTCTAGATTGGCAATGAATTGAGAGTTTAAGGACTGTTTGAAATAGACCTTATTCACTTTGCAATAGGGAATCTTCTCATTATCAAAAGCATTGTGACATTTTCTAAGAGTGACTATCATAGGACCAAAAAAAGACTAGATTGTGTATAGCGCAGTTTGTAATGGCAGACATAAGCTAGGAAAATGTAAAGTGTACAAGAAGAACAACAATGATGAAGATCGTTAACAAGGGAAGCATGAACACAGGGGGGATATGATAAAAAAGTCAAAATTCCTGAGCAAAGTTAGTAGACGGAGAAAAGTATGCATCTAGATCTTACGAAAAAATTAGAGTTTAATGCATCTAGATCAATTCAAAAACCCTACTATCAAAGTCAATACAATTCATTTCATGCCTTCATATATATAATATAAAAAGGGGGAAATAAAACATGCTGGTCATAAAATATTGATGGAAATGCATAAGCAGCAACCATATTTAGATTATTACGGGTAGAATTTAATATAGTAGCAGGACCAACAACTACCTGAAAAATATAAACAAGCATAAATAAGGCAATAATACCCTTTAAATATCCATAAATTATCTTAGGCATCTCAATGTTGCTTGAGCGATCATCACAAATAAAGGATTTCTTGCCCACAAACGCAGAACAATAGAGAAGGCACTCCATGGGCAGGCATACAAAACCTTCAAACCACATGCTCTCCCAGCAAATCACGAGCTCTTGTAGCTAAAGAAAGAATATTTACCATTTAATTGCAAATGTTGAACACCACATAAACTAGGTTTCAAATCACAAGCTCTCGTAGCAAATCACAAGCTCTGGCGGCTGATGAAAAGACCTACCAGATACCGAAAGAGGAGGAAATTAGGTACATCTGATTGGAAATTAAGAACTCAAGACAAAACCTTAACAATGAAAAACGGATGGAGGGCCGGCTATCCATACTCTTTTTTACAAGTGTTTGTTCACCAAACTACTTGGATAATCCTTTTTCCAAGTTAGCATAATCTTTATCTTGCATTTGAGAAATTTCAGAGTTCTAGGGTTATACACATTTTAATTAAAAAAAAGGGTGATCAAATTCAACTGAAAAAAAACATTACAAACTCATACCAAAGAGAAATTGTTCCAATTACAAAAATAACAAGCAAAAGAACATTACAAGACTAAATTGGCCTATTGAAATGTACCTTGAGATCTATTCATACAGTCCAGAAACAAGACCGAGAAGATCAAGCTTCATTTAAAGCAGATTCACCCCTCATTGTTAATCCCTCTGTGCTATGATTAATTCCAAGATTATTTGGCACTCTAACAGCAACTAGTACCCAAAATGATATCATCATCTGATTCCTAAGTCATAACCCCAAGGGATCCATTAGATCCTTGCCTTCTTACAACTCAAAGTTGTCTTCCAGCTTCAATGTTTGGGAAACAACCTTCTCTTCATAATCGTCGACCACAAAATAGGGATTGTGCTCAAGCGGACGGAACCTGTAACCAGTGAACACATAGAACGCAAGGGTTACCAATTCTCCAGCCATGACACTAGTCCAAGCATACCAGTAAGCAGTTATGGTGATCAGAGCATAAACTACAATGCGAGTGAAGTAAATATAGTAGACCACCACAATGTAATAATGTTTGAACATAGTCAACTTCATCAGATTCATAACTGCCTTGCCGTCAGTATGTGCATCCTGGTGCAAATTATTTATAGACCAGATAATGGGGAACAAGACAGCACAACAACAGATCATGTAAACTAGGAGAAACACCTGGTTCCAGGCAAGCCAATCCTTGGCATACGGCCCAGTCTCATCGATCACCACAGTAGCAATATTGTCTAAGACTTGCAAGGGAATGAAAACAATGAGAACTTTCTTCTCCTTGCCTTGCAGGTAGGGTTTAAAGAAGGACCAGCCGGTGCCAATCAAGACAATCAGGGTAAAAAGCATAATTCCCTTCAGAAAACTAAAAATATAAAACAGATCATCCCATCCATGGGTTTTTTCGGTTCTCTTAATGAAAGACTTGTCCTCTTCCTCGCAGAGTAGATTTAGAGCTTTCAAATAGATGAGGGCGGCCATGAATACATGGGTCCGGTAGGTCGTAAGGCATTTTTTCATAACCATGTAGATCCAAACCCCAACCAGCGCAACAGATATCAAAGACAGTGAAAGAAAGATTCAACAGAAGGGCTTCACCGGCTGAAAGATAATGCCTGGTGCCATCACCGCCCCCCTCAAGATTATAAATAACTGTAGTTACATCCATTGAAACCACGATGTCATAGATACAATTGGAAAAGACCAGAGTAAACTGGTTTGCTTCGAGCTCTTTGAAATTTTTGTTGAAGGGAAATGAATTCTCCAAATCCTTAAATGTAAGGAGGGGTGTGATGAGCTTACTCTTGAGTACACAGCAAATTTATCCATGTTCCATATCTTGCAAGACGTGAAGTCGAACATCTCTGGTGCTCAGGAAGAACCCCATGGACTCTAGGTCGATATCATTCTCCTTGATGGCCTTGTACGAGGAATCCTTCACATAGATTTCCAGGAGGCCTTTGTGTGTGAACCCGAATTCCTTGAAGGGAATGATGAAATGGTAGTCAGATCGAATCTCTGAATGTCGGATTTCAGCTGAACAAAAGGGAAAGAACCCCTAAAAAATACCATGATTTCCATTTCAGAAACCCTTGAATTGGACTCCATCCTGAAGATCTGAGATGAATATTTCATTGCATTGCAGTAGCGCCCTGGTAATCACCAAAATGTTGTGCTGAGGGAAGAACACAGGGAAAAATGGCCATAGATTGAAACACACCTTGTCCCATTGAAGCCTTGAACAGGGTCACCTTGGGCTTTAGCTTGAGTGAAATGTAAGATTGTTCTACATTGGCACCCACCACTTCATGTTGGCGCCAAAACCCAAATTGTGAAACTACACTAACATGATAGAATGACATTTGTATTTGTTTAACTTGAATTCTATCGTATTTGTATTTGCTTAACTTAATTTTTATATATATATTAATAGTATATAATAAAAAATTACTTATCATATTTATATTTGTTTAACTTAATTTTTTTATATGTATTAATAGTATATAATAAAAAATAACTTAGCATATTTTTCTAAAATTTTATATGTATTATTAGTATATAATAAAAAATACTTAGTAACATTTTTTTTAAATTTATAGTGTAAATAGTTTAATAATTAATATTATTTATAAATAAAATATTTAAAAACAAATGTATATAGGTATATTTGTATAGTTATTTTCAAATATATAAGTAATAGCTCACCGCTAGGACATTGTCATAGTTAATTTACCCTTAGGACATTGTCATAGTTAATTTGGTGTTAACAGTGGAGTTGTAACACATGAGGCTCTGCAATTTACTAAGTTCTAGGGTGTCTATGAATCCATTGTAGTCTTAGAATTTAGTAAAATATACAACATTGTCAAAATTGTAATTTTTCATTGCCGAACTGATCCACAACTAAAAATGACCAATTGTTATGTGGTCATTTTTTTCTAGATACCCCGTGACCAAAATTGGTCATTTATCTTGGCCTTTTTTAGTTTAGTTTTATCATGTGACCAAAATTGGTCATTTATCTTGGTCTTTTTTAGTTAGCCCGCTTAAATTTATCAATTTTGGTCATTTATCCCTTGAAAAAAATTGTGGTGACCAAAATTTTTGGTCTCCTGGTCACTAATCTCTCATTTTGCACTAGTGTATAGACTGTTCTCAGTCTTAATTAATAATATATATAAATGCGAACACAAACTTAAGAGAATACAATATTCACACATAATAATATTATTAATACAAATAATATTATTATTAACAATAAAAAGTATTGTTTATAAATTAGAAACTCTTTTAAAAACAAACTGAAGAAATCTTGTGACAGTAATCGAATTAACTAAATAACAATACAGAAATTATAACTTTAAAAGTTAAATGGGTAAAAACCCTAACTCATACTTCTGAGCATAATTTATCTATATACTTATATACATTAGTAACCTAAAATAACCACAAGAATAGTTCTTTTTAACTATTAAAAGAACCAGCTAAAATTATTACTCATAAATGAAATATAATACTGAACAATATTTACAAAATTTATACTTATAACCACAAAATTTTGTAAATTATGTAACCACTAAATAACCAGGCTAATATAATTTACTCAGAGTCCTTTAAGGACAAATAAAAAGACTGTGTAATTATTATAATTAGAATAATTTATATCAAAACCAGGGTTTTTACAGGTTAAACCCTAATTCATAACTCTAAATAAAAACAAGCAAGAATTAAGTTATGGCCACAAGTATCAGTCTCAAAAATTTATTTATAAACCCTTACAGAGTATTCAAACATAGTATAAAACTTCTTTTACATTCAAGAAGGGTAAAACCCTGATATTACACAGAGTATAATATAGACATCTGTTAAACCAAAACGAGTTTAAAGACAGCATTGTCATTACAAAAACTACTAATTTAAACAGGCCGTAATGCCATCTTCTAAATACATTGCTCAGTTTAACCGAGTCTACCCATCGATTGGCGAGGGTTTGATACTAATTATTACAACAACAACCTGTAAAAACAAACAACATAACTCGTGGTGAGTCAAGGGAGGGTTTCCCCAAACCCAAACCCTCGGTGATTTCATTGACCACCCTAATGCAAGTAGGGTGAAAACCCAACACATGGACCACAGGGCTTACCCAAAAATGAACCACGAGCCACGGCATTCATTGGTTGACTGTCTATTCTTCTCATCGTAAAAGCTTTTAGTGGCAAGCACCTGCAAGTAGTGAAAAATACTACTGTCGGTACATAATAAAACTAAGATTCAATGTGCATTTGTATCAGTATTATACCGGCTGCAAACCTAAACAGAAGTAACGACAAAAATCTTACCTGTTAACGAAATTGACGAACAGTATGGTAAGAGCACTGTCACCTACAGGCTTTGTATTTTTTTTTTGTTAAAACTCAACATCCTGCAAGTGTAACCCTCATGCAACGATGAGCCACGAAGAACAACAAAAAGGTAACTAAAGCAGACACTAAGCCACGAAGACATCGAAAGGGATATTACACAGACAGCAAGCTAAGAGTAACGAAAATCTCCACAGGTTTGCAGAGAGAGAACCCCAGCCACTAAGAATGGATTTTGAACCACACACTAGAGACAAAACAACACTAAACCACAACTCAAGACAACTGAAGCTGAGGAGGACCGACGGCCACCATGGAAGCCAAGCAAAGTAGCCTCAAGGGCTAGCGCAAACTGCAGGATGGAAATGACAAGGGTTAGGTTACGATGAGATTTTATATTCCCCACGCTTGGTCAGGAGATGACCACATGGTCAGCAAATCAAACCATGCAAATGGGTTGTTCTCTATAGTGCGTGCGTAATACAATATCAAATTATTAAATCATTGGAACAAGGAGTAAACCATATCATCAACCAATAATTTGTCATGCAATTCGATATTAACTTGCACCTTATTATATGCTAGTGTAGTGAAGGAATATCAACGATTTGGTTATGTTGACCTATCGTGGAATGTCACGTTTAAACCTCAGTTTAAGCCTGAAAATCATGCATGCACAATACTCTTTTCACCTTTTAACCTTACAACTTATATATTATAACATTACAAATGCAATTTGGATAGTTGCATTTCTTTTCTCCCAACGTTGTTTTTATTATAAATAGAAATCAAATCTTTTATGTCCTTTTATAGATAGAGCTCAATGTTTCATGTCTTTCTATAGATAAGAGATCAAATATTTTATGGGAGAGATCATGTTAAACAATGAACAACTATAGTTTTCTTTTGTAAAAGACTATAGTTTATACATGGTAAATCTCTTATACAAAGACTTCATAAATTATATTTTTTATACATGGCATATGGTAATAAGTTGGAGAATCATAAACTCTAATCTCAACATGTTTATAACCTTGAGCTAGTTATAGACTGGATGTCTATTAACAATTAGAGTATGCATGTTTATCAGTCACATATGAACTAATAACTCATTGATAGCAAAACTATGAAGTGAACAAAACGTATTGTAAGAACACTATTATGAAACTCTGTTACATAGTTCAAAGCGACAATACTTTGATGGATTGTGGTTATGATTCAACTTGGAAATTACTTAAGATTCACCAAGTTAATTGGGTAGTAAAGTAGTTATAGAACTAAACAAGAAAATTAGAAAGTTGACCTGTTTCGAGAACATCAATCTCAGATAAACTGTTTGTAGATAGTAATGTAATTCGAGAGAAGTATAATAGAAAATTAAGAAATTGAATAGGAATGAATCTATTGAGTCCAAAAGTTATTAGAACCTCATGGTTCGACATGAAAATTAAAGTGTAGGCAAACAATGATCTCATGTAGGAAGGCATGATGGTTTGCAGTATGCATAATCGAACTTATAATGTCCAAAGATTAACAAGCTGTAAGTTATCTTGCAGAAGCGAAATGTGGGTCAATTGTTACACAGACAAGATAATGTACTATTGCATAAATACTGACAAAACAATCATTATAACATTACAAATCACATAGACTAAAGTAGAAAACTTTGTTACTGAGATTCTAATGCTTAGAGTTGCAAACATATCTTACTATCATTAGTTACTTCTGAACATGATTACAAGAAAAATAGAAGGAAGCCAAATTGTTTTATCTCATAGAAACTGTTTAAAGTTTAGCAGCATAATTACTCAGCTTTTTAATTGCAAATAAATACTGCTGGATACTTTAAAGAATCTTTAATACGTACTCATTCGATCATACCTGTAAACCTGTAAGAACCAATAATCATCCACGTTAGCATGATTGCTAAGTAAGCCCCGGATTCAAAAGTAGATTCCACCTACTTGACATGAAAAGACTCATCAGTAAACTAAAGTAAAACAACACGCAAGAAGACTTTATTCTTGTTACAAAAATGAACTGTTGAGTTAATTAAGTTAAGATTTAGTAAAACTAATTACTTGACCGTTTCTTTTATTTCTAACCGTTAGCTGTTAGTAGACCGCAAGTTTTAGCATTTTTTGTTATCTCAAAATTTTAAATTTTTGTGAAAATTTGGGGTTTTGACAACCTGTCATACTCATACCATAAACTAAAATAGAAGAATGGACTCAGAAAATTCAGAAAGATTATGTTCAAAAATAGGCCAAAGACCTTCCTGCAAAATACTGTTAGTTTTAGCTAAATCATCAGCCAAAGCATTTCTTTGCATGTAGATATGTTATATCAATAGCTATATGAACTTTAAAACAAATTATATGAACACGTTTTTTTTTCCATAGAAGAAAAACCATAACTTGTATAAAAACTGTCTGAAAAATCATAACTTGTATAAAAACAATCTAAATATTTGGGAATGATATAAATAAACTTATTCTAGTTTAAGAGTCTATTGGAAAGCATTAAATTAAAAGTTAAACTTATACTTGAATAATTGTGCTAAATTTAAATCGTTATAATTTTTAAGTTAATGTAATATATGAATTTCAAGTTATTTTGGTATAAGGTTTAAATTTTTAAGTGGTGGTTTATGGTAGCTACATTTAATAGAAAATATGTTTACACCACAAGAATCAAGGTAACAATCATTTATCCCAAGCTACATTTTAAATCTTTCAATTATACTTTTAAGAAGTCATTTTTTTCATTATTTAGCTTATTAACTTTATAAACATGACACATTATACAATACACCTAATTACTTTTTATACAATACCTACTCCTAATTACTCTATATATACACAATTACTCTTTATACAATCCCTACTCCTAATACAACTTAAGCACATTATACAATACACCTAATTACTTTGTATACAATACCTACTCCTAATTACTCTATATATACCCAATTAACCTTAATACAATGCCCACTCCTAATACAACTTAAGACATACAAAGTTACTGATTATAAATAATATAAATAATAATAATAAATACCATATTCTAATTATTATTAATTTTACTAAGTTAAAATATATTAATATAAATTCTTGTACTAGAGTTATCAAGTAATTTAATACTGAGAGGGGTCCAATTTCTTGAGGTGTAATTTTTTTTAATTTTAAATATTTTTTAGTGTCAAGAAATTCAATCCCTCTTTGTGCTTGATAGGGTTGAGTTTAATATTTTTGTGTCCTTCATAAATTAGTGTTTAAGATTGTTTTATGCTCTTTTAAAAAAAATATTATAAGCCAACATGAATTTTTTAATAACTTTTTATTTGGTTTTAAATTTTTATTTTATAAGTTTACATTTTATTTAGTTTTGTTTTATTTTTTATTTTTACAAATGAACATAATCCATACTAAGCTGTAAATCACCTAACTACTTTAAATACAATTATTATTATTTACCTTATTTTAAATCTCTCTCAATAGCCATTTCTAAATCAATCAAATTTCATTTAAGAGCTATATCAATCCTATTGTAAACTAGTTCCATGCTTCATAATTGCTTTGATGCATGAAAGAAATTGGTGAATCAATATTCTCAATCATTTTCAAATGAGTTTATCCCTAAGTTACTTATTTGGTTCCGAGTCTAAGTGGGAAGAATGACTTCATTTCTCATCTTCTTTTGGTTGGCCAAGTCATTATTGGAGCTCGCTCACGAGTGAGTTACCCTACTTTTTCTTTGTGCGTGGAGTGTATAAACTTAATTTAATGTTAATTATTATATTAATTATGACTCAACTTACCTTACTTTATCTTTGTCGATGGAGTGCGTTAATTTAATTTTATGTTAATTATTAGTTTAGTTATATTTAATTTAAATGAGTTGTTTAACATAAATGTTAATCTTTTTTCAAGAAAAAGATTATATATTGGTTGTTCAAGTGTGAAATCAAAATATATATCATAAAAGTATAATTTTTACAAAGAATAGTGGTATTTATAACCGGTGTTACAACCCTACCTTATAGCTACATATTATAGTCTTCCATATCACATAACAATTATGAAAAGAATAGAATTTGTCTAACCGTAAAAACTTTCCAATAAAATCCTCAAGTCACTTGAATGTCTATAGTAATCTATCTCAATGTTCATATAAGTGAAACTGATATTTCAAGAGACACCACTTCTCCCTTGACTTCTTGAAAAACTAGAATACCTTGTTGCAAGTTGAGAGCAGACTTTGAAAGAGAGTATCCTTGAGGGTGCATCCACGAAGGTGGGTACTAATTTTTGGCAAGGGATTTTCGGCACAATGGAAAAAGCGCATCCTCCATCGAGGTTTTCATACCTCGATCGAAGGTTTAACAAGCGTTCATTCGAGGTTTTTTTAAACCCTCGATTGAGCTCTCAGTAAACCCTTGATTAAGGTTTTAATACCTCGATCGAGCGTTAACCAAGAGCTCGATCGAGCTATAGACCTCAATCGAGATTTATGCCTCGATCGAGGTTCATGTTTTAAAAAAATTTTAAAAGGACCGCGCGCACCCGCGACCATACCACATTTCGGCAAAAACCCTCGATTGAGCAAGTACCTCAACCGAGCATCTGCGTCCCCGAACGTCTCACCTGTGCAACTGCCCCCCCGTAGACCTCAACCGAGCTACCACGCAAGCCACACCCCCTTTCACCACGATGTCGGAACAAAGAGGTAACCCCCAATCCTTCTGTTTTGAAATTGAAATGGAATTTTAGTTTTGTTTATTAAGTTTTAAAATGTTAGGTTAAAATTGAAAAAAATCATTGTTATAGATGTTTTTAGGTTTGTTTGTTTTGCTTAGT
>LPNX010488902.1:132537-146079 GCA_001517045.1 Pseudotsuga menziesii | reverse complement strand
TAATTCCCACACTGAGAAATGAGTCAATGTGTGCACCTACAACTGGCTGTAGTGGATGTTGCATTTGCCTCTGTATGACAATTTTTGTTCCAAAGAGGAAATGTTCGAGTGATTAGCTGTGTACTATAATCCCATTTTGTGACTGACTTTCTATAATAACGTTGAGATTGCACAACTAAATCGCTGAGAATAGTAGTGGGCCGTAACCCACATGTCCAACAAAGAGCAAACAGTGTTTGAGAAAATGCCAAACAACAGATTATTGCTCTGTGTAATTTACCAGGATAATAAGAGAACAGGTTCAACCATCTTAGTTCAGCCTGAAGTATTTTTGCTATACAGAGTTTTGATTTTGTTTTGGCCTACCACACCCCCTGTGTCAAAGGTGGCAGAGCAAGAATATCACTGGAAAGAGGAGAAATAGAGACAATAAGAACCTAAAGAGAAGACAACCAGAAAGAACTTAGAAGGGACTGCCAAACCAATAGAGAAGACAGAATCCTGAAGCTGTAGGTAAGAGATGAAGATCTCTCAGAAAGAAGATGGTATTGTGATAAAATTACTGAAAGGAAGAGACCCAGGGAACAAAGAGGGATGAGAAGAGAAGACTGCAGGTTTGAATCCTGTAAGAAAGATAGCTCTGACAGTCAGAGGATTGCTGGGTAGATGCTGTAAGGAAGATAGCTCCAATAGAGAGAGGTTGTTTGGCTAGACGTTATTAGAGAGTGCCAGCTCCAGTAAATTGAATACTGGGTAGATGTTGTGAAAGAGTGGTAAGAAAAATGTATAACTAAATGAACAGGGACAAAAAGAAATCAAGACAGCAACGGAAGAAGAGGAGAGAAGGATGCAGAAACACCACAACGCCGTGCTTCATTTTGCTAATCAGGTGAGTCTGATGCACATGCAGCAGCATCGACTGAGGAATGAAGGTAACCCAAGGGTATGTGGCCCCACAAAGAGCGAACAGTTTTTGAAGAACTGTTGGACATCAGATTATTGCTGTGTGTAATATGTGCCATGATACTAGGAGAATGGTTAGTTTTGCTACACAAAGAGTTTTAATTTTTGGGGAGCCTACCATGACCCCCCCTGCATCACCTCCACAACCCTCCCTTCATGGATCTAAACTCATCATCCAATATGAAAACAAGGATAAAGGTCTGGGTCATCTCTCCAGCATTCGAAGGCCACCTAGAGTACTCTAGGTCAGTCAGTACCTACTACCAACCCTCCATGGATGTAACCCAAAACCATGGCTATTTACTAGTCAGTCATCACTCTGCCTGTTGCACTTCTAGGAACCTCTGGTAGGACCCTTCTCCACAGCACATCCAGGGCTATGGTGGGAATGTTGAATGGAGTGTTGTAAGAGTTTTTAGACTGCTAGAAAAGTACGAAAGCATAAAGTGCGAAAAAAGAATTGGAAGGAAGTGAACAGGAGAGAGTCAAGCGAGAATTCTTGTTAGAAGCATGGTGAAACGATATGTTGATACCACTGGTAGCATATCAAAGGATCACTACAATCCTTAAAGGCATTAAGACACGGTCACAACAAAAAGTTCTTACAGATAGAAATTATATTGAATTTGTAAGTATGATGATGATCCAATGCAATGGAGCTATTTATATTTTTATCATAAATATCACCAAAACTCCTGGTCTATGGCAGTAGTGTAATTTAATGTTAGAAGAGTTTCTAGAATGCCAGAAAAATATGAAGCAAAAAGTGTAAAAAAATTAATTGAAGGGAAGTGAGAAGATCAGTACAGAATAGATGTGACACTTGGAGTCTAGCAGAAGAAAATGAAGTGAAAAACAATGTTAGAAGCATCACAATAGGACATATTACTCTGATACCACTAGCAGAATATCAGAGAATCACTACGATCCATAAAGGCATTAATACCCAGTCACGACAAAAATGATTACAGATAGTAATTATATTCTATTTGTAAATATGATGAAGATACGATGTATTGGAGCTATTTATATATTTAAATTTTACCATACCTATTACCAAAATGGCCATAACTACTATTTATGATAACATTTAACATTATAATATTATTAGGTCAATTACATGTCACACAGTTACAAGAGGCATTTTCTATTTGATAGGAAAGCCTCCTGTGACCAGAAATATTTCCCCTTAGGTATGGCTCGTCTCCAACATTCTGTTGATTATTTTGGTCTTACCAGAAATATCTCTACTGAGAGGAAGTATTTTCTATCAACCAGAAATTGCCTGGGTCATGGAAATGCAGATCTATTAACAACTCTGCCAAGATTCTGAATTCCATGATTCAAATAAAATTGAGAGTAAAGAGCATCACCCCTGTGAGTCGATTCCCATTTTATTCCCTTTCTAACTGAATAATTTAAATCCATGAGACAAATTCAAGAAATGTTGGTATTACCTCCATCTGCTGGAAGGTGATCAAATCAAGCACCATATCACATATTTAAACGTTAAAGCAATGTCCATCCCATTTTTCAGCATCACATAGAGAAACAGAAGATTGTAAGAACAGATTTTAACTGAATTCCTTAATGAAAGAAGAGGGGATTAAGGAGTAGGAAGACTTGGCAAAGAATGGAATTTTTAAAAAGCTTCCTTGGATAGGAAGCACAATGCAATCAATTTCCTTGTGGTGAACCGGAAGCATCAATACATCTTCAATTAAACATTTTGATCTAGTTTGACCAAAAAATGCACAATTTCCAAATCATAAATATCATACTATGAAATAATACTTATAATAACGCATGTAAAGCCCATGAAGTAACTTATACTTAAGTATGTAAAGCCCATGAAAAGATATAATAACACCTTCAGATTAATACTACTGAGATGGCTTAGCATCTTATAGATTGAACAGATGTAATAATACCTTTTGATTAATACTACTGAGATGCCTTAGCAATATTGAAGATAGATGGAGAGTCCATTCAAAACATGCGTAGATCATCTTTAAACTTCTACACGGTGGAAATCCAAAATATTTAACACAATGTTAATTTTTGTTTCTTGAAGTGTCTTGCTCCTCTGCAGCTGCTGCAAATGCCTGACGCTCCTCTGTGGTAGCAGTGATGACAGGCATCCATAAATCCGCAGTTCCACTTAAAAGGCCCTGTACTTGTATATTTGCTGCAAATGATGAGGACAATAGTTCATCAATAGATTCTAACTTGGCTGACATCCTGTCCAATTCCTTGGATATTTCAAGCTACAAGAATAGAGAATAAGTTTAATATTAGATCGTAAAATGCACTAGAGGAAGAAAAATTCAAAACTGGATGAAATGAAACCCTTATAAAGGCTGAATCATTGATTGAAGCTAATTCAAAATAGGAAAGTCACGCCCTACCTCATCTGGTTGCTTCGATGATATTGAAGGTACTTTAGTAGTCTGTAATTCAAGAGCCTTGATTTTCGATCTCAATTCAGTCTTTGGTTGACTGGTTTCAGCTTCCACCTGTGGACAAGATATCAAATGAGTAATTTAAAATTAAAAAAGCCATCATGCTGGAGGCTTTCTTTCAGCATTGACGATATACACCATTGCCAATATTATAGATCACAACATTGCATTCACAAAGAACTAGCCAAGCTTGGAAAAATTGCAGAACTTTCCAGGATTTCGAGGAACTAGCACTATTACATTCTTATATAGCACTCACCTTCGAATTTGTTAATTGCGAGGGTCTCCATGGTTCTAAAACTTAGATCATTAAAATTCTAAGGATCAATGATCAACACTTCAGGTTCCCATATTTTCACAAGAATTATCTAAAATTCTTATATGTATATAAATTTACAGATAAGGTGGTCCAAATCCTGCCAAATAAAAGCACACGGTTTTTAATCCAGGATCTGTTACATGTTTAGAAATAGGGGAACAAGACAGCACAGCAACAGATTATGTAAACTAGGAGAAACACCTTGTTGCTAGGGTTTTAGCCCTAGCTTGTGCAAATGAGCACCTACTAAGGAATATGGATTCCTTAGTAGCAGTTCAATGATATATGAATTAAATAATGTTAAACGGAAATAAAAGATAATCTAGACATTCATGAAGCAATACGGTAAAAAATAAATAATAATCTTTGTTGATGTTACCTCCAATGAGGAGGTTGGTGGAGTCCGTTGCGCTGGTCCGATGTCGGTGGCTTCGAGCTCCAAGCTACTTCTTCTCTTTCTCCGATGGTGGAAATAGGCCAAAAAGAGTTCTCAATGGTGAAAGTAGCTTAATGGTAAGCTAGGGTTTCAGGAACAATTTCGGCAGAGGCAGGATGCTTATGATCATGGGTATGGAATAATGGGTCTCCATCACTTATTTATAAAACCATATGGTTTAGGTCAGCTTTTTAGGGTTTTAGCTGTTTAGGGTTTTTTCCTCTTTTTTCCTCATTATTTTACATTTTTTATTCCTTTTTGGATATTTTTGGAGGAAAAAAGGATTTTATAGCCTTTTGGAGGCATTCTAAGCTTTTTGGTGACCTTTTAGATGGTTTTATGGGTTTTTGATAGAGATATGGTAGGAAAGTGGACAAATGAGCCATGTAATGGGGTAGATGAGGTAGTTAACCATCTTTGGGTGTTAACAGATTGCCCCCTGATGTGTGAGGGCAGGAGCTCATCGTATGGCCGATGGACATCATGAGTCATGTTTGGTTTTTCTTGGGGTGTGGAGAAGAGAAGGAAGCAACTGAAGTCCGGGACACCGATCTCGAACCACCTGCAAGGACTGAAAAGTACATAACCTCAAATAATGGATGAGGGATCATCTGATAATATGGACGAGGCGGGCATTCCCATGCTCGTATCAGAATATAGCATAGTAATAACAATGAGGTCCAAAATATGGGGACCTTAACATATACATGTCCTCAAATACTGAATGAGGAAGAATCTCAATAGATGGACGAGGTGGGCATTCCCATGCTCGTTCACTGTGAGGCCCAAAATGAAGGACCTGTAGTAGATAATCACTGTGCATATCATGAGGGTCCGGAAGGGACATAAATCTGGAACCTACTGCTGAGCTGACCATGTCTGAGCTGAAAAACTGATACACTGGAATGGCAGCAGTGCTACTGATTGTGGTTCTGTAGGAACTGATGCGCTGCTGGATCAGAGTGACAAGGGTCACACTCGTAATGGTACACTGATCTGGAACTGAACTGGGTACTCAAAGAAGCATAGAACTGAATGGCTTCTGAATACAATCGCCAATGCAGCCCAGACATCCACGGGGACATATAACTGGGCGTTCCGAAGGGACTCACCAATGTGCTAGAGTCGGGGGAAATCTGGGGTCTTCGACAAATCATGGACTGGATATGAATCCTGCGCGATTCTCAACGATACAATCAATGTGCTGAAGTCGAACATGTGAGAAACAACCATTCGGAGAGGCAATAATGATTCCTCCCGAAATGGTCCGTAGGCACGCACCAGAGATGGTGATGTGTCCAAGGCGCAGGGACCTCTAGGTCTATCTTCTGGAATAAAGGAGTTGTCATCGATAGAGGGAGACCGGCAACTGTCAAGGCAATGATGTTTCCTTGACAGGAGCGCGAGGTGAAAAACCGAACTGTGATAGTACTGATGGCAGGAGTGGTAAACTGGGGGGAACAACTGGGCAAGTAGAGTGAGTGGACTCAAACTTCCTTTGTTCAGAGTATGATGGCGGGGATGATCGGGCAGCATATAAAACTGGCTGGTGGTAAAGGGAATGTGTCTGTATTTATCTTGAGGGAAAATGGGCTGATGGAAACTCAGGCTGTGATAAGATGGCAAGGAACTGCAGAGTACTCTGAACAAAGGCGACCTGATGGGGGTGCTGCCGAGAGGATTGATCATAGCGCCAAGAGGCGGGGGGTGACTTCTTCATGGGTTATGGAACGAGAAGAAGTGTGGATATATAAAATGCTACTGTCGTGTGGATTTTCCGAGCCCATGACAGTACATGCTCGTGGTTGCTTTCATATTTACGGAGTCTGAAAGCAAATAAGAAGGCTCTGAAGTACTGAAATGGTACTGTCATGTGGATTTTTCGAGCCCATGACAGTTCATGCTCGTGGTTGCTTTCATATTTAAGGAGTCTGAAAGCAAATAAGAGGGCTCTGTATTAATGGAATGGTACTGTCATGTGGATTTTGCGAACCCATGACAGTTCATGCTCATGGTTGCTTTCAATTTTAAGGAGTCTGAAAGAAAATAAGAAGACTCTGTATTAATGGAATGGTACTGCCATGTGGATTTTGCGAGCCCATGACAGTTCATGCTCGTGGTTGCTTTCAATTTTAAGGAGTCTGAAAGCAAATAAGAAGACTCTGAAGTAATGGAATGATACTATCGTGTGGATTTTACGAGCCCACGACCGTACATGCTTGTGGTTGCTTTCAATTTTAAGGAGTCTGAAAGCAAATAAGAAGACTCTGAAGTAGTAGAATGGTACTGTCATGTGGATTTTACGAGCCCATGACAGTTCATGCTCGTGGTTGCTTTCAATTTTAAGGAGTCTGAAAGCAAATAAGAAGACTCTGAATTAATGGCCAGGCAAGGAGGAAGTGTTCAATCAGGGAACATTTATGATGACCAGGATTGAGGGGGGGGGGGAACACTGGTGGGCCTCCTTGCGGGGTGAATGAATGGTGGCAAAATAACGAAACATTTGCAGTATGACAGGAGTGGATGGCTCATGTAAAAGTGTGAAATAATCTGATGACGGCCGATATGGCGCGCAAATTGATGCGGCAAGGTGTAGGGACGCACTGTTGAAATTATAAGAAGTGAGAGCGAGAAATGATCTCAAGCATCATCATGAGCTTAGAAAAATGAATCCGACGATATAAAAAGTGTTAAAAAACGGAGAGTGGCCGAAGTGGCGCGCAAACCGAGGCGACGAGTGGTGTCTGGACATAATGTTGAAATTGTATTAAGTGAGAGCGAGAAATGATCTCAAGCATCATCACGAGCCCGGAAAAATGAATCCGGTGATATCAACAGTGTGAAAAATGGAGAACGGCCGAAGTGGCGCGTAAACCGAGGCGACTAGTGGTGTCTGGAAAGGGATGAAAAATTGACGTAGAAAAAATGATGCAACGAGGTGACCATCGTGACGGTCTCGTCGTGCTGATTCCAAAACTATAGCTAGAGACGAATGGGACGCTGTTTCTGACGAACGGGGGGTACATCAGGCCATGTGTGAATGTGGTGCTCTTTAATGGCAGGGTCAAGACCGGGTATTTCGGTATAGGACCAGGAAAAGACATCACGGAATTCTTTGAAGAGTGCTTTGTACTCTTCAATCTCCTGCTCAGTGCAAGATGCTCCTAAAGCGATAAGTTCGGGGGTGCCCCTGGGGGCAGCAAGCTCGATTTGGATAACAGGTGAGATGTTGGCCATGTTACCCTCTTCGAAGGCGTCAGGAGCAGGAATAGGGTCCTTAAACCAGTCGACCTTCGGGGGAAGGAATTCTTTGGATTCCACTGCAAATTGAGGAGCAGTGCTAGAAGATGATTCATCTGGGAGAAAGTATGAACGACGATGCATGTCATCCCATGGATAATCTGGGGCGGTGAGGGCCTCAAGAATTTCTTCATCACTGTGGAATGTTTGGGTTGTCAGATCGGTTGCCGTGGGGGTGGTGATGGAAGAAAACATATAAATGGTCTCGAACTCTCCGGAAGAAGAAGAGTCCGGGGGGTGGATTTCCACAATGGGGAGTTGGGTTGCCTCAAGATCCAGATTTGAGGGGAGGATCTCTTCAATGGTGAGGTTTACCGTCTCCAGATCCAGATCTGGGGAGTGGATCTCCGTAATGGTGAGGGGCGCCGTCTCAATATCGAGATTGTTCATCTCAAAGAGAGCTATTCTGTACTTGGGGAGATCGGGACAGTGATGGGAGTAATGCCCGTAAACATCACATAAGGCACATGAGTGGTTAGTGCGCAGGGATTTGTCACGAGGCATAGGGGTTGAGTCTAGATGGACAACCGGGATAGTGGGGTCGTCGTCGAGCATTTGCATGTATTCCTTTAATGCTGGTAAATGAGGACATAGGTGAGTCGCATGGCCCAACTCATCGCATAGCGCGCATTTGGGAGGGGCACGGAATACAGGGGGGTTTTTGACTGTTTTAGGAGGTGGAATAGCAGTGTAAGGTTGGGGGCCTCTGCCCCCAGTGGGTTTGGTGAAAATAGGGGGTGGTTTCGTGAGGGTTGACGGGGTAGCCACACCGGGAGGTGGTTTCGCCGGGGTTGACGGGGTAGCGACACCAGGAGGTGGTCGACTAGTAGTGGCAATGGGTTGCACCGGTTGTAGGATGACATCTGGTGTCGGCGGGGGAACGGGAGGCGAAAGATACCAAACGGGTAATCCTAAGGTTAACCCAGGAAGGCTGAGGGTAGCCATGACTGGGGCGCTAACCACTCCTGAGGGAGGGAAGAGGAAAGGAATGGTATGGATGGGTGTAGCCCCAATGTGACTAGGTACCAAAGGGGGTTTAGGCAACAAGGGAGGTTGATTAGTAGGAGTTCGCTTATTATGGGACAGGGTATATATGGCTTCAGAGGTGGAGCCATATTGGTTCCGTTGGGTCTGGAGGTTGACCTCATCAGAGGACATCATCAACAAGTGGTGGGTACCTGAGTCAAGCATGGGTTGATCAGGAGCAGCGTAAGTGATTTGTTGTTGGGTTGTCGCGTTGGCTTGAGGAGGAGCCAACGGTTGGGTGTTCACCACGCCTTGGGTTGGTAAGGGGTTTTGCTGCACCAAAGGTGGCTACTGAGGTTGTGGCGGGTTTGGTGGTGCTTGAGGAGCCGTCTTCCCTTGGCGTTGTACATCAGCAGCCAAACGTTGCCAAGCCTGCTCCATGTGGGGGAAAAAATGTGTGTAGTGGCCATAGACCCCGCAAATAGAACAAGGATAGTTTGTTCGCAAATTCCGGCCCCTGCCGCGGTTTTGTTGGCCCTGGTTGCGTTGGTTGTTCTGGTTTTTCTACAGGTTTTGTTGAGCGTAAACTTGCCCTTGGACAGCAGGTGGATTTTGAGTTTGCGCAGGTGCGGGAGCGGGCTGCAGTGGATAATATGGAGGTGGAGGCTGCACTGGTGCAGCTATGTGAGGGGGTTGTTGATAGTGCTGTGGAGCGGGTTGTGGGTTTGCCGCAGGGGCTGGCTGTGGCTAATAATAATGAGGTTGAGCTTGTGATGGCGCAAGAGCTGGTGCAGCCTGCTGATGATAGTAGGGCTGAGGTGCGATCAGGGGGGCGTAAGCGGGAGTCATATGGCTGAAACACTGAGGTGGACAGGAGGGTCCATGGGAATGGTGTTGATGTGGCATTTGAGCATACGAGTTGGTTGCTCCGGACTGTGATGTAGCCCGCGAAGGTTCGGGACTAGGGGGAGGACGGGCTATGGAAAATGGCTAAGGCTACGAAGAGAGACGGCCAATGATGCCGTCGGTAGCATGGGATGCCCCCGGCGCATCGTGCTGGGAGGGATCGTCGCGAGGGGCGTCAAGTATGATGGTATAAAGATAACCCGATTGGGCGTAAATGAGATCGAACTGCTGGGCTTTAAGGATAGCCTCTTCCTCCGACTGGGGTCTTTCGGCTGCCACATCCTTAGCAATGAGCAGAAGGAGGGATTTGAGGAACCAATCTAGGAAGATCCGGTCATCTAGCTTGATTTTGCATAGGCTACGGCGTCGTCGCCATTCATGGATGTGGTATGTGATATGGGTGGCCGTGTTTTGTCTGCATGATAGGAGGATCTTGACGCTTGCGTCATAGCGAACAGGTAACTGGAAGAACTGGAGGAAGGTCAAGGCCAGGGACGTAAAGGTGGTGTGGGTTCCATGGGGTTGCTCGATATACCATTTGGCAGCCGAGCCAGTGAAAGTGCGCTGTAATAAACGGAGGCGAATGGAGTCGTCTACTATGGAATTGGAGGAACACCATAGATGGAAAGACATGATATGGTTCTGTGGGTCCTCACCTGCCTTACCCTCAAATTTAGCGATGTCAGAGGGGAGTTTGGTAGGCATGTGGGGCCACACAGGGTTGTGCCGGATGGGGTCGTTGGTTAACCTGGCTAGGTCAGGTAGGTTGAGGCTAGCCATGTATGGCAAACTGGATGAAGGGTGTGGCACGGTAGTGGGTTGGACCCCGTTGGGGCCCAAGCCCCCAGGTGGAGGGGTCATGTGAGGGAGGTTACCCCTAAGTGGGGGAACTACGGCGGCATGAGAAGGTCCTACGCCACCAAGGAGGTAAGGGAGCATGCAAACACCTAACTAATAGTATTATGACTCAACTAAGTATATCCTTTGCAAGGTGATGAAATCCAAGTCAGACAATATAAATAGGAAAGTCAAATGGCTAAAGTATCCCCCTACCGGGAGGGACACCGGGTACGCAAACCTAGAAGTATGGCAACTAAGATACCCCGTTCATGACACATCCAGAAAGGTAAATCTTCCGCTTGGTCCTTTTACCGCAATAATCCCTATATAGGGGTATTCCGAGAACTGCGAAAGGTAGCCCTTCAGTTACTGAATGGATTTCGGTATTCCACTCAGACTTCTGGAACCAATCTCACGACTTCAACCCTCCTAAGGGAGAGGCCCTCTGATAAACCGGTTGTGACCGTGTCAAAAAATTCTAAGGGATTTTGGTTCCCTAATGGACAACAACTATGTCTCACGTGTAAATAACCGAGGAGTGTTATTGGAAGCCTATCCCCCCGATCCTACCTAACTACAAAATTCTTTTGTGTTCCTCAAATGAGGTTATAGTGTTGGTTGAGTTAAGTAGATTTTAGGTCTCACTTGAATTAGGGGATAGATTGTGTGCTGGTGAGGTTGTGAATCCAAAATAAAAGTGCCAGGGGAACTTCCTCAATAACAATAATAATGTATGAAAAACTGTAATAAATAATGCGAATTTTTCTGAAATAAATAATGCTAAAATCTTGTAAACAATTCTTTAAACATGGGACAGAAAGGCTGTAGGGCTACAGGTGGGACAGATGGCTGTGCAGGTGCAGAAAATATGGCAGCAAAAGGCCTGATTTCCCCCCTCCAGGAAGGAATTTTAAAAAAAATATTAAAAAGAAAAAAAAAAAAAAAAAAAAATCGAAAAAAAAAAAAAAATAGACCGCGGGTTTGAGGCAAAAAGGCGCGGTCGGACCGCGGGTTTGAGGCCGACAGACGCGGTCGGGCCGCAACTGCGAAAGGAAAAGACGCGGCCAGGATGCAGGAAAATGGCTGACAGGTGCGGTCGGACCGCAGGTTTGAGGGAAACAAGCGCGGTCGGGACGCGGCTATGGGGCTAAAAGTCGCGGTCGGCGGCGGCCGAAAGGAAAAACGAAAAATAAAATTGCAGAAAATAAACCAGCGGAGTCGCCAAAACTGTTGCTAGGGTTTTATCCCTAGCTTGTGCAAATGAGCACCTACTAAGGAATATGGATTCCTTAGTAGCAGTTCAATGATATATGAATTAAATAATGTTAAACGGAAATAAAAGCTAATCTAGACATTCATGAAGCAATATGGTAAAAAATAAATAATAATCTTTGTTGATGTTACCTCCAATGAGGAGGTTGGTGGAGTCCATTGCGCTGGTCCGATGTCGGTGGCTTCGAGCTCCAAGCTGCTTCTTCTCTTTCTCCGATGGTGGAAATAGGCCAAAAAGAGTTCTCAATGGTGAAAGTAGCTTAATGGTAAGCTAGGGTTTCAACAACAATTTCGGCAGAGGCAGGATGCTTATGATCATGGGTATGGAATAATGGGTCTCCATCACTTATTTATAAAACCATATGGTTTAGGTCAGCTTTTTAGGGTTTTAGCTATTTAGGGTTTTTTCCTCTTTTTTCCTCATTATTTTACATTTTTTATTCCTTTTTGGATATTTTTGGAGGAAAAAAGGATTTTATAGCCTTTTGGAGGCATTCTAAGCTTTTTGGTGACCTTTTAGATGGTTTTATGGGTTTTTGATAGAGATATGGTAGGAAAGTGGACAAATGAGCCATGTAATGGGGTAGATGAGGTAGTTAACCATTTTTGGGTGTTAACACACCTAGTTCCAGGCAAGCCAATCCTTGGCATACGGCCCAGTCTCATCGATCACCACAGTAGAAATATTGTCTAAGACTTGCAAGGGAATGAAAACAATGAGAAATTTCTTCTCCTTGCCTTGTAGGTAGGGTTTAAAGAAGGACCAGTCGGTGCCAGTCAAGACAATCAGGGTAAAAAGCATAATTCTCTTCAGAAAACTGAAAATATAAAATAGAACATCCCATCCATGGGTTTTTTTAGTTCTCTTAATGAAATACTTGTCCTCTTCCTCCCACAGATATTTAGAGCTTTCAGATAGACGAGGGCAGCCATGGACTCACAGAAATGTTATTGTCTATACCATGAAATGTGGAATGGAATCATGTGATAACAAAATGTTGCACAAAAGGATGAATCATTTTCCTCTCCCAAATGTACTTGTCAAAGCAAAGCTGCTTTGTTTCAGCACCATGTGAAACATCATAGCCAAATGATTTCATAAGCCTGCTAATTTTCTTGAATTCACAGAAACCCCAATCGAGCAATAGACAGTGTGAATCTGAAGCCACAAGGAGGATAGAACCCAAAAGGGTCTCAAACTCAAAGGTGGAGGCATTAAAAGATCGGTCTCGATCTAGATATGTGACTGGAACGCTTCATCAACCGAATTCACTTTAACATATATTGAAAATAGGATGGTAGCTATTAGTCCAAAAGACATACCTGGCCAAACATGTTCAATGCTCGTGGATGAAATTGGAGGGTGATTGGAAGCCTGCAAATGCCTTCACCTGGGCTTTCTTGAGCTCCTAGCCAAGGGGAACAACTCTCTCCAGCTCCCAGAAACCGTGAAGCCAACGCGTTCAGGAACTGCAATTTGGAGGGTTGGACAAAATTGTGAGGACCTGCAAATGCGTTCACCTGGGATTTCTCGAGCTCCTAGACAAGGGGAGCAACTCTCTCCAGCTCCCAGAAACCGTGAAGCCAACGCGTTCGGGGCCTGCAAATTGGAGGGTTGGACGAAATTGTGAGGACCTGCAAATGCGTTCGGGGGTTGTGAGGGACGAAATTGGAGGGAAACAAAACTTGGATGAAATCACACATGTAAAATCACACTTGAATCAAAAGTATGATATCATGTTAACATGACCAATAAACCAAAAATAAGGACCATAACTATGCTAAGTGATTCAATATAAATTGTTAGTGGAATAATCTAATACCACTAGATCACTTTGAAAGAAAACAAGTCATTCTCCTCATGAAGATATTTTTCTTTGTGACTAGGATTTCTTGTAGAATATTTTCTCTAATCCATTCATGTGATGCTCCCTAAACAACTATAACCTTTGAAGAGAGAATGCTTCATAGTGGATTGTTATAGTTCTTTTCAACGTTATATACTCTTCAATGAATGATTCCTAAATTTTTCCATATATGATATATTTTAACTTAAGCTTAGAGCCTCCACTTGTGAT
>LPNX010488902.1:106827-131042 GCA_001517045.1 Pseudotsuga menziesii | reverse complement strand
ACCTACACCATACCAAACAGTAAGTTGTCAAATACATTACATATAAATATGGACTTGGATGGTACACAAATAAATAGCTGTGTTTGCAAGTGTAAAGATAGTAGGTAAAATGCATGGTGCTTCTTTTGAAGAGTATATAGGAAAGCAGTAAACTGAAATCCAAATGGACATGAATACAAACAAGCATTAGAGACAACAATTTACTACAAATTACACCATTTCCATGAATCCACATAAAAGGTATCAATACCATCTACTCTATTGAGCCTAGTATATTATTCATGTATTCTATTCATACAACACAACCCATGGTTGCGTTGCCTCAATGTTGTAAATAATAGTTTTATTGGTGGCATTAATTTATGAATCCATTCACATATTCATGAAATCAAACAAATAGTTTGAGATCAAATAAATACTATCAAGTCTAGTGTAAATCTTAATGCATTCATTTTATTTAAGTTCTCTTTGTTATTGAAGTGTTCCTCAAATTAGAAATTTTCACTAAACAATTAGAACCTATGATTGTTTATCAACCCTACAATGTTTCCACGAGTGTGAGGATGGCCATTGGTATATAACAAGATCTTCCTATCAAAGTTTATGGAACCATAATAATTGATGCACATAATATACATGCAAATTCTAAGTATGTATTGAACAATATTCAAATAACCAAATTGACTATAAAGAGGGCCATAAAACAACTTAAGAAATACTAATTATTTGGATGGAATGAACACATGTGTATAAGTATAACCAACAAAAAATTTAAAACATTTAGTTTAGATTTGGAAACCATATAATTATTGTACCACACAAGGAGAATTTGGTCCCAACATCAGGCACATGTAGGGAATATGACCAAGTTTTATAAAAAACATGATTGTAATAGGTTTGGTAATAGGTTTGGGAAGAGAGAACTCCTTGCTGCCCTAAAACTAATGTTGGAAACAATGCTTCTCAAAGGAAGAAGTAAGGGTTGCATAACATTTACTCATAAGAGACTCTACGAATGGTGTTGAACTAAAGTGTAGTTTCAAAAAGAGCAGCTGAAATATGCATATGATGAGATCAACTCCAGTTGTTAACCCATATTATACCAAGAATGCCATTATTTTTCTATATCTCCGAGGTGTTGAAACCATGGATTTTTTTCTTTCTCCAAGTTCACCTTAAACCTATGGGAGTTATCTTAGAAAGATCATAGGATGTTTCGCTATTTCTAAAAGCCTTTCATTAAGTGAGACAATAAAAGATGCCTTAAGGTAGAAATATTATTCTTTGGGGACATAGAAACAAAAATACACTAACTTCATCTGGGAAATAACATTAGCATGAAGTAGTAAAAGTATGCATCATTTGAAAACACAAACTAACCTTGCACATTTAAAATCCGAACTATGTAGATATAGAAATGGATTGTTCACGAGCAGGAGACGGAAATAATAAACAGCTCCAACAATCACTCGAAAACAGTGTTGCAACAATGGCAAGTGTGAAGAAAATCTCGTTAAGGTCTTCGTTTTTATAGAACTCTTAGACGTCGCTATAGTGACGGCAAACATTGACTTTTGCGCCCTAGGTCAACTTGACCATTGTAAAAAGTCAACAAAAGACTGTGCCGTTGCTATAGAGATGGTCGGGTGTGGATATAGCGACGTCCAAGAGTTTAGGCGTGGATACAACGACGTATAAGAGTCCAGGCCCAGATACAGCGATGGCTAGGCGTGGATACAATGATGCTTCATTCCTGTTACATCGGATTTTACACCAAAAAGTATGAAACGTGGAAAACCTCCGTGGAAAAATCCGCGCTTTTGTACTAGTGTCAAGTCATTGTGGGTAACCCTCCTATTGTCTAAGGGTTAAAGTCCCTGCAGTTCCGAGGCACTAGGGTTATTAGACTCTCCTAGTAGAGGTCAGCCCTGGTAGGGTTTTAGTCATGTCGAGATTAGTATAAATAGATAAATGGAGTCTCTATTTATCACACAACTCATACACACTCAAGTGTAGCACATAGTTGAGGAAGGAGAAGACACTGGGGCTATACAAGAAGAAGGTTACTATTGTCGGGAGATCACTTACTATTTTGGGGATTTTCTATTTTGGTGTTGATTCTATCTCCGAGGAAGTTGTGGGGTTTTCACCATTTATGGTTTCCCCAAGGATAAACACTGTGTTCATTGTCTCTTGTGGTTGATTGCTGTGCTTGTTATTCTCTCAATAAAGATCCTAATATAACGATAGCTTAATGATGAAATTCTAACACAATCACCTACTTCTTCCTCTTCTAACAAATGCACATTTTGTGGATGAATGCTTCCTAAAATCCTTTTTGTATTTTCATCATGACACATATTTATATTTTCCTCTTAGCTCCAGGAAGCTCCCTAGCAATTGAATACTCCTACAATTCCTATATATGTTTTCATGTTCCATATCTTCAATTGACTGGAACAAACTAGTTTCCAGAAACAAATTTCCATTAAACCTACTAAATCTACATCCTTTATTCCATTTGTCTTTGATGAAAGGGATGAAAAATTATGTTTCACTCTGCAGAAATGAGCCATCTACCTCTTCCCATCATGATTGGGGTCAACAAACAAGCAATCCCAAGTAGGTCGACCAGGCAAGAGTGCCCGCAGTATATAACCATCTAGGAGAATAACCCTTCTCAACAACTCAAATTTGTGTTCACCGGGTTTGTCACTACATGATCAACAAGGATAATTTAGATTTTTGCATTTCCCTATTCAACTAAGTTCTGTTGCTGAAATTCCCGTTACTAATCAGCCAAGTTAATTTTGGGTCTCACAGCTACACTAACTTTAACACTAATGAGTAGCAGAATGCTTTCCTGCCAAAATTGAATGCATACAAAACATAAGCTTGATATCAAATTTGTTAGTGCAAGGCCATAATGATGAAGAAAACTAAGTTGAACTTCTCATAAATGTGGGTGTAGTGTTTTTATTAGTTATGGAAGAGATCCATTTCAAATTTAGAAATTAAGGATTTCAAAGGAAAGATCCTGCAAAACTTGGAGAATCCTTTTAACACACTCTCTGATGGCTTTTATCAATAACATTGCCATCTTCATCAAATTTATCTTATTGATTTTATCAATAAGATTCCCATCTTCATCAAATTTATGAGGAAGCATATAACCATTTACTATACCTGTGGCAGATTTGAAGTATAAATCAAGGTACACATCAACTTGCCAAAATTGTACAAAGATCTTTCCCCACCAAGAGACATGGCTACACCGAACATTGACAGGTTGAGATTCCCAATCACTTGCATTTATCAAGGGAGCTGACCACAAATCACAAGGATATCTAATAATCTCTGAAGAAATGTTTACCACATTTTTCAAGCCCTTTCAAACTAAACAGGAAGGATCTTGTAAACCTTGGAGAAACCTTTTAACACACTCTTATGGATTTTATCAATAAGATTCCCATATTCATCAAATTTCTCTTGTGGATTTTATCAATAAGATTCCCATCTTCATCAAATTTATGAGGCAACAGATATCCAGTTACAATACCTGTGGCAAATTTGAAGTATAAATCAAGGTACACACCAACTTTCCAAAAGTGTACTAAGATCTTTCCATGCCAAGAGACCTGGCTACACTGACTAGGACTGCAATGCCCACCATAAAATTGATAAGTCGAGATGACCAATCACTTGCATTTATCAAGGGAGATGACCAAAAAATAAAAGGATATCTAATAATCTCTGAAGAAATGTTTACCACATTTTTCAACCCCTTTCAAACTAAACAACAATATGCAAGATTGCAGTTACTTCTGGAAAGAAATACCAAATACATGATATATGCAACGGGTTGTGTAATTTGTGCATAAAAATTGACAACTTTCTTATTTATTCCAAGTTTAAGTCAAGATCAATACCTTGTTAACATATTTCCCCAAGATTGTGAATCCCACATAAACCTTCCAAACTATACGAGCACTACATTGACAAGTTGAGATGCCCAATCACTTGCATTTATCGAGGGAGCTGACCACAAATCACAAGGATATCTAATAATCTATGAAGAAATGTTTACCACATTTTTCAACCCCTTTCAAACTAAACAGGAAAGATCTTGCAAACCTTGGAGAAGCCTTTTAACACACTCTCTTATGGATTTTATCAATAAGATTCCCATCTTCATCAAATTTCTCTTGTGGCTTTTATCAATAAGATTCCCATCTTCATCAAATTTATGAGGCAGCAGATATCTAGTTACAATACCTGTGGCAAATTTGAAGTATAAATCAAGGTACACACCAACTTTCAAAAAGTGTACTAAGATCTTTCCACGCCAAGAGACCTGGCTACACTGGCTAGGACTGCAATGCCCACCTAAACATTGATAGGTCGAGATGCCCAATCACTTGCATTTATCAAGGGATATGACCACAAAATAAAAGGATATCTAATAATCTCTGAAGAAATGTTTACCACATTTTTCAACCCCTTTCAAACTAAACAACAATATGCAAGATTGCAGTTACTTTTGGAAAGAAATACCAAATACATGATATATGCAACAGGTTGTGCAATTTGTGCATAAAACTTGACAACTTTCTTATTTATTCCAAGTTTAAATCAAGCCCAATACCTTGTTAACATATTTCCCCAAGATTGTGAATCCCACATAAACCTTCCAAACTATATGAGTACTACATGGCCGAGATATTACTGGAGTAGCTGCATGGAACTATGGACAAGTAGGCAAATTGGAGCAGCTGCATGGATCTGTGGACATTTGGCATATAACAAAAGAGGTTAATGGGATTCATGAAAAAGGGGATTTTGAGGAGAGAGGAGCTCAAGGGAAGATCTGGAATTCATCTACATTTGTTTCTTTTGGTATTCCTTTGGGTTCATTTCTGTAGGGGATTACATGGTTAAGTATATTCCAAAATCATAATACATGAATGCATTTGCATTTACCAAAAAAATTATAAAGAAGAAAGTTACAGGTTAGTAAAATACCAACCCAAATAATGTTAAACATTCACTTTACGCCACACCATTTAGCTTACTAAAATGGAAATAATATTTAGTGCTTTTCACTAGGGTTATTTTGTTTTTATTTTTATAAGAGTTATACATCCTAAGATTTCTATCATATCATTTCAATATTAAAGCGTCAACCACTTTGTTGTCCAACTAAAACTTTAATAAATAACAAAAACATGCCCACTTTAAAATGACTTGCTTTCCCTTGCAATCTCCAAAACACAAGAAAAACTCAAGACGTCATGCATGACAATATGAAACTATTATTTATTTTGTTTTGCTCATAGGATAAGGTTGAGTAACATTTATTTTGTTTACTATTTTTTTAAAATTTAAATTAATGCATGTGAGAAGATATCTCCAAGTTGGTATCTACATAGTCAAAGTTTCATAAGTTGGTATGTATTGCGTAATATCTTCTAACAAGAATATAATTTTTCTAAATGTTAAACACAAAACTTTATTATTATATAAAACATCAATTCAGTTTTTAAAAAAAAAATTTAAACATTAAAAAGTAAAATATTGTATATTTCTAGTGATGATTGTGGAGATGAAAAACTTTCTTCAATGTTTGGTTTTACAAAAATATATGTATTGTTAAATACATAGTGGAATAATCGTATTCATGAAATGCAAAAGGAACAATCCTTTATTAGTTTGACTACCATGTTCAATGATGATATGGGCATTGATGTTGAAGAGATGCCATTTATAACTCCACTTTTGAGTCAAATATGGGGGCTTAGTTCTTACTCTTCGAACTATTTAAGCCACAAATATTCATTTACTATTTAGAAGTACCTTGATAGTAAAATGATATTTTATTATGAACTTAATTTAGATGAGTGTGCAAATATGGGTTGACAATTAAATAATTTTTGGAGGGGCAACTTCCAAATATACTTTGGGGAGTATAGGGCATCAAGGATAGATTTTGAATACTATGCCTATTTGTGGTGTTTTAATGTTTTTGTTCATCTAATGCAAGTAAGATGAGTTATATTTTCACGAGTAGAGATGCATATTATGTAAGAAGTGTGGTGTAGATGTAGAGCGATTATGTAGCTAATCTAAGATTTAAACTATGGTAAATGGTAATTAAATTTAAAAGTGGAAACTACCTCTTTGAAACTTGAATGGGGATAAATATATTAACATCCATGCTTTAACAAATTTGTATGCCTACATTTTTGTGTGGCTTTGGATCTTTGGAATTTTAAAGCTAATATAGACTTGCCAAATTTGATATTACAATTGAATCCTATAGGGTTTTACACTCTAGGAAGACTGTATATGATATATGCTATGATATGTTGTGTCTTACTATGTAACAATGTCCCTAAATATATAATTTTCAAGTTATGTATAATGCTTTATAAGTGATAAAAATTTAATGGGCATGTATATTGATTTTTACTATAAATGCAGTTGTCTTCTTTAGCTTTTTAGTTTGCTTGTGCATTTTGTTGTCAATTTCATATTGTCATTTTTTATGAATATATTAGAAGGCTTAGCATTGTTGTTCATTACTACATATTATGCTATGTATGATTAAGTTAAACTTTTGTTGATTTATTAATCCAATTGTGTTTAAAAGTATCTTGTCTTGAAATATTGCTCTCTTTTTACATAAAGGGTTCTATTTATATATTTACTCTAACTAAAATGAGAGTTTATTTTAATCTTATTTAATATTTGATGAAAGCAATCCAAGAGTGACTATTATTGTCCAAAGAATGTTAGCTGGAAACATGAAAGAAATAAATTTAGCAACCCTTCTAATTGAAATTCCGAGTTCTCTAAAATGGGACTTGACCTCTGTTTCTGGCTGTTTTTTACTAGTTTTTTGTCATCAATCTTCATCTCAAAAACATTACTAAATCTTACTGAGTGTGGGCGTTGGGCATTTTCCTGTCACCTGATTTCATTTGTAAGCTTAAAATAGCCCAACAAACAACTGAAATTACATATTTTGTAAATTAAATTCACCGAATTCAGACAAAAAATCAATCTGAAAGTCAAATGTCACCTAATTTCATTTCTAAGCTTAAAATAGCCCAATAAACAACAAAAATTACATATTTTGTAAATTAAATTCACCATATACAAAATTCAAAAAGTTCCCTAGTTAGACAGGGGCATTGAAATAAGTGTCTCTCTATCTAAACCACTTCACTTCTGTTTTTTCCCCTTCGGGTTTTTAGTGCACTTTTCGAGGCAATTGCTAGTTATTAAGTGTGGCAGTGATGGAGAACTACTTGAAGTAGTGAAGTGAGGGGCCATGCAAGGTCGTCAGCCTCCACGTGGATAGCGTACCATCTACATTTTATCCACAAGTATAGACCTCTATTTCCCAAGCCATATGCGTTAATTCGAAGTTTCCAATTACTTAGTCATTTGTGATGTGAGGAGAGGCTCATCCCTCCGCTGCAAAAGCAAGGAGCTCAACTCCATACCTATTTTGATCACAGCGTTGTATTTTTCAGTTGTAGTGCTACAGTTAACCTATGAGAAAGTCTTATTAATTTCTTTGAGATTTTTCAAACCTGAGTTTGAAAGCCACGAGGGTTTAGATATGGAGGCAGTGGGTTCGTGAAGTCAAGTCTTCTCTCTGTTGTTGAGGTAAAAATCGTGTTGTTGAGGTAAAAATCGTATTATAGTGCCAGTACTTGTCATTTTTTCCATTTCTTTTAGTAATTTCAATCATATTATTTTATGGTTATCTACTATATCCATTCTCATTGGCAGGTGAAATCTCGTTTGTGACACCGGGTAAGAAAATGAGCTTCGTAGCTCCACCCCTATCTGAGTTCTAGAAGACAAAATCCCTGTTATACCTAAACTTATACAATTAGATCATCGTTCTCGACAGGGAATGAATACCCCTTTTCTATGGCTTCTCGGGTTATCCCGATATATGTTGTATTAACTCTTTTACAGTGTTAATATTAAAACTCCAGTCGCCCTTTGGGCTATAACCAACCTGTGCAGTGATGTTATATACACTAGAAGAATGATAAAACGACGCTCCTGATACAAGCAAATTTAAGCTTTTAAAAAACATGCACATAAAATAAAGAAAATCCCAGCCCAGTCGGTCAAGTTCCTCAGTGTTACGTCGACAGCTCTTCAGTGTGAGGTCGACAGGAGATGGCCCCTTCAGATAGGATTGTGATCTGGATGGTTGTTCGTAAAACAAAAATAAAGAAAATGAATCCCACCCTAATTTCCAAACCCAACAATGAGATATAAATATATATCCTAATAAGGCGGGCGAGCGCTTCCACTGCCACAATCATTTTGTGGCGCGCTTCCGTTCCCTGTTGACGCTGACGCTGCCATAGCTCCCTGATTGCCCTGTAATTGTAATTGTAATTGGATGTTCGCTGCGTTTTCTTCGTCTACTTCTGCGGGCATGCAGTGATACTGGGGATTCGTAAACGAAGCCGCTATGATGGTAACCGGTCCGGCCGCGATGAACTCGCCCATCACGCTTCCTCCGACGACCTTTCCTTGCGACCCGGCCACGGCCAAGCTTATTGTCAGACCCCCGCTCCACGAGGACGAAGAGGGAACCGGAAGATACATGCCCGAGATCGACAATAACTCGCCACGGCACTTAATGAATCCCGGGACAATGGCTCGTTGCAGGATCACGCTGGCGACCGTGCCGCTGCCGCTCGTAACGCAGAGCCCCATCTGAGTCCGCTTCAAAAAGTGCAAAGCGCTCTCCCCAATATCGCAACCCGCGGCCACCTTCAGAATGCAAGGTATCATGGCATTTTCGTTGTCCCGGGTTATGGTAATGGGAAGCTTCGGCTTATTCTTCGATCCGAGCGGACGACCGCTCGGCTTCGTCCCGGAGCCTCCCTCCGCATCACCACCACCACTGGAGAAGCCTCCCTCCTCACCACCACCACCACCACCGGAGGACGGCTGTATATTGATCTGCGTTTGTGATCTCCCTCCAACTCCTAAATCAGTGCTGCGGCTTTCGTCTTCTTCAGAAGTCTGGCAGAAGGTGAAAGTGCGCATGAAGAGAGGAAATGGAATTCAGGCTATCACAGCATAAAATTATATAAATAAAAACAAAACAATGTAAGGCAACACCCAAGAAAATGGTATTTTGTACCTCAAAATAGCGGGCTGGCCCATCCATATAGCCGTATCCTCTATTCATCCTTGCAGCAAGGTGATTTAAACAATATAATACTCGCCACAGAACCAGACCAGCAAAGTTAAGACTCGCCACAGAACCAGTCCAGCAAAGTTAAGACTCGCCACATAACCGGTCCACGAATCCAACAGGTGTCTATTATATATATATAGACTACTTGGACTTGGACTCGTGTGGAATCAGTCGGCTCCATATTCCTTTCATTCATTAATGAGAACAAGACCACCACTCGCTCATCCATATCCCTCCACTAGGTGTTTTTGTTGTTTTTATTTTTCTGTCAGTCGCTTCTACAATATTTTTGACCAAAATTCAAAATCCATCGAGGGTTATTGAAAGAACCCACAAGAAATTCACAATGATATTTTCAACCAATCCTAAATAAAGAACCTTCACTAACCACCTCCTCCTTTGTTACAAGAAATTTAAGTTCACAAGAGTTATATTTTTGACCAATCATAAATAAAGAACGGTAACTAAGCACCTCCTCTCTAGTTGGAGAAAATTCACTTAAAATAGTTTTTCTTAAGGGTTTAAAACTAATTCCCTAAAATTTGAGAATATTTCGGAATTCATTTTAAATCTTTTAAGGAAAACTACTTTTAGTGAATTTTTTCTTAAATTTAAAAGAGAATTTCTACCAAATACATAATTGATTGGCTTACTTGTTAAGTTATCTTTGTTTATGTTACGGGCTCTTCACTTAGTGAAACCATGCCATAACACTTTAGTTGGTGGCATATGAAACAATACCCCTAATTTCAATAAATATTGGAAAATACCTTCCAAAATCGTTTTTTTTACCCCTCCCAATATGCATTCCCAAATTAAAACTTAGTGAAACCATGCCATAACATGTTAGTTGGTGGCATATGAAACAATACCCCTAATTTCAATAAATATTGGAAATACCTCCCAAAATCGTTTTTTTTTACCCCTTCCAATATGCCTTACCAAATTAAAAAAACCCCTATTTTCACTATATATTGTATGTATCCATTTTTTTCATTTACACTTTTTATACCCATTTATATATCTACCTAGTATATTGACATCATGGATGATTTTAAGGAACCATACTTATTTAAAAGTGTATAAATGTTGGCGAATATTACCAATTCTTAAAATGCCAACTATAAAATGATTGGCGATATTTTTCAAAAAATGTTATAATTTCCAAGGATTTTATATCCTTATATAATAATTTGGTGATTTTAAGGGTGAAAATTTTTTACCCCATCAAAATTGGGCGAAACAGGGCTTGAAAAAATGCAAAATGGTGAATCTTTTTTGGGAGAAAAATATGGAAAAATAACCCACTAGGCTAAAACTCGCACCTAAAATTATCCCTGATTGACATGATATGCCTCTTATGACCCCACATGCATTCTACAATGCACCTTGCTTCTTTCGATGTATATTGTGGATTCACATTACTTCACCCACAATGCAATTACTCAACCACATATCATTATGATTTGCATCATCTAATGGTATAATGAAGAGCTGAGAGATCACTCCTCATATGTCACAAGGCTTCTTGAAATTCTCAAGCAAGCCTTTTTCCTATCTTTCTTTCATCCTTTGAACTTCCTTAGAATTTGAACCTAGGCGAAAACTGTGATTCTTATCTAAAAGTGTTAAGCATGGAGATATGTTCTCCTTTCCATCAAATATTTCAGAAGAATATACATCTCCTTTTCAATCCTTAGACACAACTATTTTCTTTTGGTTCAATTGTCTTCCAATGTTATCTTTCTACCCTTCAAACTTGTCTTCTTTGAGACAACCTACCTTACTAAGAGTACTTCTTAACCGAGGCTCAGATGACCCATATTTCTTCTGAATATGAGGGCTTGTCCCATTGGCAATGCTCTTTGTCATCATTTTGTCATTCTTTTTGTTAAATCTTGGTTGGGCTTTTAAACCATATTGAAGAAATTTAGCAAAGACAAGCCTTCATTTTTTTCTCTTCTCAGAACTCCCTTCTCGAGGACCATTCCTTGTCTCTATCTTATTTGCAATTCTCATTGGTGTGTTTTTGTCATTAGATTTGTGTTGAATACCAATTACTTAGGAGGGTGTCTCACAAGCGTTTTGCAATTTCAGTTCTGCTAGTTTTTGTGTAAGACGGGAAATTCCCTTCTCCAGCTCTCCAATTCCCAAATCAATGCAATCATTTTTCACAAGGGTTTCATCTTTACCTCCAATTTCTTTGTGTTCAATTGCAAAATAATTGTTTGTGACATCTACAACATTTTGGGAAGTATAGTCTCCCATGCAAAACATAACTTTATTTGAATATGGCAGGTCTTTTCCTTCAGTACACACATCAAGGGACTCTCTCTTTGTCATGGATGTTGGACCCTACACTGTAAGAGGAGTGTAACAAGTTCTAGCTGTAGACTCAACAATGACATTGAATTCTCATTCTCTAGAGAGGAATTGATATCCTCCCCCTTGCCTTGGCCTTACTCGTAAGATTAGTTACAGTAGGGGTAGAAGATAGATATTTTCATTCACACACACGATAAAGGAAGCTCCCGACCAATTTATCTCTATGTATCTTCACATACATAGATATATTTTCATTTCTATACATGTATATATGACAACATATAATATCACTCCAATTTACTATAAATAAATATCATATATAAGATATAATATCACTCAATTTTCTAATAAATAATATCATATATATATATATATATATATATATATATATATATGAATATATATTTTCATTTCTATAGTATTTGATTAACTTATAATTTTGGAGACATCTAATTTATATAGATATATATATTTTTATTTTTATAATATTTGATTAGCATACATGTAGCCATTTCAATGTTAACGAGATGATAAACATTTCTACCGCTATGCCATGCAAAGGCTACAGCCAGAAATTGCAGGTACTATTTCAAGCATGATCCAACAAAAATGTTTAATAAATAGAAGGCTTCACACATATCGATCATACAACCATAAAATATAAACCTATTGACACTTGACACAAACTCCATCTCTCAAGAGAATCACTTGTTTAGATGAATTTAAAAATAATCATTTTGCAACCCATGTAGATAAAACAAATCATATTAGAATAAAATATGTAACTGGTATGTTCATGGCCACTAACACTTCTAATCATGGATAAAATCGAAATAAAATCCTGTTATCTGTGCTTAATTTCAAAATTTCTATCGATAAATGAAGCTCTTCCCCTTCCAAATTTGTGTTGGTTACTTCAGAAATAGGAGAATGTTCTTTTGCATGCGTTGTGTCCATACTGATCATTAATCGATAACTTATGGTGAGCCTCAGTTGAAAGGGAAGGCTATTGTCTCACCAATATGGAACTTTACTAGGATGATGAGGCTAGGCATGGAACAATAAGATTCCTTCAATAGTGGGCTTGTTCTAGATCATTTGGCATTGGAACAAGAATTCCTAGGATAAACAATTTCTCGTTGAATCGTTATGAGACATCACAATATACATGTAAATTACACTATTGTTGGCCTTTTGCAAAGGAGTGACATGTATGTTAATCATACTACTCTAATCAATCTAGAGAAGATGACAGAAGAGAATTGTGATTATATATTCGGTGGGACGACTTTCCCACATTCAGAGATTCCCTCAGACCTCTTGATACACATGAAGAAAGAGTTTGAATACTCTTAACCTTTATTTTGCGTGTGTCTGGGAAGAATTTGATTCCTTGTTTGGCATTTACAATCACATGATAATATTCCCCAAGTAAAAATGGAGCAACTCATTTAGATGAGCTGGACACCTTAAGCTGAATTCAAAAAAAAGATGTTAAATTCTAAATTTCAAAACTTTACATCGAGCATCAGGAGACTTCTCTTTAGATGCAACCCCATTTTCTTTAGCCAATGTAGGTGATGGCATGGCAGATTTCTTCAACCAATGTGGCCGATGGCATGGATGAAGCTAATTTTGTATGAATCATTGTTAATGTTGTGATTCTCCAATCAATGAAATAGATTGCATGGATGGAGGAGATTTTGGCTAGAAAATAATCATTAAGGGAAGGTTATTGAACATCTTTTCAGAACAACCAAGTGAAATGATGTTCAAGGAGGCCTTGAAGATAGGTTTCTATGATATTCAGGGGACTCAGGGTGAGTACAGATTGTCCTTTGGTTTAGACGGAATGAATAGATACTTACTACAGAGATTTGTTCCTTCCATTCCCATTACACAAGTAGTAATTGTGTTGAGAGAAGAACTATGTTCTATGATCTAGAAGGGGGGATATATATGTTTACTTCATGTCTTTTCATGAAATGATCCTAAAAGAGAACCAAACTACACACACTAGCATAGATTCATCTTAACCTGGGATTTACCAAGTGCCAGGAGGTTCACACCTCAATCTTTTTTTCCCTCTCAATGCTTAATAATTCTGGGTTTACGATGAATCCGTAGTAGTTTACATTTAATGTGCTATGAAGCCCCATACAGTAATACCATTTCAAATCATATCCATCTTTTTTTCCTCACTCACAATAATTCGAACAAGACTCTAGAATCTAGATTAGATATTTAAAAAATGGCCATTATTATATTTATTCCCCAAACCATGATATTGAAAATGTCAAAAACCATAAAATGTCAATACAGGCCATAGGACAGAAACGCCATCTCAGTAAAAGGTTAACTAGAACCCCTGAAATGAGTCCATTAAAAAGGAGATAAATTAAGAGCCTTCAAGGATCCATGAAAACATTGTTTTCTATTTTGCATCCCTTGACAATGAGGTATAATACTTGATTGGTTGAGTGTTGCATAGCTGATATACAACACTTCCACGTTCAAATACTATTTCTTCTCTCATCCCAGTGCCTAGCATAATCAATAGAAATCCAAAACAAATCAAGAATGATGCAAAGGAATTGCTCCATTAATAGTTAAAAGTGATCACAACTAACGTCATAAAGGACCATCTGCATTGAGAAGAATATGTTGCTACACAGCGAGCCACATACACATCAATATAACTCCAATCCCACAGTCCTTTCCATGATGTTTCATTTCATGCAATAAGGTTGCTACATAGCAAGCCCCTAGAGATGCCCTTGTTCTATTAAACACACCTTTCCATATGAAGGTGTAAGGTCACTTTATCTCAGAAAGAAGTTAATGGAATTAAGATTCCACGGTCAATTTGAAATATTTTTCATATATCAAGCATGATTCTCTCATATGTAAAATTTCACAAATATTTGTCCCATCTCAAAACAATATGTATGCTATGAACATAACTAGAAGTGCAAAAGTTTCAGAACACTTTCTGACAGATCAAACTGGTGAAATAAATGCATTTCTATTACATTTCTATATATGGTAGGTTTGTAGTGTGAGAAGGGGTAACATGAATGACTAGACCCTCAAAAGTATTACACACACCCACATACACACTCACAACCTTGTAATGTAATTAGCCAAAAGGGTCAAATTTCTTGAACATTGACCTTTCTACAACAATGATCAATTGACAATGTCATTTTACCAGTAAGAACATAAATATAAAAAATAAAACTTATGACATGAAATTAATAGCATGGTACAAACATCAACTACAGATATGGTATGTACCAAATAACACCCCGCCTAAATCAGAAAATAAAACAATGCCATTTGAAATTTTACTAAAATTAATTTCATAGCCTAAGCTAAATAAATCCCCAACAATTGTAATAGAAATTCCTGAAAATTTATGACTGGTGGAAATATTCACCCGTTGCTCCAAGTGGATGACCAAGGCAAATAGCTCCTCCATTAACATTTACTTTTTTAGGGTCCAGTTCCAATTTCTGGCTACAATATGTGAATTGTGAGGCAAGTGCCTAAGACAATTTTATAAATCAATCAACAATATTTCGATCAACTAGAAGCAATACTCAAAAAATAAAATTTATTTATAAATAAACTCCATATTTTACCTCATTTCTTTGAAATAGATCAACATTATCAATTTATAGCCCAACTTCCTTCACTACTGCCAAGATTGCAACAACTAGGCCAACTCCCATAACAAGATCAAAGCAAAGCAATCAATTTAGTGCAAAATAGAATGAATAGGTTCCATTCCATAAGAAAAATAAAAAATTCAAAATGGAATCAAATTTCTGACCTGAATACACCCAATATAGGCAAACCCTTCTGCATAGCCACTGCTCTCTTCATCAGCAATACAACTTACATGGCTTGAATTTCCTGTGTAAAATTGCATCAGCACTTCTACAAAATTGACATATTGAAAGTTCAACTTTGAGTCGTTTAAAATGGCAGAAAGCTCATGATATTTAGCTAAGATATTATGTCATAACTCTTTTATGGAATTTCCATTTTTGATAACTTAGAAACCATTCCTAGCATGCAGTTGCAAAAGAAACTCTATACCAGTAGTGGTGCTTCCACCCTTCTTAAATACAGGTTTCAATTTCACTAAATCAGAAAGAGAAGCAGTAGGATGAATGCCATTATCAACAGAAATCATCAAAGGCTTCTCAGCTCCAGTTTTAGGATCAACAATCTTCAGCACAAAAGAAAGAAAAACAATAATCACCATCACAAAAATCCTCAAACTATTCAGTTTGTTGACTATGAAAACATCGGTATTTCGTACCTTATTTTGAACAGGGATGATGTCATCTTTCAACTTCCCTGTAGCTGTTGTTGTTGTTGCACGCCTATGAGATTCAACCTGAAATACAACTATGGCTGTTAATATTCAACCCTTATTCCTTAAGTTTCATGACTAATTTATGCAATGACTTCACTCAAATCAAAACTTAAAAGACATCAATGTACTGATGCTTGATCATGTTCTTGATGTGAAACCCCATAGTGCTCAGCCACATTTTCTGAGGTGATACCCATGGGCAAAATAAAATCTTGTTCTTTTTTTAAAACTTCAACCTATTACATGGAACAACACAAAAGCCATCAGTTTCATTCATAAAAATCAAGAACTCAGATGTATTCTTATGGAAAGCATGTGTGTGTATATATATATATATATCCATCTAGGTGTATATACATATAATGACAATAGTAAGCTATGTAAAAGACAAATATAGGAGGGAGGGTAGAGATGTCAAATTGAAGTCACTGAGAAATTCAAAAGCCTTAACATCATTAAGTTTTATTGATGCATACCCTTGGATTGACAGAGCCTTCCCACACCATAGGATTTGCAGTCATTGACTCCAATCCTGCACCAATTCCTGAAGCAGAAAAACTGAAATACAAAACATATCTAAATCCAAACTTGTTATGTTATTCCAGTGGTAGCAATCACACAGTTATATACCTATGTCATAATAGCCATCTTTAATTACAGGTGAAACATATGCAACTTCTTGGAGATCTGAAGAGCATTGTCTATTGACAGTCTTGACAGGTACAGTCTCAGGAGAGAAGGCATGGTAAGCAGCTTGCAGTTGTCACGAAAAATCGCCTTCAATGAAAAAAGTCATTTGACACATAAATTTGTAGCATACACCTCTAGGAATCTAGCATAAAAATAATCCATCTTGCACTCACTAGAACGTTGAGAGACAGATGCAAGAACAGTACCCACAACAATATCACCAACTTGAATGATGCTCAAAATGGTTGGGAACCCACTTTTGGACCATGAGCACCCCAATATTTGGTGGGAACACTCTTACATATTGGTCACGTTTTATCAACTTTGATCTTTTTTAACTGCTCTTTATATGCTCTACATACCAAAGGTGGTTCAGTGTATATCACAGTTGTGTGAAGTTTTTTATGTTTGCTGCTCATTTTTCATGTAGTGCAGAGAACTTGTTTTCTACATAATACATGCATTTTGATTCCTTTTCCCTATGGCTAGGATGTCAACAATCATAGTTAGGACATTGGATGGAATATTCTATGCCCTAGATTTATGAATCGCGTTGGCATCATTCTATAATAGCTAGATGTGTATCTAGGTTTATTTTCCCTCTATTCTCTATCTTGGAACTCAACTAGGATTACACTATATGGTCATATATATTAGGTTTGTGCCATATCTCTCACATGCTATATCTCCATTGGTTTCATATCTCTATCATTTATCTTACTTAAGGAGGTCTTATAGTTGTTGTATACAGCCTTCAATTGCTGGCTTAGGTCTTATTTTTTGATTTGGGGCTTAAACAATGCATCTCGTGGTGGTTCAGAGCATCCCTCTCACATTTTGATCAATCTTCTTCCCATCCTTTCACCTAAAGGGGAAACTTCAATAATCAACTTGTGAGGTAAGAGGATTACTTCTACTAAAATCACACAAGGATCATCTACTATCATAGTTTGATGTAGTGTACATTTACTTGTTTGCATTGTTTGTGTGTTTATAATATAGTTGTGGAGACTGGGAAACATTGGTTTGTTCTGTAGGGGGATATTTTGAATTGAGGTACATGAAGGAGTTCTAACCTTTTCTAATTTTCTTTCTTTGTATTTTTCTTGTCTTATTGATAGATTAGCAAAACCTAGTAAGGGGTCTTAACTACCAAGGAGATTAATTCCCCCTACCTCCTTCCTCTTTACTTGATCATCAAAGTTAAAGAAGTAATTAACCATAATGCTTACTCATTGTTTTATTCATTTGGTTAAAGGAATGGAGAAGTTTCTTTCACTATATTTTTCATGATAATTTCATATTTTCTTAGTGTCATTAGGATAGATAGACTAGCAAAGCAAAAAAGGGATAATAAAATTGGTTTATTTTCAACACTTTAATTTTTTTCCAAGGATAATCTCATGGGGAAACTTGAGGGATGCTTCCTAACATTTGTGGATGTTGTCCCTAGGATTCCCACCAATGTAAACTAGTGTGCCTCATCTATTAGGATTTGAACTAGGCACTTACTGGCACGGAAATAGCAGAATGACCAACAACATTTACAACAATCAATTGAGATAACCCCTTGGGCTATTCAACACATTCATTTCCTTTATATACACTCTATTTAGTGTTGACAGTTACACACCTGATAAAAAAGATAAAATAAGTCCCAAACAACCATAGAATCATTAATAAAGTTAAGCCCTAAGTTGGTGAACTCTACCCATCTTTCCCTCCTATTTTTCCCTATTTTTCCCAAAAAAACTAGGTGGCAACTCTATCTACCTAGACTAGTCATCCTAGTTAAGCTAGCAATCTTCTGTATGGAGTTGGCTTGCTTCCCTAGGGCTCATCCTTTACCCATATCCTACCCCTCTCCTAGGGTTAGTTGGATTCCTAGACTAATCCCTCACCCATCTCCCAGCCCTCTCCTAGGGTTAGTTGGATTCTTAGGCCATTCTGTCACTCTTCTCCCACCCTTCTCCTAGGGTTAGCTAGATTCCTAGAGGAGAACATCGTCTTCCTACTTGTTTTGTTTAGTTTGGGTTTACCTATTTCTTCCTTAGATTTCCAAAGCATACTTGCGTATTGTTATTGATAAAGGTCCATTTACAATTTGGAATTTATATCTAGTACATAACAATTCTAATGTACTTCTATTACAATCCCCCATGTTGTTGGTAGTTGGTCTTTGAGATCAACTGGCCTAGACTTATTTTGTAAATCCCTAATGTTTTATTGTCCATGTGTTGGTTAAACATTGGTATTTATTATTATTTTATTCTTCTTCGTTGAAGAAGAGCTATATGGCACATGAGATTTATAGTTTAACAAATAAATAAATAATTTATTGGACACAGGTCATGTTTCATCTTAGCTAGCCACACTAAGAATTTTGCAATAGCCAATAACCAAATCAGCTATTGTTTAGATCTGGTATGGTGATTATAAATACTAAACTAATGTTATTGGATTCTCCATACTCTTATAATCAGCTAATAGTTCCAATGAATCAGTAAATTCTTAAACTTCAAAATGAAGAAGAGATAGAGGGCTTTAAAGGCCTTGCAAGTGTAACACTATGTATTTTCAATAAAAGAATATCATGCAATCATACACGCAGTGGTTGTTACAATAATATCATAATGGAATTGGTTGTTACAATAATATCATTATGTAATAAAACAATGGAATTCTCCACCATAATCTGAAATGGAATCTTCAATAAGGGATACACCACTTGATTTTTTAGTAATATTTTGAGTAAGAAGGTGTCACAGGGACAACAATAACAAGGAAGGGGATTCATAGAAATGTAGAACACACTCGCAATTCTATGTGATGTTATTATTACAGTGAAGGAATATGTTATCACATAAACCTAGGGAATTTCCCCCAAATACAACTTTAGGATAGGCGAATGTTTTGATGCACCTAATACTTTGTACCCTTGTCTGTTGTCGAGATCTCAAAATCCATATATACTACCTTCTCACATTTGCTTATCTAAACTATGAAAAATTGCAAATACATTACATGAAATGACCAATTTTATGCTTGCCAATTTTTCAATGACATTTTGTACGCAATAGTAAATTCATGTTATACATTTGATAAGACAACATAGCCAAAGAAGAGTAATGAAACAATCTAGAAAAAACTAACCCACAATGAAAGTCTAGTTCCTTTTCTCTGTTTTCAAGTAGAGATTGGTATATTACCAGAAGGATTTGTTCTAAACTCTACTCAAAGTTGTATGTTGAGGTTCCAGAGCTGGCGTTCAATAGGTTTTTGTAACATGTCAGTCAGAAGGACAAGGGCATAATCAAAGTAGAATTATGTGATGGAAGACCCCACCAAGCATTTTGTAGGCCATTTTGAATATTACGCACCAAATCTACCACACCCATGGACTCTGATATTCACTGTTGGAGTTGCCAGTCCTGTTTCTTCTCTTATATCATAGACTAATGTCTTAATAGCCCCTCCAACATTGAACATGTCAGTCAGACCTAGTGGAGAAAATGAAATATGTGTTTCCAGATTATGCACAAAATTACAGCAATATGATCTATCAACATATACAATGGAAATGGATTAGTCAGCTTGATGTCAAATTTCAAGATAGGTAATAGTACTATTTACTTATGTGAGTTAGAAGGGTTGGCACTTGGTCATATATCTTATTGTAAAAAGTGTAGTGAAGGAAGTAAGATCTTGTTGTTTAAACCAATAGAAAGGTCTTGATCTTAAACCAATAGAAAGGTATTGATATTAGTTAGGTAAGGTCCTAATCAATGGAACTTTTTTTTATTTAAAAGAGTTGGGTTGGCCCTTTTATGCAGGCACCGAGGTGGGAATGTCGTCAAAGATATTACCTTCAACATCATCTTCTTGTATTTTAGGGGATAATATATCCTTCTATTAAAGGATAAATTTCAATTGGAGGGAACTATAATCTTTAAAGAGGGTTCTTGATGTCAAATACCTTGTCTTTCTAATATACTAAAGTTTATCTGGTAGTATCTATTATGGATTTCCAGGTACCACTATTAGAACCCACTCCATGTAAATTTTGCAGTTAGAATATTTACAAAGTTACAGTTTAAGTATTTCTTGTGTTGCAATGTTAAGCTTACAGCTGGTTGGTGTGAGTTAATAGTTTAGTTCTGCAAGGCAACAAGGTTGCAAGTTGTTAGTTTTTCATCACATTAAGCTAGCATTATGATCTTAGGATCTTTTCACTGAGAGAATAACAAGCACAACAATAAAACATAAGCACATCACAAGAGACAAGAGACACAAAGAGTTTTCCTCGGGGAAACCATAAAGGAGAAAACCCCGCAGCTTCCTCTAATATAGAATCAACACCAAAATAGTAAGAGATCTCCCAAAACAACAATAGTCTTCTGTCTTCTATCTAGGCCCAAAATTTCCTTCTCCAAAAGTGCGCCACACTTGAGAGAGCAAGTGATGTATTTCACAAGTGATAAATAGAGAGACTCACACTCTCTATTTATATTCATCCGTTCACTTGAATTGTCATTTCACACGTAGGATCGACCTAATAATTACTACTTGAGCCTACACCTTAATTAGTGTATAATAACTCAAGTGCCCTGAAACTGTGGGGACTTACCTAATGACTTGATATGACTTGTTTACATTATTAATCCTCCCGATCGGAACATCGGGGTAAGACAGCATGACTCAAATACCTAATAGAAACATCCCAGAATAAACATCGGGGTACAATACATAGAAGAATACATTCTGAAGTTACATATACATCAACACTCCCTCTTAACTAGGAAGGTATTCTTTCGACACAATTTTCAGCACTGGTCTTCTTCTCTGTAACAGCTGTATCATCTTCATCTTCAAGTCATCATCGGATCTGGATCATCTCTCGATCTAGATCATCATCACTGGAATGGATCTGGATCATCACTCGATCTGGATCACTACTGCTGGATCATCATTACTGGATTTGGATCATCACTCGATCTGGATCAACACTGGTGCTATCTCAAGATTCTTCTCGCCATAGGAAGTTCTACAGAGCCATCCCTTTTTCATGCTGGATGTAGGCCTACTCCTCATGTAGGTCTTCGCCCAGCACTTACATCTGACCTACTCGTCAGAAAGGCCCAGCACTTACGTCTGATCAACACATGATGAGAAGACTGGCTCAATCATCTCTATTTGATCAACACATGATGCTAAGATAGATACTGCACTTACATCTGATCAACACATGATGCGAATAATGGCACTGCACTTACGTCTGATCAACACATGATGCGAATACTGGCACAACACTTACGTCTGATCAACACATGATGTGAAGACTGGCTCAATCACCTCTATCTGATCAACACATGATGCCAAGATAGATACTGCACTTACATCTGATCAACACATGATGCGAAGACTGGCACAGCACTTACGTCTGATCAACACATGATGCAAAGACTGGCTCAGCACTTACATCCATCCAGACAGGAACACATCCTATCACAGTGATGGAAGGGCGTGCACTCATATCTGATCTTGTAGTAAACTACAATCACATTAGAATGGCCCCCAGTCCTCCTTAACTGAGCTACCTGGTAACTGACCAGGCGCCTCCATTCTCCTCGAGAATGGCAGTTGCCCTTACATCCGACCTGCTCGTCGGAATGGACAACACTCACATCTGACATGGAAGGAACTAAATCCTTTAGCCATGAATAGAATGGTTTATCCCTTACATCTGATCAAGTGGGAACACATCCCTCTATCACATCAGAATGGCTACTCAGCTTTTACACTGATTCCTCCTGGTAGCTGACCAGGTGCCTCCATTCCTAGAATGGAAATTGCCCTTACATCTGTCCTACTCGACAGAATGGCCAGCACTCATATCTGACATGGAAGGGAGCAACCCTCTCACCATGACAGAATGGCTCAGCCCTTACATCTGACCATGGAAGGAACCAATCCTCTCACCATGTCAGAATGGCTATGGGTCTCATCATTGTCTCTGGGAGGAAGCCTCGATCTGAAGAACACCAAGTCTCTCTCTGAAGTACTCAAACTTCAGCCTAGCCAATGGCTTCGTCAATACATCAGCTATCTATTCCTCCGTCGCAACATACAGGAGCTTCACTGCTCCTCTCTGCACCATATCCCTGATATAGTGATATTTGATCTCTATATGCTTCGACCTGTCATGGAACACTAGATTCTCTGACAACTTCACGCAACTCTGGTTGTCACAATGTATAAAGGTAGCATCTAACTGGAGATCAAATATATCAGACAGTAGCTTCCACAGCCATATTGCCTCACAACTAACTGAACAAGCTGCGACATACTTTTCTTCAGCCATACTCAGTGCCACACAGGATTGCTTCCTGCTAAACCAAGAGATCACACCTGATCCCATACTGAAGCAACACCCTGAAGTACTCTTCATGTCGATGACACTGCCTGCCCAATCTGAATAAACATAACCCTCCAGGTTAATCTTCTGATTCGCATCGTACTTGAGCCCATAATCAATTCTACCCTTCAGGTACCTCAGAATATTCTTTGCAGCAATCAAGTGAACACTTCTCGGATCTGTCAAGTATTGGCTCAAGGTGTTCACAGCAAAGCAAATGTCTGGTCTCGTGTTTGTCAGGTACATCAATGACCCAATCATCTGACGATACATCATAGCATCAACCGAATCTGACGAAGCATCACTCAATAGCTTCAGGTTTGATGCCATAGGTGTGGTCATGCAGTCCATCATCCTGAATCTCTTCAGGATCTCTACTGCATACTTCCCTTGTCCAAGGAAGATCCCATCTGTACTCTGCCACACCTCCATGCCTAGAACAATAGTGCATCAACACATAACAGGAGCATCACTGGTCTTCTGTCTTCAACCTTGAAGCAAAGGTTGAAATCCACTTTACTCTCAGTAAAGCCTAGAATCATCAGTAATATGCCCATCCTATCGTACCATGTCAAACCTTAGGATCTTCTACAATCACTCCCTCTGAAGTGGAGCATCATAATCCCTCTGTCTTCCGTACTCTATGCATTGAAACATTCTGTACTGGAGTGACAAGTAGTATCCATCTAGGATCACTGGATACTAAGATCCTCTATCTTGAACTTCTTCAAAAGTTCATCTTGCACCCATCTGTGAGCTTGTCATCCTCTATCAACCTTGTGGCAAAGGTTAAGATATTCATCAAGCTCATCATGTATGCGTTATCCCATGGGTGTCTTCTGAACTCGTACAAAGCCTTCTTTCATTTGCACACATTATTATGCATGTCATGTGACTTCCCTTCTATTAGCTGTAAATGTTTCTTTGTAGACTATGCCTTCTCTTCATGAGAAGCCTCATGCTACGAATCTTGCTTTGTATCCCATGATGTTTCCATCTACTGCATGATGGAACTATGAACTTCTCTTCAGGTCTCGATACTACACCCATAAATCATTCTTCTTGAACTGATCTTCCCTTTCTTCTTGGTGGCTGGAAGGTTCTGCATCAATGATGTCACTACACTCATCATATTATTCTTTGTCTTTGAACCGTAT
>LPNX010488902.1:87450-106213 GCA_001517045.1 Pseudotsuga menziesii | reverse complement strand
CAGCTTTGCTTGCAATAGGTAGTGCTCTGTAATGCACATGTGCAAGCCTTCTATGCCAAAGCTCATTTGGATCTACTGTTTCATGGATCAAGGCTTGTTCTAGATAGCCCTTCAATTTGTACAAGCCTCCTTCTTGTTCTCCAATCACTACCACATCATCGATAGTCTTTCCTTTTGGCCACATGATGACTTGACCATATATGAATGCAATCCGCATTCCTTTTGCATCAATGTTGAAATGGAGAGAAGGTTCTTCTTGATTCTTGGAACAAACAATACTTCTTTTATTGTTAGAGACTTACCAGAGTCTAGCTTGTATGAAGATTCCCCACTACCTGTTATTGGATATTGGTAGTCATCTCCTAGTTTCACCTTGTGAGGTGATTCATGTTCTGACAGTCTTACAAAGGATTTCTTGAATCCCGTCATATGTTTGGAAGCCCCACTGTCTATAAGCCAATCATCACTTCCATGAGTAATGTTACCTATGAGAGCTGATATCAGAACATATTCATCCTTGCTTGAAGAATCTTCACTTTCATATCTGGATCTCTTTCTGGATGGTTCATCATCCTCTGCAGCATGAGCATGATGTCTTCTTTGGCCTTGACCAAGTTCTTCTTGTGAAAAGCTTCTAACCTCGTCTCCCTCTGAGACTGGAACCTCTATACTCAGGTAGGTGTCCAATCCAGTTTCTTCAGAGAGATCAGATACTTCCAGGCTTGGAAGTTGTCAACTTCCCCAAGCTTGTCACCAAGCTGATGTGATATATCATATTGAAATGAGAACCTCAAATGGAAATATTAAAGGATTAGATCTTACCGATTGGAGGTGTCCGTCCTTGTCCTGGAGTTCGCTGATCTAGGGTTTGTCACAGAAACCCTAATTTTTAGAACTTGGAAACTTTCAGATCTGATTGGACAAACAGATAGATCTCTTCAAATGTAGCTGTCCAATGTACTCCTTTTCTTAGAACAGTGGAGGGAAGCTCCCGAAACAAGAAGCCTTAATTTTCTGATTTCTTCTGCAGAAATTTCTGTTACTGTTTTTGTGATATCTCTGAAATTAATGATCCTATGTGTTTGAAATTTCTCACTAAGGTAAACTAGCATGTCCCTGATCCAACACTATAGGTTTCATCAGAATTGGTTTCACCATTTGGGATTTATGATCCTTTTCCCAAGGTGACCTGTTATAGGACTGTTCAGAATAGTGAAGTTGTACGGAATGCCACGTGTCACTGAATCATCTTCTGACTCTGATATTCGGACCACCAAATGTACAGTCCATGCCCTTTCTGGAACATCTTCAGGAATTCAATTTGGACCTCTGTAGCTCAAGCTATTGCAGATCTCCCCAGATGTCCTGTTCAGGGATGAATTCTGGAAGAAGCTGGAATCCTAACTTGGAGAGATCATATCTCCTTGCGTATAGAGAATATGAGTCTAATTTGTGGATACAAGCTTCATCAGGATTTTATATTTGGTCCCTGAAATTTTCAAGTTCTGAGACTTCTCCAATCTCGGAATATAGCGACTGTACCAAAACTTAGCAGTTTTAGTATTTAGGGTTTCTCCTAGCTCAGGGTCAAACTAGGGTTTGACTTTCCTGGAGTTTCACCCAACCAAATTTCTTGATCCAGGTCTCGAAACTTCTGTTTTGATGAGGAGAACAATACTATTCTAGTCTCACTCAAAAATACATCTTCTGTAGAAAGCCCTAATTTCTGCATCGAAGACTGAAAATGCTCGGAATCAAATTCCGCTTCGACAGAAAGATGCGCCCTAAGGAGGATAGTTGTTCCACCTTACTTTTGCTGAAAATATATGGAGGGATATCCACAAACTAGGAAGCCCTAGTTTCTATAACTGCACAATGTCTTCTTCTCAGGTTAGCTCTGATACCATGTTATTTTTCATCACATTAAGTTAGCATTATGATCTTAGGATCTTTTCAGTGAGAGAATAACAAGCACAGCAATAAAACATAAGCATATCACAAGAGACAAGAGACACAAAGAGTTTTCCTCGGGGAAACCATAAAGGATAAAACCCCGCAACTTCCTCTAAGATAGAATCAACACCAAAATAGTAAGAGATCTCCCAAAACAACAGTAGTCTTCTTTCTTCTGTCTAGGCCCAAAATTTCCTTCTCCAAAAGTGCGCCACACTTGAGAGAGCAAGTGATGTATTTCACAAGTGATAAATAGAGAGACTCACACTCTCTATTTATATTCATCCGTTCACTTGAATTGTCATTTCACACGTAGGCTCGACCTAATAATTACTACTCGAGCCTACACCTTAATTAGTGTATAATAACTCAAGTGCCCCGAAACTGTGGGGACTTACCTTATGACTTGATATGACTTGTTTACATTATTAATCCTCCCGATCGGAACATTGGGGTAAGACAACATGACTCAAATACATAATAGAGACATCCCGAAATAAACATCGGGGTACAATACATAGAAGAATACATTCCGAAGTTACATGTACATCAACACAAGTCTACCGCAAGTACTCATGGGTTGCAAGTTATGCAATAGGGTTTTTCAAATATTATAAGCAAGAGCTTTATTGATGGTTCAAATAGAAGTTTGTAAGGTTCCATAACTGACCCTTGTATATTGCGGCACACCCTCAATGGACAATCTTGTAGTGATGGACATGGGAGCTTACTTATGTGGTAGTGGAAGTTTCTAGTTGTGGCATGTTGAAGGTCATGTAATAGCTAAAAGTTGCAACATCACTTTTTCTCTCCCTTCTTGAATCCAAGAATGGTTCTATAACTTTCATGTAAATGTACAAATATATATATTTTGTACAAACTGTAAAGGTGGATAAGACTTTGTAAAGTCATGCAAAGGTTAATTAAAAAATACAAAAATTGAGGAAGGTTATCCTTCCAAGAGATACTATGTTTTCCGTGTGTTTTCTAATGTGATTATGTTTTATTTTCTGCTGCAAAATTCTTTACGATGCATGATTTTTGATAATCCAAAGGGTTTTCTAAAATTTTCATAATATTGCTCAGGTAGAAGAAAATTTATAATCATCATAGACTGTGTATTTTCGTAGTTTTATCAATCTAATGTGCTTGATTCCTAGGTTAACTGCATACATTGTCGTCGTTCCTACACATTTTGGTTAATTTTGTCAATGATCATTAGGGGGTTGAACCATCTCCTAAGGTTGTAATAAGAATAAAATATTACGTAACCTTTATTGGTGTGATCATGTAAATATCATACTCCAATACGTCAAGGGTGATACAAAAAAATTGCATTCTTTTGCAGAAGCATGAGTCCGTCTCAAAACTAGTGACCAAAAAATGTAATCAAAAGTTAATGTGTATAATCTGGTCATGGTAATTAAAAAACTGTGCATGAAACATGACCATACCTTTATGACAATAAACTACACATGATTCGTCCCAATCACCTACTTCCTCCTCTTCTAACAAATGCACATTTTGTGGATGAATGCTCCCTAAAATCCTTTTTGTATTTTCATCATGACACATATTTATATTTTCCTCTTGGCTCCAAAAATCTCCCTTGCAATTGAATACTCCTAGGACTCCTGTATATTTTTTCATGTTCCATATATTTAATCGACTGCAACAAACCAGTTTCCAGAAATAGATTTCCATTAAACCTGCTAAATCTACATCCTTTATTCCATTTATCTTTGATGAAAGGGATGAAAAATTATGTTTCACTCTGTAGAAATGAGCCATCTACCTCTTCCCATCACGATTGGGGTCAAAAAACAAGAAATCCCATGTAGGCCGACCAGGCATGAGTGCCCACAGTATATAACCATTTGGGATAACAAGCTTTCTCAACAACTCAGAGTTGTGTTCACCGGGTTTATCACTGCATGACCAACAAGGGTAATTTAGATTTTTGCATTTGCCTATTCAACTAAGTTCCATTGCTGAAATTAACATTACTAATCAGCCAAGTTAATTTTGGGTCTCACAGCTACACTAACTTTAACACTACTGAGTACCAGAATGTTTTCTTGCCAGAATTGAATTCACACAAAACATAAGCTTGATATCAAATTTGCTAGTGCAAGGCCATAATGCTGAAGAAAACTAAGTTGAACTTCTCATAAATGTGGTTCAGTGTTTTTATTAGTTATGGAAGAGATCCATTTCAAATTTAGCAATTAAGATGTTCAAAGGAAAGATCCTGCAAAGCTTGGAGAATCCTCTTAACACACTCTCTTATGGCTTTTATCAATAAGATTCCCATCTTCATCAAATTTATCTTATGGATTTTATCAATAAGATTCCCATCTTCATCAAATTTATGAGGACGCATATAACCATTTACTATACCTGTGGAAGATTTGAATTATAAATCAAGGTACACACCAACTTGCCAAAAGTGTACTAAGATATTTCCCCACCAAAAGACATGGCTACACCGAACATTGACAGGTTCAGATGCCCAATCACTTGCATTTATCAAGGGAGCTGACCACAAATCACAAGGATATCTAATAATCTCTGATGAAATGTTTACCACATTTTTCAACCCCTTTCGAACTAAACAGGAAGGATATTGCAAACCTTGGAGAAGCCTTTTAACACACTCTCTTATGGATTTTATCAATAAGATTCCCATCTTCATCAAATTTCTCTTGTGGCTTTTATCAATAAGATTCCCATATTCATCAAATTTATGAGGCAGTAGATAATCAGTTACAATACCTGTGGGAAATTTGAAGTATAAATCAAGGTACACACCAAATTTCCAAAAGTGTACTAATATCTTTCCACGCCAAGAGACCTGGCTACACTGACTAGGACTGCAATTCCCACCATAACATTGACAGGTTGAGATTCCCAATCACTTGCATTTATCAAGGGAGATTACCAAAAAATAAAAGGATATCTAATAATCTCTAAAGAAATGTTTACCACATTTTTCAACCCCTTTCAAACTAAACAACAATATGCAAGATTGCAGTTACTTTTGGAAAGAAATTCCAAATACATGATATATGCAACGGGTTGTGCAATTTGTGCATAAAACTTGACAACTTTCTTATTTATTCCATGTTTAAGTCAAGCTCAATACCTTATTAACATATTTACCCAATATTGTGAATCCCACATAAACCTTCCAGACTATACGAGCACTACATGGACGGGATATTAATGGAGTAGCTGCATGGAATTGTGGACAGGTAGGAAAATTGGAGCAGTTGCATGGATCTGTGGACATTTGGCATATAACAAAAGAGGTAAATGGGATTCATGAAAAAGGGGATTTTGAGGAGAGAGGAGCTCAAGGGAAGATCTAGAAGTCACCTGCATTTGTTTCTTTTGGTATTCCTTTGGGTTCATTTCTGTAGGGGATTACAGGGTTGCTGCCTCATTTTAGAGGGAAGAGATGATAGTCACCTGCATTTGCTTCTTTTAGTATTCCTTTGGGTTCATTTATGTAGAGGATTTTACATGGTTACTGCCTCATTTAAGAATTAGATCAGATGATCTTTGGAATATCATATTAGATGCTCTAACTCGAAAGAGAAAAATAACAACATCACTAAACAAGGAGCATGTATGGATTGTAGAGGGACTAAGAAATCATTGTGGAGATTTGTAGTAGGCTTGAAGCCTTAGAGAGGATATTAGAACCTATAGACCAAGAGGGAGAGAAACTAAGCGGCACACTCTTAAAAGTTCCAAGCCTGTATAAAAATATTGGATTGGATTTTTGGCTTTACAAGGACCAAAGATGACGTATAATTTGTCTGAGTTAGAGAGAAGATTAAAACCAACCAGCATAAATCCATCTTAAAGCCATATCTATTAAACAAAAGGATTTAGCTATGTTTGGTTTTCTTTTTTATTTTTATTTTTACCATACATGACTTTCTTTAATTACTTTTAATTTTTGATAAGTTATTAGCCGGCATGGGAACATTACATTACGTAACAAGACAAAGAAGACATCTCCTCCAAACTGGGTTATAAACACCTCTCTATTATAGGTGTAGGAAACCTAAAGGAAGAGAAACTAAGTAGAACCATCAAAATTTGACTGCCTATACCATCAAGTATGAAGTATGCTTTGTAAATATCATACAAACCAGAAGAATGAAGTATGGCTTAAGTTCTACGGAGAATTTAAACCCGAAGATACCACATATCATACACGAGACATAGAGAATAGTTCTTTGATATCGAAATAATTCCAGATGATGACCCAAAGCATATGAAGCTAGCTGTAACTAAGCAAAGACACCATGCATCATTATGATGGAATTATTGGTCGAGTCGCAGACAGATTGTTAAAATAAAAAAGGAAAAGGAAAAGGCAAAATCAAAACCTTGGCAAAAATGACAAAATATACATGCTAAGTTCTTGCATACAAAATATTAATAGGTTTTGCACAAGTATCCCCACCAACATAAGACACAAGGAATTGTTGGTCCACAAATACAGATAAAATTATTAAGCTACAAATCAGAATGAATTTACATGAAGATGGGCAGGCAATAGCCTGGTACACTAATTAATTACAGTTTCAAAATCACTATGAGCTAGCAATAACTAGTTCTAACTAAGTGAACATTCGTTGCAGAATTATGGTAGGACTATTTACAGAAAGATCAGGAAAGAAAAGGAAAAGATGAAATCCGACCATTGGAAATAATGGGAAAACATGTACATGCAAACTTGCGAAGTTCTTACATACATGTATTTTCAATGGAATTTTCTTACAGCAAAATAAATTGTCAGTCCATGAATACACATCAATTTATAAAGCTAAAAATAAAAATGAACCCACATGGAGGTTGACCTCATGAAGACAGACAGGAAGTAGCTAGAATTACAGTTTCAAAATCAAGATGAGCTCACCGTTGTCAAGTAGATGCTTTCAATATGCTTTGAAAATAGAAGAAAAATGTAAGATGGAAAAGGGCAAAAGCTAGAATAGGAGAAAATAAGTGTTAGCACTAAGGAAGCACATAACCAAATTAGTGTTGATGTTGGTAATGGACATACCCCTATCACATCAACCTAGGGACATACCCTGTAACATGACATACATATCAACCACCAGCCCAAAACAAGGTGTTAGCACCAGAATTGAGCCCAAAGGTTGCGGAAGGCCCGCTCTCGGGTAACAGCAGAACCACTTTCGAAGAGAGAACTGGCCTTCTGCTCTTCCGAGAGGGATCTCTCAACAAATGTCAACAATGCCAGATATATATATACAAATGAAACTATAAATTGTTGTAAAATTGGTTGAAACGAAACATAGCACCATTGGGCGATGGAGTCAACATATACAATAGGAATAATCATAATTTAATTCAAGTGATTTCAACACAGGGGTGTTGCTGCCTTTCACACACCTGGGTCACATGGAAGAAATATTCAAGCCACTCGGTGTGTCTTTAGGGGCAAGTCTCGAGTCAAGGCTGTCACCTTGTTCTTGACTCCTCCGTTTAGGCTCAACTCCTAACGAAGCCAAGGGGGGTAGACCCTATTAAGTTACTAAGGCAAAATTATTTAGTACAGTGATGTTAAACTGAATGAGTTACTTAGGAGTTTGAAATTTAACCATAAACAACCATAGATGACAAGATACAAAAAGAACGCACGAAAGCACAATGTTGAAACACAATATATATATATATATATAGAAAGAAAATAGCCAGTGCCTTAAAATGGAGTCAAAAGATAATCAATGTACTTGCATGTGCTTGGAGTGAATGTTTTGCGATTGCCTCTTGGTATGTTTTAAGTTAATGTGAAATATGAGTTGATTAAAATTAGGCAAAAGGGTGGACTCCAGATATACCCGAGAGTACTTGGAGTATGTCCAAAACTAAACCTTCACGGCTACCCACAAGGAATATGTGGGATGAATGGAGTCTCTGAGGCTATTTTTCATAATGCACCCATAGGTGTAACAGATATCAGCGCCCCGAGGTCACTTTTCAGGAGTTCCCACTTCCTTTGGGTATTTTTCCACCATCATGGTTTGATCAAGGTGTTGGATTTTCACCTGATGGTTTGTTAATTTGGGAGAGTGAATCCTAATTTTTCTAGTCATTCAAGTGCTTTTGATGCAGCTTGAATGATCGGACAAACCGCATCCAAGTGCAGAGCATACACACCGGGGTCTTATCAATTTTAGTAAATTTTAAGATAGGTGTTCTTGTTAAAAAGAAAACCCTCCAGGAACCTCTTTCGATCCAAGTGGATCTCAATCGGGGAATCAAGGAGGGATTAATTTTATTATAGTTGATGAAATAGTTGATGAAAAAGAAAACAAAGATACACAACACCGGTTTTCTAATTAGTCCTACCACGCATCTCTTTCCCTTTTCGGGTCAATCGGGAAGTCGTGGGGTAAGTATTAAAATTACATTGAAACCTATGATATGGAATATGGAAATGATTATAAATCAAAGTACACTACCCTGCATATTATAACTATGCTAGATTAAGAAAAAATAAACGAAAACAAAAAAAAAGGCACAGACGTAAATCCCCCCACAGGGGATGGTGAATAGGCTCGAAAGAGCCTATTCGAGATGATCTTTTGTTTTTATTAGAATCTATTTACAATATCAGAAAATTTAAATTGATTCTCTTTGGTCCTTGTTATCTAGGATCCAAAGGATTACAACAAGCTTGTAACAAGCTAAAATCAAAACACGGCGGTGGGGGAAGCTTCCGGGAAGCTCTGGTTTGTCCAAGAGTTGGAAAATGGGCAGAGTGTCCTTCTCTTTTTTGTTAGACCTGCTAAAAAATAGTGAGCAATTAGAATCAAATGTGCCCAAAGACACTTTAAAAGTGTTTTGGGTCACCACGCTAGTTACCGAAAAAAAAACTAAGTAAAAAAAATTGTTAAAAGGGGCTAATCTAGTTTTGCAAAAAGGAACCAAGGAAAGCAAGATTTCCTTGGCATCTTGTCTTGCTGTTTGGGCAGCCAATGAGATATGCACTTTTCTTGCATAATTTAAATCTTTGAAGAACGAAAAAATAAACTACCTTATGAGCAAGCTTTAGATCTATACTTTAGATACTTGCAAAAAAGGAAATTCCTACACCTAGATCTATCTTTATGAAATGATATTCTTTATGAAATTACAGATCTAAGAAACAAGACTCTTATGAACTAGATCCAACAATATATATTCAATTCTTAGAACTAGATTTGATCATAAGAGGAAGAGATAGGTAACCGAAAGATTGATTTTAATAGAAAGGAGGAAGAGAAGGGGAAAGGCCCATTGTTGGATGGATCTGCAATGGAAACTTGTTAGTGGAACACAGAGGGGAAATGCCTTCACAAATTTTTTGGATGTACAGTGGAGTCAAACTAGATCCACAGCTTGTCCAATCCTTCCTACCTGAAAGCTAAGGACCCAATCTTGCACGAAACCTCATGAGATCTGGATATATATATGAAAAAGAGACAAGAATTACATGCAAATAAACTTATTAAACATGTATAATCTATATATTCAAACATATATGCTATGAGATATATAAAAAACAAGTAACCTTACTTTCCCAACTATACTCCTACTGATTCAGTTGAATCGTTCAACCCAGACAGGGTTCAGATGCCGAAATTGAGAGAAAATTCGGCAACATCAATAGCCTAAGACAATGCTTAATCCACACACATGAGAGCATTACACCATTTGGCCTCCAAAGCTTCTTTATTCCAACAATCAAAATATTACAACAGTATTACAATGGCAAGCCCTTCAATCCAACTCTAACTAGCTTGGAAGAGGCATCTTGTGCTTTTATCTATACAAAAACTAGGAGATCCATCCCAGGGGTGCGCAAATACCAAGGAGACAGATCACTGCAGCTGAGGGAGAGTCCATCAATGCTGATCTGAAGCTGAACTGAGCCTACTTGTCAACCGGGGGGCTGATTGAGCTGACACATCAACCCATAAATCGACACATCAGTCCACAGAGCTTCCAGGAGAGCCCACACATGTGGAGGAGAGAGAGAGGGCATAATTCCCCATAAAGGCTGATGAAGATCAACTCTGTATTTGATTTGATCACCTCCTTCAGTCAAGGATTTACTAGATCCAGTTAATCTTGTTCAGATCTGACTGATTTCAATCAAATCGGCTAAGAATCCCCTAATCTAGGATTCTGGATTTGCTCCATTATTCATCAATTTATTAATTAAAATAATCAATAATTGATTTTTTGGGGATTTCTGACCTGAGTGATGGAAAATCACTCAAAGCTAGGAAATAATGGGTCCATGGGTTTACATGGTGCTCTTAGCTTGAAAATGAGCACCTACATGACTGAAACTAATTATTTGGCCCACTTTTATTACAAAATCAATTTTTCCAATTAAACTATAAAAAAATAGCCTAAGTTTTGGAAAAATTAAATTTTAATGAAAAACACTGAAAAAATCAAAAAATCAAAAAATTGAAAAAACCTAGGGGGGCTTAGACATGTTCATATGACTCGACCATGATGCCTAACATGTTTATACATTGACACAAAGACTCTAATAACCTCAATAGGCCTAAATGCCAAGCCGACCACCCCATCTTTGGAGGTATGGAGTGAAAAACTCAAAAATTATCAGTCCTTTATTCAACAACCAATAATAACCAAGGGAAAAAAAACCCTGGGCTGATCGGATTGACAAATAAAGTCTAAGAGACTGAGTCTTTTACAGACACTATCATGATAAAACATTTATTACAATTCCCCCATGGTGTATGAACATGTGATATAGTACAACAAGCACTTCCCAGAAGTACTTCCAAAGGTCTTCTGAAGTCCGAACAAGTTATCCTTGTCCAGTTCACCAGGCTCACTTAATAAAAAACCACTGAGTACAGCTTAGGTGGTAACATTCTGGGTCCAACTGTGGGATGTGTGCTCAATCTGGTCTTTAAGGCAAGGAGAGGATATGAGAACACTAGAATCTCTAGTTTATATACCGTGTAAAAACATCTCAACCTGACAAGAAAACCTCGCTAGCAAAAGCTTTATATAACACTACTACATTTCGACCAAAAATCCGACGGCCATATTGTTGGATTTTCGACACTTCCCTATCGCATGTACAACACTCTGATTTTTTTTAAGCGTGGGTGGATTTCCATCGGTTATCTGACATCTTTCCAATCCATCGGTTAAGCGATAGCTCACTTTACCGTCGGTTAAATGTAAATCGTCGATTATCTGACATATAATTCATATTAAAATTTAAACACGTTTGAAATTTTTTTTTTTAAATCACCTACAGGCCGTCGCTTAAGCGATGGAGATCCGACGGTATTGAAGTTTTTAAAAAAAATCACCTACAGGCCGTCAGTTAAGCGACTGATAACACGTCGGTTAAGCAACGGTGTTGAAGTTTTTAAAAAAAAAATTCACCTGCAGGCCATCGCTTAAGCGACAGCTAAATGTGTTTAAAAAAAAAAATAATAATAGTAATATTTACATAGCAATTAATAGAATATTGAACTAATTACTTGTGCACTCATCTAATGGAATGGATTTAGTGAAGAATAATGGTAGTAATGCAGTTGAATCTTAATACATGTATGTGAATAGTAGTTTTCCTCCCTCTCCATGAAGGCCATGTTCACCCTTTAGAGACACTTATGCGGTTCTTGTGTGCTATGTTTCATGGTGGTAGTACATTTTTAAATTTCTCTTATAACCTGGTATATGTGCTCGTGTGCTCTGTTTCTTCCTTTTTTGAAACATCGAGAATATTCCTTGCACTTGCACAAGGTAGCTCTAAATCATTAGTAAAGTCAGTAGTCACTCCCTTATTTTTTATCATGTCATGGGCACCTTTCTAGCTCACTAAATTTTGAACTTGAGTCACCATCATTGCAAGCACTCCACTGTGAAATATTTGATAAGAAATAGGACATTTGTCTTGTTGGGAATATAATCTTGTTGTCCATATGACGGGAAAGAAAGAATACACTTGGTCAGACTAATAAGTAACGTGTTGGGAATATAATCTTGTTGTCCATATGACAGACAAGCAAACATACACTTGGTCAGACTGGTGAGTAACGTGTTCGATATACCCATTATGCAAGCTGTTACTGTCTTTAAAAGGTAGCAATGATTTTGTCCTCGTATATATATTATGTAACACTATGCTCGCTAGAGAAAATGCTTTCAGTAGACAATATCCCTTTTCCATGGTGTACAATAAAATTAAGTCAAACAATCTTAATAAAGAACAAATTTCATATCATTTTCCTCAACCACTAATCTCATCCATAACAGAGCAATGTACAAAATATTAAGTCTATTTATTGACTGTGTCTCAATACTTGCTTGAGACAATTCAAAGAGGATTTTAAACATGCAATTATAGCCTATACAAGTTTAACAAAAGGAAGAGACACTCATTGGAGTTAAAGTTAAGTTTATAACCTCTACAAGCGTTACTATTAGACAACTCCCCAACAACATTAAACTTTGACTGTGATATTATGTTTTATACCTGAGTTTGTGATAGTCAGAGACTATTTGGGAATTTTTCCCCTCATAATCATGCACCTAATAGCATTAATCCAATCCTGACAGCAAATCATCTTTTTAATGTTTGTCCAAAACCAAAGAGAAATCATGGAATTTTCAGAATAAATTCATAAAGAAACAATGGAAAAAGATTACTGAGACTGTTGGAAGAATCCTGACAAATATTGCAGCATCAATTCTTTGGTTTTCTTATACTTTAGATAGACAACTGACTAATAACACTTGCATATGTAAAAAATTGCAAGAGTAAAAAATGAAGTGCAGCCAGACCCCAGCATTTGAACTGCTTACTGAAATTTGCATGCCCTTCGAGTCTAACTGCCACCATGAGCAGGTTTATCAATAAAAAGGTGAACTAACTGGGCATATCACACTGCAATTTGAAGCATGCAATTTATCAGAGACAAAAAATACTAATAGTCACTAACCTGGTGGTCCAGTCAAAAGAATTCAAGAACAAACAGTGACCAAATTTGACACATATTTGATATACTCTAGCCTCTTGAGAAACACATACATGGCATCCAATAGTGCAGTCTTTGGGTTATCCCTGTAGCAGACAACCAGGTTAAATTGGCAAAAAGAACATAAGAATAAGGGTTTGTACCAACAAAAATAAGAAACCCAAATATATTTAAAAAGCAGATAGTGCACTATCCACTCTAATATCTTGAAAATATTTTAAAAACAGGGCAAGAGAGAAATGAGGCAAAGGAAGAAGTAAATAATTAATCAAAACATTTAAGTTACATAAGGCTAATGTGCACAAACTCCTTTAACAACAAAATTGTTTACTCAATGTCAAGCTAACACATTTTTGGCTTGCTTTTCAGATTATACAATTTGAAATGTCAATGTACTCAATTAAAAGCTTTCTACTCCTGATGAGCATCAAAATATTGAATTAAAGGTTGCTATTAGTATCGTATTCAAATGAAAGGTCAATACAGTGGATAGTGATTTCCTTCATAGACAAAGCACTCTTTGATGAATCAGACATAATGAACTATTCGCTTGCTCTTCAGATTATTCAAGTTGAAATGTGAATGTACTCAATTAAAAGCTTTCTACTCCTGATGAGCATCAAAATATTGAACTAAACATTGCTACTAGTATCATGTTCATATATCATGACGAGTATCCATACATCATGATGAGTATCCATACATCATGTTTAAGGTCATAAGAGTTGCAAAAGATGAATTTTGGGCATCATTCTAAGGCGGTCTCCACAACAGCAGGCACAAACACCCTTATTTTCTAAATCTGGGATGAATTTGAAGGTTAAATTCCAATTCTAGGCATAAGCAACAACGATAAGAACCCTCGTTCTCAATTATAACTTATAAGCTATTTAGGGTAGTTCTGGGTGCATTGTATGCCCTAAAACAGCAGTACACAGATCTGATATTATCTTTTGAAGTATAAATTGTTCCCAAAAAGGTGAAACAGCAGTAAAACAACCTAAACTTCAATTCTGGGTGCATTTAAACCATCATATTGCAGCCATATTCTCTGATCTAGAGGTGAACAACAGTCATAAAAGCCCTGAAAATGATTGTTTGGAGCCTTGAGCAGACCTGTAGCAGCGTTTGGAAACAACAGTGATCCAACATGAGGAAGCCATCAGCTATTAGAGGATTTTCACTTGATAGCTATCATATTCAAGCTGTTGTCCAGCTTCTAGGAAGGTTTCAGACTTAGCTTATAGGAGTTTTGTGCAAATAGACGCATTTTGAGTTGAAAACTTGAATCTAATGGACAACACTTGGCCCTAAATGACATGCCCCTGTTTTTTCCCTATTTCAGTCGTGAAGGGTTTCCCTCTCTTTTAGTTGTAGATTGAAGGAGGGGACACCCCTTTTTTTAATCTTTTCCACGGATTTCTGATCAGCATTCAGCCTTCTTTGGAAACGTCCTGTTTTGGAGGTAATTTCAGAGGGTTTAAGGTAGTGTTCAGCATCTAAGTGTTGCTATGGGAAAATTGGATTTCTTTTATATCTTTGGAGCTCAGTGTTGGGTTTCTTTGTGGGCATCTTTGAGTGACCCTTTCTTGGAAGCATCTTTGGAAGCTTAGGCAATTAATTTATGAAGAAGTCTTGCTTTCAAGAGGCCTGAAAAAATAGTTTTATCCCATTGGCTATCAAGAGGAACAGCTTATTGAATGGAAATAGTAAATAATTCTACCAAAGCGATGGTCAAAATGTCCAAGACTATACCACCAAATTCAGGAAGCAATCCATTATGTTAAGCCTCCAGCTGGAAGATCAACACTTATTGATGAAACACCAAGGAGCCTTGTGTGGCTAAATCAAAAGGAAACTAGCCCTCTTTGAGGGAAATAAACTTGATGATCCCTTTAAGGGACAGAAAACCAGCACAGAATGGATCAATAGGAAGCACAAAGTATGGTGCCCAACAACATGACAGGAGGATGACCTACAAAGCTGCTCAGTCGAAGGATAGTGGTGAGAATCATTGCTATTTGCAATTATTGTAGTATAGATGGCCATACCAAGACAAAATGCTGGAAATTTCCCTTGGAATTGCATCCTAGAAATCGGAAGAAAGCATTGAAGCAAGCTCTCACCAATATTTAGGGACAAGAATTAGAATGTGACTCCAAACTAGATGGGAAGATCACTTGTATGAGCATACAAAATTGAAAAACCACCAGCTAATGAGGATGAGTTGAAAAAACTCAGTGCCATGAGAGAACAGTTGTTCAACATCAAGATTCAAATGAATATGTTGAAGAACATACAAGGAATAACATACAACATGACACTATTCACATACTTGGTCCAAAAAAAAGGAAAAAAAGCTCCCACTTTCTAGAAACCGATACCCATGACATACAAGAAGCATTTTCCATGAAATACTGGAACCACAATCTACCTCAACCCAAATCAAGATGATCCAAACAGCTTCTTTGAAAGATAATAATAGTTAAAAGCAACAAACATTTTAGGGTCTAAAAACAACTTTGCTCCATGTCCTTCTCACCTAAAACCACTCTTTTACCACCACAAGACTAACCTTGGGACCAAACAAAAGTTTGCCATTGTTAAACATCAAATACTATTATGTGACTTCCTACCCATATTTGAAAACATCAGCACTCTTTCACCCCATGGAAACAAGTCATCTACACAAAAATCATGGTTATTCTCTATGATATAGACTCTAATTGAATCTTCATGCAGTGAGTAAAACAACTCCTGAAAGTGATTAAAAGCTACCCAAATTTGACAGTAATATTTATCTACAGAATTCATCTTTTAATCAGATATCAATATTTATTTACAATTTTGATTTATAGTCTACTGAATAAAAAGTATATTGCACTGACTCCACGAAGATAAAACATTAACCCAACTGTTTCATTGAAAGTACTGGTAAATGCCTCGTAGTTAGCCCTAAGCATCAATTTTACTTTTAGCTTCTGAATCAGCAGGATCCAGTTCCAGTAATACAGAAAAATTTTAAAGTTGTGTTAGATAAGCATATGGAGTAGTTGGTACTGTTGCTTAATTGGAAAATTTACTTAGATCGATGCTCACCAAAGAAGTCTTTGAAAATTGAACACAATTTTTGAAATACAAAAGGAAACATTATTTTATCCTCCCATGTTTTTCATATATTTTGTTCAGCACCTCTTTCAAGACATCCCATCCAATATGGAGCTCTTGAATAGCATTATCAAGCCCACAGTTTTGCATAGCTCCAAAGTTTGGCAACCAAGTTTACTAGAGGACTAGGCCAAGACAGAAGAAGACACAGGCTACTTTGCACTAGAAGTAAAAGAGGAGCTAGCACCACCATCATCAACCATGTGAATATATCAATACAGAACCTGAGAATGTCCTCTTTGAATGGCCTGGACTGAACTTAAACAGTTAGAGAACTTCATTGAAGATAATTTTGTAAACCATGAGCAGGGTATTGGCATTCCCATTCTGATATGCATTTATTGCAGATTCTTAGTAGACTGTTATTGGCATTCTCAGTATGATATACATTTATTGCATTCTTCTTTATAATTTGCTCTGATAGGAGGAGAAATAGTTTTTGATAAATTTTACATTCATTGATCAACTTGACTCCACATTAATATCTGATGCATAATAAAAAAAATGAATTACCGCAATCTAATGCCAGAGATCTTCATTTGGAACGTGTCAGCCTCGTCATCTTTTCTCTATTTCATTTGATGGGTTTCAAAATGTATTTTCTTGTGTTATTTTTTGCCCTTTATTTTGTGGGAGACATTTATTTTGAGTAATTGACATTCATTGTAGGTATTTTGTATAACATTTGTAGGAGGCTAAGATTATTGACATTTCTATGGTTGCAATTGGTATGTTTTGTTATCTGAAATAACTATCCTATGGTCATTAGGCCTCTTCAGGTTTTACTAAGTTGACTTCCATAGGTTTACAAATGACCGTGGATGGATTTGAGCTACTAATAAAAAACAAAAGACCAAACTCTAATGCTGTGTACTCTGCCTTGATGTATTTGCAGATAGCAAGGAAATGTGTGCTTCCAACAATTTTTCCTGTAAATTTCAACCCAAACCTTCTCACTATCATTTTAGAAGTGGCAGTTTGAGTATTGTTCTTGGAATGGCATTGATTCTTAACCATTACAAGTAACAAACCATTGGCACTAATGATAATGCATGCAAGACTGCTGATGTCCTTAGGTGGATACAAACCCATATGAGCACATATACAAATGACCTGAATATCCTAATTATTGAGCTAGTTTGCTGAGGCAAGCTGAAAAATTTATTATGAAGGAAGTCAATAGAATTTGCTATAAAATACTTTAAGTGAAGGAAAATGATTGGAACATAAAATTGGTGACAGAAAATAGAAAAAATAATGTATTATTTGTCATTTTAAGTTCAAATACAGGGTATCCATTTTATTTTATATTTTTTTGAAAATGAAATAGATTGGAGCATATATTTGTCACTCAATATGTTATTTATAGCATCGACAGTAGCAATCAAGCTCTCTGCCAGTATTAACACTTATCATGCCCTTGCACATAGCTCGTTTAATAGATCCCAATTCAATCCATAGCCCAGTAAATCGTCATGCTGAGAATGCTTCCATCCACTTCCAAGGGGTCTCTGAAGCTCTTGACAAACCATCATTATCACTAATGTTGCAGATTTACCATATGTTCATCAAATATTGTCATCAGTTCAAACCCTCCATCATGAGTTATAGTCGTGTATCTCAAGTAACAATGCCATTTCACCAGGTATATCATATACGGTATGAAGTTATGCCACAGATATCTCAGGGTATATGTTTTACTGTATGTGTTCCAAAAGTTTAGGTTGTCAATCACTCTTTACATTCTTCTTGCAACTGGACAGCTTTAGGTTGTCAATAAAGTGGTTGTCAATAAAGTTTAGGTTGTCAATAAAGTGGTTGTTGCCTCACATGAAGAAATTAGAGCTTTTCATTTCCAGAATACCATGTCAATGGGTACTTGTGTTTTTCATCTCACATGTCCACACTGACAACTGCCCTTATGAACAACGAGACCATCCACCACCAGTGGTAGTAACCGAGGGATAGCCCAACAAATTTCCTATTATGTGGTTATATGCTAATTATTCAAGCTTTATAAACATCTAATGCAAACAACAGCATTATCCAGCAACAGAAAAGTAGACAAGAAACCCTTGAAAAACAGTTGGAAGGTGAGTAGTCTGAAAGGTCTTCCTAGAAGGCTACACTATTATTGGAAAATATCCAGCATGGTTAATTGGAAATGGGTAGAGTAAGCAAGGATAAAATTAGATCCATGGGTAAAATGAATGAATGTCCCAAAGCTCTCAAGAAACCTGATAGACTACACCCCCTCCAAAAACATTCACTTCTTTGCAGTGTATATGATAGGGCAAGCAATGGTTGGTGGACACTTCAGGATGGAAAAGGATGGATCAGATTGGGCTACACATTGAAATGGAAAGAGAATGGGATTTGTATGTTATATCTTTAAGGGAAGAGTAGGTTAAGGATAGGATAGATCCATAGGTAAAAGGAATGGATGTCCCAAAGCTCTCAAGAAACCTGAACAAAGTTTAGAGGAATTGTGAGCAAAGAAAACACAGGGAACCTGAACAAAATTTTTCTGAGCTCCTCGTTGCATGGTTTCCCATCACATGTTCATCTAGGAA